>CM053792.1:351399246-351999246 GCA_028749045.1 Cupressus sempervirens | reverse complement strand
TTACATCCCTACTAAGTTCAATATTTTTCTGGCCAGGTATGAAAACCCTATATGCTTTGGAAGTTCCACTATACCCTACAAAAATACCTTTCCTCTCGGAGGGTTCTAACTTAGTTCTCTTTTCTTTTGGAACATGGATATACACGGGGCACCCAAAAATACTAAGATGACTTATATTGGGTTTAACCTTAGTAAAGACTTCTTCAGGAGTTTTATCTCTAAGGTAAGAGTGAGGGTTTCTATTTTGAATATAGACAGCAGTACAAGAGGCTTCTGCCCAGAGATAATATTCTAGATTTTGATCAAATATCATAGCTCTAGCAGCTTCTATAATTGTTCTATTCTTTCTTTTTGCTACCCCATTTTGTTCTGGATTATAAGGAATGGTGTACTCCCTCTTAATTCCTGTTTCTTTAGAAAACTTTTTAAACAAATGTGAGGGGTATTATCCTCCATTATCACTTCTAAGAGTTTTAATTTTATGTCTTGATAAGTTTTCAGTTAATGATTCGAATTCTTTAAATCTCTATAGGATTTCTTCTAATTCTTTGCACTTTAAGAAGTAAATCTATGTTTTCCTAGAGAAGTCATCTATGAACAAAATATAGTACTAGAATCCTCCAAGAGAAGGAACAAACATAGGTCCACATAAATCTGAATGAATTAATTACAGAACTTTATTTGTTTTTCTAGTGCTATCATGGAATGAACTTTTGGTGTTCTTACCTAGTGCACCCCCTTCACCCTTTGCATATGCTTGAGTGGTATTTATTTAGTTTAGGTAGACCAGTAACCATCTTCTCCATAGTTGATAAGGTTTTTAAATTTAGATGTCCTAATCTTCTGTGCCATATTTCATTTATGTCTGCAGCTTCATGAATTAAGGCTTGAATAGGTCGACTAGATTCTGAATTTAATTCATACAACTATCCTTTTCTCTGATCAATCAAGTCCGCTTTCTTAATTGAGGAGTTCTTTGCCCAGGTTATTATTTTACCATCCACGAATGCAACATTATGCTCATCATCTTCAAGTGCTGTAATTGAGATTAGATTTCTTTTAAGTCCTGGTAGGTAGAGTACACCTTTGAGAAGAAGAGGATTTTCTGATTTTAGTTTCAAGGTGCAATTTCCAATTCCTTCGACGGAATGTGTTGAATTATCACCAATGGTGACTTCGCCATTAACCTTTTCAGATATAGAGTCTAGTTCTTCTTTGTATCCTGTTATATGTCTAGAAGATCCACTATCAATTACCCATGCTTTACTTGAGATTTAATTTGATAGTGACGAATACAATACACGATTCTCGGGATCATAGTTATTTTCTTCCCTAGTAATATTTGTATAGTTCACTTGTTGTTTAGAATTCTTAGGACAATTTGATCTGTAGTGTCCAAACTTTTCACATCTGAAACACTTTATTTTGGATAGATATTTTTTGGGTTTGCCATTCTTTTGATTTCCCTTTTTTTTCTTGAAATGCTTCTTCTTGCCCTTATAGGAGTTTGTATTAAGAACATGAAGTTCTTCATCTCTGTTTTTAGTTTCCCTCCTTTCTTTAATTTTTTGGATTCTTCTTGAAGACAACCCCCCTTAAGTCTGTTGAAGTCAGGAAGTTTATCTCTGGCACTTATTCCTTGTGCAAAAGTTTCCCACGAATCTGGTAATCCATCTATGGCCATAAGTGTTAGTTCCGTGTCACTAATAATGGTTCCTATACTTGATAGTTCATCTCTAATGCCGACAATCCTTAGGAAATAAGAATTCATTGATTATCCTTTCTTTATTTGTATGTGATTTAGTTGCCTTTTCAGTGCAAGAACTCTAGTTGCATTGTTGACCTCATATGCATTTACTAATGCCTTCATCATATCAAATGTTGTCTGATGTTTTGTTAGCATAGGTACAATATCATTCTTTACTCCATCTAATATGATCTGAATGGCTTTTCTATTTCCTTTACTCCATATAGTTTTATGAGGTTCAATACTAGGTTGTTTGGATGCTCTATCAACAAATTGTTTTACATCATTTTCTTCAAGAATCATCATGATTCTGAATTTCCAGGCCTCAAAGTGTTGTTCCCCATCAAATCTGTCCTCGGGTCTGATTGTGTATGCCATTGAAGATAGGAGATAGATGCTAGATATGAAGTCTGATTACTGAATTTTTGCAAAGCCTAGGTTCGACAACCTAGCTCTGATACCATGTAAAGTTTCTGCAAATTTTGTACTAAATAATTCAGACTTCTATGTTATCCTTTGTTGCTGAAAATGATCATCTAAATATTCTGAAGTATGGAGGAGTTGTCAACTTTTATTCTTTACTGAACTGTTGTTTATCTCTGTAATAAATTCAGATTGGTATTATTGCTTGGGGGAGCAGACTTGTAATTCTTGTGTGTCCTCAAACTACAATAACACCCTCCTTTAATATCATGACCAAAGGGCATGTCCCTCAAAGTGACATGACCTTCCCTAAGTCGGCTCAAACCCCTCTCCCAGAAATCGGCGACTTAGCAAGGATGGTTATCAATAATCAATAACTAACACAATGTGTTAAGTTAATATTAATATTAAACTATCTCAAAAATCGCCACCTATCACAAGCGGTGTTTGTTATATATTTAATGCCTTTTATTGAAGAGGAGGGAGATTAGGTGCGGTCTGCACTCTCAGACTAGTAGATTATCACAGTAATAAAATTAACAAGATATATTCCTATACGGATATCCAAACACTTTTTTCGCGTAAAAACCCTACGGATATCCAAACATTTTTTTCTGGTAAAACCCTAGCAGGTTCCGATGCCTGTAATTGAAACAGTAATCTAGACCTAAATCAGTAGAGTTCTTTCATACATGCTAAATACAATCTCTGTCACATGTTCATTTCCATGACAAGAATGCCAAATATGATTTGAACATTTCTTTGGTGTATTAGAACTAACAAATGGGGATGTTTTAATCTTGGAAAATCTTTACCAATTGATTTAAATTACAAGAAATGCATGATAAAGGGTCAAAGGTACAAATAAATGCAACAAGGGAAATCTACACTAGAAATGAAATTTAAATGCAGACATCAATCTGGTAATATTTGTCATATTGTCTTTCAAGCAGAATCAAGATGCATATGTTCTGTGTATGCAGTTGCAGTGGGCTTTTTATATATTTTCTTTATAGTTATCAGGTTAAATCTTTAGTCCATTATGTTCTCACGTTAAATTTTGTCCAGCTTGAAATAGTACAAGTCATGTGACTGCATTCAATTTGCCTCTATCATGATACAGGGATATGGATCATCAGAGTGTTTTCTTATATATTTATTTGTATCAATAAACTGGATTAATGTAACTGTTGGAACATTCATTTGGGTAAGGCTTGTTTTGTAAATCCTTAAAATTTATATGCTGTCATGTTCCTGACATGAGGGAATTCCCTGATAGACATCTTCATCAGAAAATCATCTTGATTAAGACTTCATGATTTTCTTAAAAGAGTAATCTGGAAACAGTGACTTAAACACATCCAACTTTAGAAGACCATTAATATCTACTATTTAAAGGAAGAGTTGATTGTTTCTATGCTTGACTAGCAGTTGACTTAGCATATAGCTGACTTTAGGATAAATTAATAGTAAATGACTGATGTGGTCAGGTATAGAGTGGTAATTCATTTGAAGTGGTGCAACTTAATTAATATTACAAGGGCCGATTGCCAAGGAGATGCCACCCTTGGAATAAAGGGATGCGACTCTGTCACCACAAGGAAGAGGTATATCTCAAAAGTGTTGAGATATTGTCATTGATGTCAAAGGTACAAGTAGAAAGTTGTCATTGATGTCAAAGATTTACTTACCAAGTCCAGTGATCTGCATTAAAGTAATAAATATCCATATTGTTGAAATGCTATACAAACCATCAGACATGACAAGGAGATGCACACAAGCAGTAATTTCAATAAGTACAACAAGTATTTATATCAGAGGCATCACAGAAGATAGGGACTAAAAGATATGCACATTAACTTGAATTAAAATATGTAAATGATGGGATATATATAATATAGGATGCTGGAGTTTATATAAAAGATTACAGCGACCAGAAAAGACAATGCATAACAGTGATTGAGCAAAGACAGAGGGACGTCTGAAGTATGGGCCAGCAAACATTGGAGGAGCTCTAGTAGTATTGAAAGCAGAAACTGAAGTATTGGTGCTGTAGAAATTATAGTTAATATTGCTGCAATTCTGATTCATATAATGTAAACTATAGTCACATGAATATACATCAAGCCTCCTCATTCCATTACAAGGTTGATATATGAAAAGTATTGTTTGGGTCTGATTCTTATTTGAGACAATGGACATAGCAAGTATGTGAATTTTAAACAAGATACGAGCTGCTTAAAGAAATAAAGAATATAGTCATCCCAGTCTGTTTGATGAAATTATGTATTACAAAACTTTTTTCCAGACTCAACACTTATGGAACATCAACAATATATCTCCTCATAGGAGTGCATAGCATTGGAGATAAATGACCAGATAATATTGAGACTTATGGAAAACAAAGGGTATCACAGAGTGATTAAATTGTTATAGAAAAGACGGTGGACAAGATGCGAATTGCTCAAAGCATAGAATGTGATGGATCCAATGAACAACAAAGAGGTTATGGCAATTATAATCACCACAAAGCGAATTACAATGGAAGGAGATCATCATCATGTGCGTACAACAACAAATGTTAAGACTTGATATAGATGTACTGTTGGTTTTGATGATGATCAATCGAGGTGAGACTACAATACTGTTGACCTACACTGAGGGTGCATACAATATATTAGAGATGGTAAAGAAAGGAGGTTAATAACATCCATTACAAGCCCACTAAGGAAGATATGAATAGCATTAAAATAAAGGTCGATAGAGAATAAAAAATACTTAAAGGAGTAATATATAATATCAAATAAAAAATGTGAATATATATATCTTATCCTCTTTCTTTATATTTATTTTCTACTTTGCTGACTACATTCTTGTAAATGACACATCTCCTATTTATATCTGTTCATTCCAAGGAAATGATGTGACTTTTAGCCAAAACAAGCATTTCTCCTAAACACTACATGTCTCAAAATTATTTTCTTTGATAGTCTGATTAACTTGGTTTATTTTAAACTACTGATAGCTTATTATGTAAACACCTTTAATATCTTTGGGCTGAATAAAAGTCAACTAATATTTAAGCAATCGTTTCCTTTCATAAATCACAAATGTCTCCCTATAACTATTGTTGGTCTCTCATTTGACTATTTTTTATTCTTTATCGACCTTTATTTTACTACTATTCATATCTTTTGTAGTGGGCTTGTGTGGATATTATTAACCTTTCTTATCGGGCTCCTTTCTTTACCGTCTCCAATATATTGTACGCACCTTAACGTAGGTCAATGATGTTGTAGTCTCACGTGGATTATTCATCGTCAAAACCAACATTGCATCTGTATCAAGTCTTACCATTTGTTGTTGTACGCACTCGATGATGATCTTCCATCGTGATTTTATGGGTGATGATCATAATTGTCGTCAACAATTTGTTGTTCATCGAAACCATCACTGTCTGTGTTATGAGCAATTTGTCCACCATCTTTTCCATAACAATTTAATCACTTTGCGATACCCTTTGTTTGCCGTAAATCTCAATATTATCTAGTATTTTATCTCCAATGCTACTACACTCCTATCGGGATATATTTTATTGTTGTTTCATAACTGTTGGGTCTGAAAAAAAGTTGTGTCTTATGTGACTTCATCAAACTGACTGGGATGAATATATTCTTTATTTCTTTAAGAAGCTTATATTAATTTAAAATCCCATAAATGCTATGTACATCGTCCCAACTAATAATTGGACCCAAACAATACTTTCATATATTAACCCAAAAATTGAATGATGCTCGATGTATATTCATGTTACTATAGTTTTTGTTATATGAATCTGAATTGCAGCAATATTAACTATAATTTCTACAGCACCAATACTTTAGAATCTGCTTTCAATATTTTTAGAGTCCCTCCAATGTTTGCTGGCCCATACTTAAGATTTCCCTCTGTCTTTGCTCAATCAAATGAAGCAACGAATCCTCAATATTGAAATTGCCAATAATCAGGCTTCCATATATAATCATTCTGTTTTAGTTATCCATGATATGGATGCGTCCATTGCTGCTTTATTTTGTTTTTCATCAACTAACTTCTTGGATTGTTGATTTGTCATAATAGTCTAATGTAGATTGTTCCTTCTCTAATGCATACCGTCTTCAGTATATGGCATGCTTGATCACCGTTATACATAGTCTTTGCTGGTCGCTATAATCTTTTATATGAAATCCATCATACTCTATTATATACTCCATCATTTATATATTTTCATTCAAGTTAATGTGCATATGTTTTAGTACCTATCTTTTGTGATGCCTCTAATATAAATCCCTGTTATACTTATTGCAATTACTGTTTTGGTGCATCTCCTTGCCATGTTTGATGGTTTGTATCATAATTGAAAAATTTGGTTTCAGCAATATCTCGGTTGGGTCAAAATTTTTGAAAATCTCAAAATCGGCAAAAACTCTGAAAAATTCAATAATAAATCGATATTTAAATTGAACATTTGAAAATATACAATTTCTTAAAATATTCTTAAAAACTCACACATACACACCAAATTTGTAGTAAATCTATTCAAATCAATTATCAATCTATAAAATAATTAAATCTATTAGAAATCAATGGAAAACTTGTTATAAATCTATTCAAATCAATGATAAATCTATTTAAATATAATCATTATTAATTTTGAATCTATTTAACATTTTTATAAATCAATAAAAAATTAAAATACAGTAAAATTGTAAATATACTAAAATTAACAAATATATTACTACAAGTTTAAAATTGTAACTAATTTACTTAATAGTAAATACTAAAATTCATTTTCACTTGTATTAACAAAATATATTAAAATTTAATATAGTTAATACTATGAGAGATATTATAGATATTATTTATAGATATCAAAAATCATAGCTGAAGGAAATATTAATAAAATTTAAAGATATAGATTTTATTTAAAATTTAAATAAAGGCATCTCTCTCTCTACCAATGTCGTTGCTCCACTGCTCTCCACCTTGTTTGCTGTCGACTTCAAATGTCCACAACTTCACTATGAAATCAAAATGCTGTACCTTGATTCGTAACCTTGTCCACAGCCCAGGTCTTTGTTAAAATTCCTAGTTGTCTATTCCAGTCGTCTCTCTACTCTACTGCTGCAGGTCTCATCCAAAATGAAAAAGGTAAAACAAAAATGGAGATAGCATATTAAACAAAAAACCTTAAAGTGTCAGATGACTTTGTCAACAAGATTTTACTGTTTTTTTCGGCATTTAGCATGTTATTTCAGGAAAAAATCGCTGCATTTTATGGTAATATCATTACCAATATCTGTAGTGATATTATTGCAGTTTTCCCGCTTCCACGAAATATCGCAAAATTGGCAATATTTCGCTGAGTTTTAAACTATGGTTTGTATAGCATTTCGACAATATGGATAGTGATTACTTTAATGCAGATCACCAAACTTGGTAAGCAAATCTTTGACATCAATAACAACTTTCTAGTTGTATCTTTGACATTAGTGACAAGGATCAAGCCCCAATGGGATATCTTGATAAGGATCAAGCCCCAACAGGATATCTGTATGAGGCTACAGATAGGACCAAGGAGGCTATAATTTTTTTTTAACAAGATGGACAACCTCAAATTTGACCCCATATGAGAAATTATTGATAGTAGGTGGAACAATTAGCTCCACCAACCCATTCATGTTGCAAGGTACTTATCGCCATTGACCATCCTAAAGACATTGTTGAATGCTTCGAGAGGATGATGCCCAAGTTTGAGGTGAAGGAGCTCATTTATTCTGAGTTGGATATGTACGAGAATGCAAGGGGCATGTTTTTCTTCAAACATGGTGAAGAAAGGAAGAAACACTCAATCCCCAGGCATAGTATTTAGAATTTTGGTGCCTTTCATATGCATAATAAGTAGACAAAAATTAAAATATGTTTTCACCTTGTTTTCTAACTCCTCAATATTTTATTTTGTAGATATTTGGTGGCAAAATTAGGGTGGAAATGCCCCAACTTTGCAAAGACTTTCCTTCTGAATCTTATGCCACACTTGTAGTTGATCTAGTTCTTGAGGCCATCTACACAAAGAAGAGAAATACTTTAGTGCATGAACACCTCAATGACCTTGTCATTATGCAATATATCCTTTTGTTGTACACAAGGAAGGTAGAGCAAGCACCAGTTGGTCTACTTGATTTGGATGACATAGATCCTTATTGTGATTAAACATCACAGGTGCAACCTTCATTGTTTATAGAGGATGAGATCAATGCGAGGTAGACTATAAGGAGGGTGGATTTGCAGTGAGATTGGATAACATTGATGAGGATGAGGAGGTTGAGGATGATGAGGATTCATTGCCGGTTTCAACACAATCTACATTAGGGATGGAGGCTGAGTTAGAGCCAACTGTGCAAAGGGAGGAGGCAAAGCCACAAAAACTTCTATTACTAGATCCCCTTCCCCTCTCGTAGTTTTAGCTAAAGATGTTGGAAGGAGAATATGAAGAAATAGACTATTTTTATGTTGCACTTGTATTTACTTATAGTTTTACATAGACGATTTGCTACTTAAATTTTGCTTCAGACTATTAGGCTACCAGCCAGCAACATTTCAGATGGGGAAGCTATTTTTAATCACATTTGCATGTAAATATATCTAGCCTTAATTTATTTCTTTTGTTTACTCTTTTACTGATTCATTGATGCATCTCCTCATTGAATTTTGCAAAAAAAACACATTTCTAATTAAATATAAACAATTTTTTAGCCAATATACTTTTTGGCCCTTGGCGATAAGTTGGTAGTAATATTTTCATCTATGATCCACCTTTACTTATGAGCTTAACTACATAAGGACATACCCCTTCATCCTAATTAAGAACATTTAAGTTGTGATATTGCTATTGGGATTTAACTGTGTGATTTTGAGTCAAACTCATTGACCCATGTTTCATGAGTAGTGATTCAACATGAATCCATCTCTCATGAGAATAAATAGAACACTTAGCACTCATTGGATCTAGGTGATGCTTACAGGGGTGAAGCATTTAAGTTACTAACTATAGTTAATGTTATGCCTAAGCATGCCACAAGTAGACATACCCCTTGATCCTAACTATAAGAGCATATAATGTACTAGCTACCAATAATGTTAAGGTAAAGGATGCCACAATTGGTTTTTCGAATTGATAATATATTATCAAAAGAGACTCTTAGAATACATTTAGTCACAACAAATATGCCAGAATACCAATGTCACGGTTATAGTTGATGATTAAATTATTGTATTACTTGAAAAGCAACCAGTAAACTTAACCAATATCAACTGTTTGATAGCATGAAATTACACTTAGACCAAAATTAGGAGGTGAGAAAAAATATCTTCAGAATGAAGCAATCCAAGTTCAAGGGCATAATAAACAATCATCGAAACATGCATTGGTAACTGTCATAGAAACATAGAACCAACATAGAAGTAAAATCTAGTTTTTTATAGCTGCAATCATAACCAAGTCTGAAGCAACCAGCCTTATATATAGTTCTGGACAAAGAAAGAACTACACATATCATAACACTAATTGGGAGGCTTACCAATAAAGTCATCTTCATTAGGACTAAACTTTATTCCCATTGCTGATTTCCAAGTCTTTTGGGAGAGTGATCTGGTGCTTCTTCTTGTTCTAGTTCTGGAATTCCATGAAGGCTTTGAAAAACCATCACCACTATTCCTTGAAGTAGGCTAATGACTTGCATAATTTACCTCAAGTCTGCTAGTAACTATGTGATAAAATTACCTCAACCTATCAAATTTTTCTCTTAAGGTTTCAAGTGCGATAGGTGCTTGCTATATAAATCATAATGTAATGTTTCTAATGGTTATCTTTAGTGAGTTTTGTTTTATTAGTTAGTTTTTATTTTCGTATTCAGTTAACAATTGTTTTGTTTAGAAATATGATATATCGTCTTTTACTTTTCTATTTAAGGAGATCTTGTCTCCTTATCTAATATCAAAACATCAAGTTTTATAACATGGTATCAAAGTGGGTTTGGGTCTAACTCCCTCACAAAAGGCCTAGGGTAATGTGTGTTGCATGCACTTGCATGTGCCATTTTTTGCCGAAGGGCTGTCTTGTTTTTTTGCATGATGAAGTTTGGTCATTTTCTGGAGTATTTTACTATGTAAAGTTTGGTGTTTTACCATGTGACGGTTTCTATGATTGCTACTTGTTGATGTATCAATGTTTGGTTTTGAGTGATTTTCCCCCTAAAATATTATGTTTGGTGTTATTTAAAAAAATCTTTTCTAGGTTTTATGATTTGTTTTTTGGGAAAAAATCAACGATTGGTGTTATTGATCTTTGACTTTTTTAATTTTTTATGAAAAAGGTCATTGGAGGGTTTGATGAACTTTTCCACAAAAATCGTGGTCTCTTGTTGCTATTTTAGATCACAACTAAAGTTGTTATGGCAACAGCTCGCACAAGAGTTTTGTTTCAATTTGAGAAGTTGTTTTTGATGTATTTGGCTACATGGTGGGAAAGATTTGTTACCCAACACTAGGTTGGAAGGATTAGGGTATTTTGGTCAAATCTAGAAGTTCTGAAAATCAAGGAGGGTCTCGGTAGTATGCTTATGTTGTAGTCTATTGAAGAGAATGGGGCAACCTTATATGACTTTTCTATAGTTAATATAATGACCATGTAGGAAGGATATTAAAATATTAATGTAATGTTTCTAATGCCCATCTTTAGAGAGTTTAGTTTTAGTAGTAAGTTTCTATTTTCCTATTCATTGAATGACTGTTTCATTTAGAAACATCTTCTTGTACTTGTCTGTTTAAGAAAACTTTGTCTCCATTATTTAATATCAAACTATCAAGTTTTAAACCGTTATATTGTCATAATATTGAAAATGAAGACTTAGTCCCCACGAATTCACAATTCACATTCCCCGCGAATGTCACTGTGTAAGTCCACTTGCTTCGCTCGAACGACCATCGTGCAAGTTGAGTAGCTTGCTTGTGGCTTTCCTGCGGTTTAGTGTTGTTTCATCTGTGCCTGTGCACCCATTCTTTTGCCTGTGTGTGGTGTGTTCGTGTGCTTGGTCAATGTGCTTCAGGCCTTTTGCTACAAACATATTGTCCCTGTTGGTGTGTACCCGCGCGACGTTATTGCTTCTGGATGTTTGGTAGTTGCTCGTGTCAAACTTCTATTGTGACTAACGTCTGGTCAATGTTGTGGCTCATGGCCTCTAGTCATGTTTGTTTTTGCTCACATTTCTTGGCTTTTGGTGGCTCCTCCCTTTGTAGGCTTGGGCATTGTGCTTTCGCGTTGCCTCCTGTGTCTTGCAGTAGTTCTCATGCTTGCTTTGCCTGTGGGGTTTTTTTCTATTGAGCTTCTGCTGTTTGTTTGTGCTTTCTATTTCTTCTGTGGGTTGCCTGCATGGATTTTGCTTCTCTCACTCATAGGCTTCTTGCCTTTAGGGGTTGGTGCTTCTGTTATCTCTCCTTTCAGTTGTTGGCTTGTTGTGTGAGGGGGTAGGACGGTATCCATACTGATTTTCAGATTATTGATCACATCTTGATTCTATGTATTGTTATTGAGGAAGCTTGTCATTGCTCGACAAAATTTTACTGCTGCTTTGTTGACTTTCACAAAGCTTTTTGACTCTGTTCCTAGGGAGGCTCTTTTTTGGCGGCTTAGAGACATTGAGATCTTTGCAACTCTTTCGACAACCATTATGAGATTATATGAGTCTGTGGTGGGTAGACTCAGGACACCAACAGGTTTGTGATCTGATTCTAAGCACCATCGAGGTGAAGAAGGGTTGTCCTCTCTTCCTCACCTTATTTGGCATTTACATTGACAAGCTTGAGGCCTTCCTTCATGAGTCCTCGCTCCCCAGCGACGGTTGCTACTTACACTAGGTCCTGATCCATGTTCTCCTTTTTGTTGATGATATGGTTCTTTTGGCTTCTTCTCCAGAGGGCCCCTAGTAGTGGCTTTTGGATGGGTTAACTTCCTTCTATGATATGAGATAGCGTGCGGTGAACATGGAAAAGGGAAAAGACTTGATTTATGGTCTTTAAATGTTTGATAACCTCCCATCTTCATTTCTATTTCCGGGGGCACGAGGTCGAGATTTCTTCCTTCTATACTTAGCTTACGGTTAAGTTCTTTGGTTCCCACTTCAACTTGAGACTTGGCATGCAACCCAGAGTCAACAAAGGGCTTGAATCTGTTTCTATGCTTGAGAGACAATGCTTCAGACATCACTTTCAGGACACTAGGTCCAAGTTGTCCCTCTTAGACTCCTTGGTCAGATCAGCTGTTCTCTATGGCTCCATCGTGTTGGGCCCCTCTCTTCTTGACATTGACTGGACCTTTGTCGAGAAGGCTCAGATTCTACTCCTTCAACACACCATCAAATGTCATTGACCCACTCCTCCCAACATTATTCTGGCCGAGTTTGGGGCCCATTCCTTTTGGCTTAGAGCCATCTTTGACCCGGTCAGATTCCTCCATCATCTCCTGAGTTTCAATGATTTTGCCGACAAGCATCACATATACTATAAGTTGGCTTATTGCTCGTTTGCATTCATTGTTGGGTATTATCTAGGAGATAGGGCCCATTTTTGGTATGCATAGGCTTTTACCTTGTTGGGCTCAATTGTGATTGAGATTGATCACCTCCCTCCCTTCGAGCACTCTTTGAAAGCCCCTACTCACCCTCTTCCGTTTCAACAGGAGTTGAATGGACATGTTCAACTTGACATTGCAAATAGTACATTACCATGACTTAGTGCGGTCCTATGGGTAGCCTCTGGTTGAGGATGGCCTTCTATGCTAAGCACTTTTTAGACACACAGGACAATGTGATTGTGCGCCGCCTTATCTGTCTCAATGTTGGCATCATGCCCTCTGCATCTACTTGGGTTCTTTTTCATGTCAGCTCCCATCAGCTCCACATCTAGACCGAGCACCAAATTGATAAGGCCAAGAGGATCTATCGCCTTTATACCTTGGCTAAGGATGAGGCTGAGGTTCACTTCATCTTTTGATTTCCCATATACTTCAAGATCAGAGGGAGGTATCATAGCTTGTTCAAAGATTGCATGTCCCCTTTGTCCTCAGATACATTGACCAACAGTGCCTTGCCCTTTACCTTTAGGAGGTCATGCGGCTTCGTGATTATACCTTGTAGGCACTTTTCACATTGAGGTAGGCTTCTAATCAGCTGATCCCGTCCTTTCTCTCACCGATGTCCCCTTCTAATTGCTTGAAGGGGCGACTTTCTCTGGCCACTTCTAGTCACACTAGGTGTATGAGGCCCTGAAACAAGAATAGCTGACAGTGACACTCCACTTTGCTAGTACACTGTGGTGGTCAGTTGATGTGAGTTTTGTTCCACTACAACATTTAGAATCAAGTACATAATGTTTCAAGGAGAAACACTGAACACTCAATCCTCTCTTGATATAAGGTCATCTCATGCTAAGCTTGCAAAGTAAGATCATGAAATGACTTCAAGGTTCCTTCTTAGTTGTAGACTTCACTCAGTTTTATGATGTGATATGCTGGTTATCACAAAGTGATTTACACTATTAATTCAATGGAAATCAACTCTTTGCATTTCTAAAGATTGGCTCTACAATGTGCAATGAAGATATGATTTTGATCTTCAAACATCCACTTCAAATTGAACTTAACTACTACTACTACTACTACTACTACTATCTCTAACGAGAAACGCAAGGAATCATGGATGACCTGGACTCTACTAGGTGTAATCTCACTAGCAACTTCACCCACCTAGTGCAAGCTTCTAAGGAATACACATGATTTACACATGAATATCCTCTCTCCAAACCATCATCTGGATGAAAACCAAAGATTGAACATCAATTGAAGTTAAGTGTTTTCATCGACTCACCACACAAGGTACCCTTACCATCGACAAGAGGCTAGTGACTTGCATTTGTTTGAGTCAAACAAAAAAAAATCCACAATAACTTCCATTCAACTAAACCACAACATGAAAAAAAATCTACTCCAAGTGAAAGATTGAGGAAACCATGCGACACTTCAAAGAAATAACAAGTAATTCACCATGAAAAACCAACAATGAATTATCATTTACTTTGACAAGTATTATAGCAACAACTTCATCAAGTCTCTCCCTTAGCTATCCTACTCTAATCACCTAGCTCTCTACTCCCTAGCTAATCTCTAGACTCCTCTAATCTAATCCAACACAAAGGAGAAAGCCTTGGCCTTTTATAGTTGCTCAATTACAATGAAGGGCCAAGATCGATTGAAGATCAAGGACCGATATTTCTTCCCATAAACCCTAATTAGGGTTGTCCAATTTACAACAAATTACATGAAGGCACCAATTTATGGGTCAACAAGGAAACTATAGTGATTTTTGGTACCAATGAGAAAATAGGACACTTGGCATGATTTTATTGACTATGCTTGAAACTGAAATTTTCTAATTGTAGGAGACAAACAATTGCCACCTCATCATCCTTTGGAATTTCCTCATGGAATTGTCTTGGATCACTTGCATCGTTGTGATCCCTGAACTTGATCTCTCTTGATATTCCTTGAATATGTCCTCATGTAGCTGTATCTCCTTTGCTTTCTTGAATTTCCTCTTAATTGCAATCTGAATTTGTGGGTTGATAGTTTCACCATGAATGCTTGTTTCTCACTTGAGTCCTCGGGATTGAGCTATCTCCTTGTAGTATCCTCTTGAATTTTGAGGCCTTGATCATCACCTTGCCCTCTAGCTTCTCCTTCTTGATTCAGCCTGCAAAATAAAGGAGAAAGAGCATTAAGCTTGTGAAGAAAATATGGAAATAAAATCACATCAATAATAAACAACATTCATCCCAACTTAAGACCAACCATTTTGCAAGGTTGAGACAAACTTTAATCTCATCCCAAACCAAACCATTCATTATTATTATTTTTTATCTCTAATTTTCATCACTCTCTCAATTTTTGTTTTTGAGGAGAGGTAGGTTGATTTTAGTGATTAACAAAGAATGATAGTTAGCTAGGGAAATTTCTAAAGATGTAAAATATCCCACTAAAATATCCCCAAGTGGGATATTTTGGAAGATGAAAAATTTCCCCAAGAGAGGGTATCCTTAAAATTTCTGCATTTGAATGTTCCTTGGCGATTCCTTGCCCATGGTGCTAGCCTCATGCCATAATTGATCTTCTAATGCCTTAAAGGATGAAAAAACTTGGGAGACTCGATGTGGGAGATTTTAGAAGATGCGAAATTTCCCCAAGAGGGAGATTTCGGAAGAAGTGAAATTGATGTGAATTTATCCCAAGAGGGAGATTTCAGAAGATGTGGAATTTTTCCTAGAGGAAAATCCTTTGGAAAATTGTCAATTTCTTCCCCTCATTGTTTTAACTTTGCAATGCTTACGATGAAAGGCCTGAGTTTTGAGTATTTTAGGAGAAATGAGGAGGTAGGGAAATTTAGAAGATCTGAAATTTCTCGTGGAAGGAAAATTCTGACATTGCAAAAATTTCCAAGGATTTGGTTCATTAATAAACTTCGTCACCCTTCTTAAAGATAGAAACCCATCTCTCCCATAGCAAAATTTCACTCTCCACTTGGGCTTGGACCACAAAAATTCCTCTAAGTGTCACCAAAGTGCCCACACAAACCTGAGACCAAAACTTGCTGAAACTCATCCCAGACTTGGAGACTCCACCTAAGACCACCTAAGACCACCTAAGACAAAGACTCCTGCTTGCTAAAATGAAAAGAGGGGGTCCCCATTTGCAATGGGGTGATGGTGTGAAAACTACACAACACGGTACAGGGCTCTTCCTTGCCCTAGACCCTATCCTTTGGTGCTGGACTTTTTTCTGCTCAGAAAAGATCCTTAGCTTTTCTATGTAGGTTGTTTTGTTTTCCTTTCCATTTCCTATTTCTTCTTGGACTTTGTTTGGTGCTCCTCCTGGTGGCTATTGCTCTTGTTGTACGCTTTCTGTCCCTTAAACCCTTTGTAGTCTCTTGTTGGACATTAATAAATTTATGTTATGTTATCTTATTTCATCTGAGCTTGATATCATTTGTTGTTCCTAAGCTTCCATAAAGCCCAAAGAATACCAATAGAAAGGACAAGCCAAAAGAGATCGAAGTCTTTACCAAGGTCTTTAACACTAACAACCATGATCTCAAAGATATACTGAGTTTATATAAGAGACCAATCATTCAAAGTAGATGAAAAATAGACCAAACTTCTTTTGCATTTAGGTACTGAAGAAAGATTAACAGAAGATTTAGATAAGAGAAGTTTTTTCAACAATAGGAGGTATTTGAAGCACGCTTTGTTCAGTTCTACAACACTAGACCACAAATGAACAAGAGTTCTAGACCATTGGACATGATTAAGATTCACATTCTAGAATTCATTGAGGTGTTTTGTCACAGAAAAGTATCCACCTGTGTAGTAGGAAAAGGGAAGCAACACAAAGAGATAGACCACTTCTCCTTTTCAAACTTGCATATTCAGAAGGAAGATGTCTCAATAGGCTAGGATGGTCCCAAACGCTGAATGAGTCAATGGACCTTCGCTACATATGTAATTGTGAAAGGGGAAATGATAATGAGATAAGAAATGTAGTTTAGGGAAGATGTATATGCATGTAGCATTGAAATATGAGATATGTTGCTTTAGATATTATTGGTCAAATGAAATCTTAGAAATACTTGTAATTGCTGATTTGGAACTTGTAGGCTGTAACCTAACTGCAAACCAATTTTCAGCTATTTCTATGAGGTATGAAATGCTTGAAATATTTGGTACCTAGGAACAAAATGTTTGAAATGTTCCTTTCCTCAGGCTTTTGTCTCAAACTTCAAAGGATGCTCCTACAACTCTCAACTTGTACAACAAAGTTTTGGTAGTTTCATAACCCGTTCTTGCAGACAAAAAACAAGGAAAGTTTGATAAAGGGGTTTGCCTTAATCAAATGCTTGTTTAGGGGTCAACCTTGAAAAAAAATGAAATAAAGGAAAGTGTGTTGTCATGTAGCAGAGGATAGATCTATTAAATTAAGTAAATCATACCCCTGCAACAAAAATGCTTCTTTGATTGTGGTAAGATATGTTGATGTAATAGCTTTGACTTAACACAAAAACCTAAAATGAAATCATGAAAGACAAAACCTCATGGAATGGATATTGCAATTCACCACAATGTTTGATTGAGGAGAAGAGAAAGAAGAATGTCATGAATGTAGGTGAATATGTATCTTCTTCCTTGATAGAAATCTCCCTTTCTTGACCTCCAATGTGGGAAAGAAGCTAGATCTATGGAGAGAAACACCTTGAATGCTTGAGAAGAATGCTATATGTTGAATGCTTGGTCTTGGTTACTTGATATCTTTTGAACTTGATTTACTTCCTTGCACTTGATAGCTTATGAATGCTTAAATTCAGATGTTGAATGCTTGATTATGACAATGGATTAACAAAATGAGGAGAGATAGGGTGCCTATATATCTCTTACAACATTTTAGGGGTTGAAAGTCAAGCAAGCCAACCATGGGAACTTTTACTTCCTTCTAAAACCCCAACATAGGGGTCTAGGCCAAAACATGCAAGACTAGAGCATTTGGAATGTTTTGTTCTTGGGTACAAAATGTAATATTCAAGGAGGTTTATGTATCTCCCCTCCTTAAGATGATGACATAGGACTATGGTGGCATCATAGTGAAAGAGAACAAGGATAGCTACTTCCAACAATAGGGAGATATCCTTAGAGCAACAATGCTTTTTTGTTCCCTTAGCAAAGAGTGAATACTCTTGGTACCTAGGGGAATAGATAATCGTGATAGGATATCCACAAGTGGGGACATCTTCTAGATGAAGAAGAGAAGAGAACAAGAAAGAGAAGAAGAGTGATCCCTTTTAACCCACTATTGCTAGGTGTTCATGGTTAAGGATGATACACTTTTAAGTCCCCAAGGGGAATTTTTTTAGGATGAACATACTTTAACAAACAATGAAGATATTATGATCAAGGCTACACACCTCTTACATATGAGGGAATCCTGGATCAAACACACAATTGCATATAAGAAAAGAATATCATATGATAAACAAATGCCACTATACTAAGGAGAGTGAATCCTTAGGAAAGGAAAATGAGAAAACAAGGCCTTGGCTCCAAATGGTGAAGACAAGGGAAAATATAACACATTATAATTCCCAAGTGATAGATCCTTTTAAATTTTTAATAGATATGCACTTTCAAGTAAGAATAAGTTGTGCATAAGGATGTAAATCTCCTAAGAAAGAGCAGATCCTATTGTAAGACATACAAATTTAAGCAATAGAAGACATCATACTTACAAAAAAAACAAGTCAACAAAGGGATAATGGATCTTTTTGAAGGGAAGAAATATCATATGGTCCCTAAGAGGAAGATCATTTATAATAAACATGTTTTATGAGGCATGGAAAAGATTGATAAGTAGGAGATAATTTCCACAGCAAGTCAAATTGTGATATTGCTATCAGGATTTAACTGTGTGATTTTGAGTCAAACTCATTGACCCATGTTTCATGAGTAGTGATTCAACATGAATCCATCTCTCATGAGAATAAATGGAACACTAAGCACTCATTGGATCTAGGTGATGCTCACAGGGGTGAAGCACCGGGACTTCCTGGGAGGTCACCCATCCAAGTACTACTCCAGCCTGAGCGTGCTTAACTATGGAGTTTCCTCCATGGTTAAACCCAAAGCTTGCAACCCCATTTGCAAAACCTTCACCAAGTGTTGTGCCTTATGAACCATTCATTAGAAAGCCCCTTAAGCTCATCGATTGAAGATGAATCCTTGCGTGAAAAAAATAATCTAATGCAATAAAGAACGTACTATGAACTACACAAAAGAACAAAGAGAGAAATATGTCGCATGAAAGGAGAATGACAAAGGATGCCAAAAATTTACTGGAAAGATCAATTATAACAAGATATACACTTCCAAACAAGGAAGAGGTGTTAAAGAAGGATATCAATTCTCTAAAGAAAAAAAATCCTAACAAACAAGTCTGTGTATGAAAGAACATCATAGTATAAAATATTCAACCAACAAAGAGATAATGAACCCTTTTGGAGCAATTGTGAAGATAGAAAGAGGCCTTGTCCCCCAAGTGGATGGATGAGGAAAAGGACCTATTATGCTGCTCAAAACTACCATGTAAAACAAAAAGTTCCCAGTGATATAAGCTATTAATATTATATGATGGAGAAAAACATAATAGGAGAAAGAGATGCTAGGGTATTACGTTTATAGTACCAGTATCCATAAGCTCTTGGATTTCTATGGTGATATTATGAGATGTGTTTTGTTTAGACAAGAAATGAGTTTTGAAGTCCTAAAAAGGGTTAGGAACAACGTTTTCTATAGGTGTAGACCTAATGTCTTGTGAAGAAGGAGGATCTATATGGACTTGGTCCATCTTTCTAAGATCTTGTTAGATTTGTGTAGGGATCATGTTATAGCTACTGTTAGGAGATGTGTTTGTTTTGGAAGTTGGAAGGCTTTGATGAAAAGATGTTGTGTAGGAATGTATAGTAGGGGGGTTGATCTCTAAGGAGATTCTTAATCCCATGACTGAAATCCTTAACATCATCTTGTTTGCAAAGGGATTGATGGTGACTATAAGAATTAGGAGAAGAAGAAAGATCGAGAGAGGGAAAATGCTTAGTCTCTTGCATCAATGCACTTTTGGAAGGAGAAGGCTTGCTACTCTCTAATGTGAAATCCATAGGAAGATTAAAATTGTTTTTATACGAAAAAGATACCTTTGAAGAGATGAAAGTGGGATTCATGAATAATTTATGGAAGATGTGTCATATGGAACATATCCATCAATCTATGATGCAACTGTCTATTGGGTGGTGTATGGTCACACTGTGAAACTGTCTATGACACACACTCTATAGATGATGTTGTTGCGTTTATGATTGTTGTGGGATGGGGCCAAGACTAATATTCAATGCACAAATGGTACAACGATATTATATGAATATTGTAGGGTGCCAATAGATGATTTGTGTATTGTTGCATCAATCCTTGCAGTTACAAGTGTCAACCTTGGAGATGATCTACTCAAGCATTCACCATGAAAATACCTTTAGACTATATCTTTCATGAGATATTGTTATAGTCATGCAATTGATGAATCTATAATTTGCAAAGGAAAGATATTGCTGTAATTAGTCTAATTAGGTCGCAAAGTGACTTCATGTAATTGGTGGAACCAACATACTAGGTAGAATCTGCATAGTCTCCTATATGGCATCCTCAACTTAGGAAATCCTTTCACTGGACAAGATACTCATTGATCATATGTGTATTGAGCCTTGTTTCCTTAAATCAATGACCTCAATAGGCTCCACTACAAGTTTTCCTCCTTATCAAGTAACGCAAGCTCCTCAAAAATTCCGACATGTTGCTGAATTGCTTTCTTGAGGTGAGACATGAAATATGTTGTGAATCTTGATGCTTTTTTGAAGCTCAAATTCATAAGAAACTTGCCCTATTCCTCACATCTCTTTATGAGGCTCATTGAAGTGAAACTCAAGCTTCTTGGTCCCGCTCCTCTTCAAGGAAGACTACCTATAGAGTGGCAAATGAAGATTGACCAAATCTCAACCTCAAAACTATTGTGAGTCCCCTGCCGATCTACATACTTCTTTTGATAATTCTAGGCTGCTTGTAGAGTATCGTTGAGCTCTCAAATGATGTTAACCAATTCATTGGTTTGGGTGGTCCACTATCTCCTAAAGACAAAATGAAAAATCAGGTGGTTTGATAACCACATAATTCCTTGAAGGGAAACATCCCTATTGACATGTCTTGAGTAGTATTGTAGTGGTGCTTTACAAGATTGAGCCAACAACCATGGTTTTTGTTGCGTTGCCACATAATTTCTCAAGTATCCCTCTACTCATTGGTTCACAATATCTTTCTACCCATCTTTCTTGGGGTGGTAGCTAGTACTCAGAGTGCTCTTTTCAAAAAGCACTAAGTAAGCAACTATACTATCATTGTTTATTTCCTTAGAAGGCCATGTAGTCGAATTATCTCTCGAAAGAATAACTCTGCCGCATGTATTGCTCAAAATTCTGTAGAAATGATGAAGTGAGCATGCTAAGACTTGTATTGTTGGCATGTGGCACGCTCCTTGAAGCATCACAACATATTGTTCTTGAGGCATTTCCATGAGAACGTCTCACAGGTCTTTCTATATATGTCTTGAGGTACCTGTGATGCCCAACTAGAGGAAGCTAATTGTAGGGTTTAATTTAGAGCAAATTTAGAAGGGGACATCAAAAATGGTATGAGAGCTTTGACATGGCCATCCTATAGGGTAAAGGTGAATTACCAAATCATTGTAGGCAATAAGAATGTAATAACCCCAGCTGGCTATATCCTTACCAATCATCAATTTACCTTTGCTAAAACAACAGTCTAACATTTCGTCAAACATTTGGCAGTCTTTATTGTTATTGTTACAAGTTTGATAATCTAATTTTCAAAATCACACTAGAGAATGCAATTGGGCGCTTTCAATTTCATATCAATTTAATACAAAGAAGTTTGTATGAATGCCGACATTAATTCATAATTCTGCCCTACAAACTATGCACTTATATAATTCCGAAAGACAAAGGATTTGCTCCAGCTTTAAATCATTACCAACAATGTTCGAAACATACAGTACCAGCAATCATATATTAAAATGCCAAGAACCTGGAAATATAGATTGGCTTTGACTTTTATTTTGCAGTCCAATGTGAATCTACTGCAGCTCCAATAATATATATTGTAGGCCTTCCAAGGATAAATGCAGTCCTCAAAATGTCAAACCGCTGCCTTGAGGAATATCAACAACCCTTTAGCATGCACAATGACTCGCCGAAATTAATCATGGGTCTTCCAACATTTCTAGCAGCCAATGAATTCTCTTCCAAATCAAACAAATCCCTTATCATTAAACGACTTCTTAGATACAATGTAAGATAGTAGAGAAGCTTCAACCAATGCAGCATATAACAATCACTATACTTCAATAGTGATTCAAAATAACTCTTAAGAACTAATTCACAATACCTCAGCTGTGAATTACCAAGCAACTCAGAGCAAAATCTCAGATTTGAATGTACAATACTTCAGCTGTAGATCCAATGAAACAACTCAAAATTCAGACCCTTATACTTCAACAAGGGCTCATAAAATTAGAATTCATAAAAAACCACAAAGGGATCAAAAGCAAATAAAATATCCAAGCGTGCTTTTTTCAACAAATGGGCTTGTATTTATAACCTCGAGATGCCCTTTTTGTTGCCAAAATGTAACTTCACTCAAAAAGCTTCACCGCACAACATTAATTAGAAGCTTCCATTAAATTCTTTCACTTGATTTGGCCTAACTAATTAATAAATGGCTCTTTCCAACGATAACTTAAGTGAAATTATAAAGCTAAATGTTAACTTTATAATAAGTCATTTAATAATTTAATAATAATTTGGCCAGTAAAAGTATACTAACTCCCAAAATACTCATTATTTAAATATGCCATTTGAAATAGGAGTATAAACTTATTATTTCTTCATATGACCAAATGCACTTTTCAAAAATAGGAAGGGCCCATCTCAATCAACAACCCACTTACCACAAATAGTAAGTACACAAAACTAAGCCTAAATGAAGTCCAGTTTGAGCCAAACGAAGACCAACTTGTAGCTTACTAAATTGTGGAGACGACAAGACCCTCTCAAGCCAAGCCACTGCCTCAAAAGACCCTCTATCCAAAATAATTAGCCTAGGAGGATCACAATAATAGGCTAATCCCTAAAACTCCAATGCTGGCAAAAATGGGGACATTACAAAAGAGGAATCTAAAAATGTTTTTATAATGTGCATATAGTGTAAATATTCTGTGACTTCAAGCATTTATGTATATACTTTGTGTATGCTTTATTTCTTCATATATACATCTGTATATTTTGTATTGCCAAGTTTTCTACTTTTGTTAATCTAGAATAAGAGAATAAACTAGAGTGAATGAAAAGATAAGAATTTATATTTGAGCTCATAAGCGATTAGCCATTGAGCAAACATTGGGTCAATCCAAATTATCATTTGATGCTATGACCTTGTCCCTTCTCCTAGTGAGAAGAGAGAACTTGTTTAAAATTTCAAACCTTGTAATTCATAAATTTGGTTATTGTATTGAAAATTGCAAAATGAGACGATATTGGAGTTGCATAGCAAAAGCTACTCACACTAAAAGATTTGCATAATAATTGTCGTTGCTTGAGGACAAGCAATGTTGCGAAGGGAAGGATTGTAATGCCCCCTTTTCGAAATAAGATTTAATAATAAATAATAATAATAAAATACAATTGAATAAATAAATAATAATGATATAATGTGATCGTAATTTTGTGAAGTCTCTAGGAGAGACAAAATTACAGAAGGATTAAGGATTAATACATCAACTATCTATTCCCATGAATGTTGGCAAGTGAATATCGCGAGATTAACATATCCTATATACTTCATGGAATAGCATGGATATTTTTGTCAATATTGATTAATATCATATGGAATTGTTGATATTAGGAGGGGAACTCTTTTAATGCCAAGAAGGCCAATGTCAAAAGGGTCAACTATTATCAGATTCACTGATGCAAAGATCTGTATATGAGGCATTAGTATATGATTGAAAGAAGGCAGAGTCTAAGACAAAAAAACATGTCAATATAATCACCTTGCAGCAACCATATTTCCTATTGACGGAAAATGGTATTAAAAGATATTAAGAACAATGGTTTTTGGTCTTGGAGACTCCACTTACTCTGCGACAATTATGGAGAGCTATGATTTAAGATGATGCAGTATTGTCTGAAGAATTAACAGCAACGTTAAAAGCTATAATGATTAAGAATTTTCAAACGAAGTCAATGATTCTCAAGGGCATTTACCAGTGATTTATCAACGACAATAAATTAATATTTTGTGCAAGTGAGCTGATTGACATTAATTAAGGAAAGCATGTAATTGGTTTGAATGAACTGATTTGTGGTGAAGGGACACGACTCCAAGAGCTGTCATCATTCAAAGATATATAATGGATATCACTTCTATTCCTTGGAGGCATTGGAGGGAACTAGAATGGATATTAGGGCAAATAAAGAAGTATCGACTCAAAACTGGGAGGAGGAAGTGTTGACATCAAGAGAAGACAGGTACATATGTCTCTCCCTCTTATTAAGAGTCTGTATTTTGGGGTGTTGTAGCCACACATCCTATGGTAGAGATAAATATTAAATATGATACAGATTAGCATGCCACAGTTGCTACGCATGGTCAATGCAATTACTCTGAACAATATTTTGTGTCCTATATCTATCAATGCAATTCTATTAACAGATGTGATATGATATCAGAGAATTAGTACCCAATTCATTCTTCCATCTCTTGTTAGCCTTATGCATTGTTAATGATAAAAGTGATAAGGCTAGTCTCAGCCATGATAGAATGCAAACAATCACAAGCCATGATCATCTCTGCTTATATTATTGTTATGAACATTGTTTTGGTTCAATTATTTATTTCTTATTGCATTTAATCTCATCATGAATGCACTGGACAAATGTAAGTAAGAAGGTATAAGGCTGCCATTTAAGTTGGCCACCTTGGTGGATGTCAAAGGCCTGCCACCACAAACAAGATGGTTAAAGTCCCACTCTTGGGCTTAGAATGGACACGTTGAGGATCCTGCTAAGATTTGTATTCCTAATTGATTGCTGTTTATACTTATAGTGTGCCTCTTCATAAGGTTAATCTCCCACTCGTAATTGCTAACCATTGGTTGATATTGAATCCTTCACAAGGATATTAGTTCATAGTCATACTGCTGATTGCTAATAACTTAATATCACCTAGTCTTACTTCCCTTCATTATGTAATTACTGTCACCTTGATTTGAGCATAATGGATACCGAGTTTACCCGGACACCATCTTGCATATGTCAATTCTACCGTTGTGATTATAGTTGCTATCCGTGATCACTATTAGGCTTTATCTAATCATTGATTAGATGTATTTTATTATTGTTGATCTAGTAATTGGTCAACATTAATGGTATGATATAAGTCAATATTATTTATTTATGTAAGTCCCCAAGTTTTATTAATCTGCCATTCATACTTAATCTAGATTCCTTCCAGTTTATCATTTTCTTTCTTCTATCTTTGGCTTAGCAATTTTAATAGCTTTGTATCCTCTTATCACCCGTTTACTATTTGAGTGGTGGTTCTGATATTTGACTTGTATCTACATCTTCCAAGTTGTCCTACCATGGTGCTTGGATACATGTATATCATTCACAGTGTCTTTAAATTTACTACATTATCTTCAATCGCTGCCATTAACCTTCTTGACAACTCCATCATTAATGACATTAATTTTTATAACCAAATTGTGTTTGTGCATAAGCAACATCTTCTTATCTATTTTTTTTGTTCAATTAACCCTTAATGTTGATGTTTAACATCATTCAATATTTGTCATTACTTTGACAATATGGTGAGTTGATACTTGTCTTAACGTTATCCTCTTTTGTACACTCGCCTTGGTTGATATGTCATGCTTCTTGTAATCTCAATTCCATCATATTTTCATGGTCGATTTGTTTATATCATCGATACTGACAAATCCTCCAATTGTGTACTGCTATGGTGATTCTCTTTATAGTAAACTTGCATTATTCATTGGACATACGTGACTAATCTCTTTATGGTGTATGACTACAATTTTGAACCTTACAATGTCGTCTTATAGGAGATTTCTCAAATTTGAAAGGTCTTAAAAAGTTAACTTTTTGATTGGACGAGGGCATTACGCTCTTGGTGACTAGAGCTGAGTTGGTAAAATTGAGTGTGGCTCCACTATCAAACGTGGCTATGATTCGCTGTCCTTGAAGAGTGCCATGTAGCTAGAATACATTGTATCAAAGAGTTCCATATAGTGCAATAATAGTACCTCCTTTCCTCACAAGTGTGGCTCTTTCCTCCGTAGGAGTGGCCTCTTCTTTCTTCTTAGGCTTCTTCGAGTTCCTTCTCATTGTTTGACACCACCTCAATCTTGATAGATGGTCTCATCCATCAGGGCCTTCTTCTAAAATGGCTTCATGCTCTTGTCCTTTTGTGAGATGGGTAGCTACAAAGTATGTGAATTTTTTTTAAGATAAAGAGGTAGACATGTCATGTGCCTTCTTGGTTGTCTCGGTGACTGTGTTGGGGTTTAGGCCTTTGATCCATCCTTTCAAGGGACTCAACAAATCATCCATGAATAACGCTATCAATCTCCTCTTTGAAATGTCAATTACCAAAAGTGAAAGCCTTGGGAACTCAAAATTGTAGCTATCCATGGGATTGCTTTGTCTTAGCTGTAGTAATTCCATAAATTCGATCTCCAGGTTCTTACAGTCAAATTGATCAATGATTCTCTCTGTGAAGTCGGCATACGAAGTGATTTGGTCATGTCCAAGTGTGACCAACTCATAGG
Source organism: Cupressus sempervirens (assembly GCA_028749045.1). Taxonomy (NCBI): domain Eukaryota; kingdom Viridiplantae; phylum Streptophyta; class Pinopsida; order Cupressales; family Cupressaceae; genus Cupressus; species Cupressus sempervirens. The sequence continues at coordinate 351,972,418 of CM053792.1, read as the reverse complement.
TCCACTAGTTGGGTGTGATTCCATTAGATGTGGTGCTGCAAATTTGATGTCTTATCCTTGGGCATAAGATTGAGCTAAAAGTATGTGTCCAACTACACCTAAGCTCTAGCCATTGGCTTTGTAGATCTGTCAAAAATGGCACGTTGAGCTTGCAAATCTTCCCCTTCAAACCATTGTTATAGTTTACATTTCTCTTGGAGGGTAGACACTTATATCCTTAGATCCCTGTATTCCCTGAGAGCCGAAATCATGTTTGAATTGTTCATGAAACTTAGCCACTGAGGATGGTTGGTCCTCCTGCTATTTGTACCTTCATTGGAAAGTTGACATCAACGGTCTTGTACTGAACTGTTGGGTGTGTGATCTTCTATTGTCAGAGTTGTCACCGTGACCATGTGTTTATCATTAGCTCCATTTTCCCTTCCATCAACCAAGTGTTGGAGAGTCTTGCCTAGTTATTGCCATTTTGTTTGAGCCTTTGAATTTAGCTATTGTCCTCTTGCTATGGCGTCATTCATCTACTACTATCCTCTAGATATCACCTTCAATAGGGCCATCACATCTAGACATATATCTTTCATTCTATCCAAGGAGTGGTATCTTCTTTAATAGACAATAAGCTTGTGGCGCAACCAACTCTTGATAAGATGACATGATCACTAGTTCTATTTGTTGACATTGCAGTCAAGTTTGTTTATTAGTGACACACACTTATTCAGATAGTTAGTATCTATCGAGCATATTGCACAGTTAACAGTGTTAACCAAGTAATTTAGGCTCTATCGAGTTCTATAGTTGCTACCGAATTCAAGGAACAATATTTAGTTTGCGCCGAGCAATTTCTACCAGGTTGGTGATTATCAATGTAAACCGAGCTTCTTAGTGTTTACCGAGTTTCTCAGTGCAAACCAAGTTCTATACTGGTTACTGAGTTCGTAGTTTTAGTGATGTGAATCCAGTGTTGACCGAGCTACACAATGTCAACCAAGTGATTTAGTTTATACCGAACTCGTAGTGATAGCATTGACCGAGCTATGTAGTGTGAATCAAGTGATTCAATTTATATTTCGAGTTTCTTAGTATTCACTGAGTCACCAGTGCAAACTGAGTTTAGACTACTTGAAAGTGATCAATATGAACTGAGCTTCTACATCTACCGAATACATGACAATGTCGAGCATTGACAATGGATGCCGAGTATCAAAACCTCACCGAGTTTGTCTTCAGAACCCGAGTTCCTACAGTTGGGCCGACTTTGTGTATTTTGGTGAAACTTGTATTGTAGCTGACTTTGTTGATTTGTAATTTGAATTGGTATATATGTAATGTATTATACTACATCCAAAAAGATATGACATGGAATAAGATAATCATATGTGACATACAAAGAGCAGAAGAGCGAAGTAAAAAGGCGACAACAGTATAAGGAGCATCAAAGATTTATCTATCAATGCAAGGTGATCATTACACTCAAGGGAATCTCATTCAACAAACCAAGTTGCAGATCAGAGATCATCCGTTGGTTCATCTTAATAGGTGGAACAATTAAATCCTTTAACAAGGTAGACTTACCAATCTTTTGTAAATCTCTTTACCAAGTGCATACTTCATTGTATGTTTGTAAATCCTTTTACAAGGTGGACCTAGTAGTCCTTATTGCTCCTAATAGGGCAGATCATCAAAATTGATCATTGTAAGCCTTAATAGGTTAACTTTATATTGCAGTACTAAAGCTTGTGGGTATTATCTCCACCCCAGTTTTACTTTCTATTTGGAAGGTTTCTTGGTCACCATATTGTGTGTCAAAGTGTTATAAATGTTTTAATGCTTTCAGTTTTTCATGTATGCAATTAGATCAAATACACATGAAGGATTAATTGGTAAATAAAGATTAAAGTTTATAGGTTACTGATTCACCCCTCCCCTCTCAGTAACTTACCCTAACATATATATTTCCAACAATTGGTATTAGAGCTTTGTGGTTCTCAGAGAAAAGAAGTTTAACAACTTGAGCAAAGATCAGAGGCAATGAAGGTATTCAGTCTTGATAAGGCTATTGACAATGAAAAGCTAGATTTGGAATTGGCTATTGGGCAACTCAAGAAAGAAAAGGAGCAACTCTCTCAATCCTTGAAAAGAAGAAAAAATCTTGCAATCCAAATGAATGGCAAACTCTACATTGAAGAAAGAATTGAAGACATCCATTTAGAAAGTAATTCAGATGAAGCTAATGAGGCAATCAGAGAACTATTAGAAAAGAATGACACACTTCAAGAAGAAGTTAGAAAGTTGAAAAGAGAGCAAGAAATTCAGTCAGTAAGATTTTTTGAAGTCATGGAAGAGAAAAACAAAATAAAAGAAGAGTTAGAAGTTAAGAATAATGAAATTTAGCATCTATCCCTTCAACAGACAGATTTCATTGATTAGCTTACTAATGCAAATGAAGATATCATGAATCTAAGATCAGAGAATGAAAGATTGCAGAATGATCTAAACACTGAAAAACAAACCAATAGGAGGATGATGAAATCTCAAGCAGACATGAATCAATTGAATGAGCAAAGCCAATACAAATAAAAGGGCAAAGCAAGAATTGGATATATAGAAGGTGAATCATCTGAGCAAGGAGCTCAAAAGAATCAAAGATCTACTTGCAATCACCGTGGTAAGATAGGTCATACATCAAACAAATATTGGAGCAATGACAAAACTAAATTCAATGGAAAATGCTACAATTGTAATCAGCATGGTCATAGAGCTAATGAATGCATAGAGAAACCTAAATTTGAGGGCAAATGTCTCAAATGCAAGAAGCATGGGCATGAATCTTCTAAATGCAAAACAAAGATATTGGATCCAACAAAACAGACTGTAAAAGCTATATTTGGTTGGGTCTACAACACTTGGTGCATATGTCACTACTGTGGAGAATTTGGACACATTGGAATGAATTGTGTAAAACATCACATGAGGACAAGGGACACCACTAAAAGATGTTTTATTTGTACAGAACTTGGTCATCTTGCCAAGAACTATATGAATACAAGAAGGATTGAAGATGAAAAGAAAGCCAAGGCTGATAACATCAGAAAGTAGATGGGACAGCAATGGATTCCAAAATCTTCTGAGAATGCAAGTCCGAGCAATGAAGAACATGCCACTCAAGAATTGGGTGACTCAAGCATTTCTACTTGATCTCCCAGAAGGAGAGCTGGAACTAGGATTTTGAAGCGGACATTTTACATTAGTTCCAGTCAGCTAGAAGGAAAGATCCATATCAACATTCAAGATGCAAAGGGATCACCAAGCGTTTAAACAAATTCTAGGCATTATAGAGCAAGGTTGGGTTGCAAGACCTTGCTGAGCAAGGTCGGGAGTTACTAAACTGTTGTGTGGACACCAAATCATGAATGTTCCTACCTAGCATTTAATTCAAGCCGAGTGGAAGACAGCTTGTCATCAACCAAGTGATTGTACCAAGTATTTATGGCGATTGAAAGGCGAAATTTGATAAAAAGGGTGAAACCGAATTCATTTGACACCGTGAATTTTCAAGAGCTATTTATGCAAGAGCGATTTCAGTGCATCTGAGCGATCTGTGCAAATTATTGTTGAAGTTTTCCATATTCTCTCAAACCCTACCGAGCAATGGCATCCTCCAGTAGCAAGACCAAGGGTCAGAGATGTTGGTTCGAGGCGTTGAATGAAAGACACTTGATTTCAAGCTTAGTCTAGCTGTTGCGGAAACCCTTGATCCCACCAGAGCACAATCTTAAATTCCATCAAACGTTCTTCTGATAAACAATATTCGTTTGCATTTTCGATGTTCTATCCAAGACATAGGAACCCTAGAGATGGATGAGTCATTGGAAAAGCTGTGTGAATGGTGTGTTAAAATCGGAGCATCAACATCAGGAAGTGAAGGGTTTGACTCACATTCCACACATGCCACAAGATTTTTAGATTAAGTGGATAAGATTTATTCTCAACCGTGTGCATAACGGGCAGTTATGGTTGGAACAACCTATTTTGATAACGAAGAAAATGATCCATAGGATTACAGGTTTTCCAATGCTAGCGAAGGCAAAAATGACCAAAAACCTAAGTCAGGTAGAATTGGAGAAGAAAACCCTTGCCAAATGGGATGGAAGAGGAATGAAGATCAATTGTGTTACTGATATGGATTTGAAGTTTGGAATACATATTATTGCTCACAAAATATACAGCTCAAGTCGTCTAAACAATGTATCATGTGAAGCTGTGGATCTCACATTCAAAGTGGTCAAGAACAACATGTCATTTGACCTTGCCGAGTTGATGTTGAACCATTTCAACAAGAATATGGAAAGCATAAGAACTTCAAAGAATAACCCTTGTAAGTTCGGTTCACTCCTAATTTGTTTATTTTTCTTTGTGCAAAAGTTCTTCCCATCAAAAGGTACAGTTATATGGAGAAAAGATGTACCTATTCTTTATGAAATCAATGAATACATAGCAGAAATGGGAGAAAACTATGTTAGTATCATGGACAACTATTTTGATGCATTTAAGGACAAGATGAATAACAAATTTAGGATACCTAAGAAACTTGTAGAAGATTACAAAGATGATATTTGTTTCATGGTTGATTGTGATAAAGTGTATATACAAGTAGTAAGACCAAGAATTGTATGCGTCAAGCCTCTAAGATATGAGGTCAATATTGATGAAACCAAGGACATCATTGAAGCATTGTTAAATGAACCTGTTGATCCAAAGGCTACATATTTTGGAACATATGAGGAAGCCAAAGCAAGAATTGAACTTGAAATAAAACTACCTCAGGCGGTCAATAGAGGAAAGAAAAGAATAGCAAAGTTGAAACAAACCAGCTCTACTCTCTTGTTGACTGGAGGTAAAGGAGATGACATAGAAGATGATGATGCAGAAGATGAACAGAAATCATAAGAAGAAGAGCCAGTAAAGTTAGAAAGGTAAGGTTATTATAACCAAACCTACAAAGGCATCTATTGTAGTATTTACAAGGAGGACATCCAAAAAGAAACTAAAGTTGGGTGAAGAAGCAGAGGATGTAATTTTCAAAAAGCATCCACCCACCTTTCAAGAAAGATATTTTGGAGCTGGCATAACAAATTTCAAAGCATTGAAATATGAAATCAGAACTGTAGAGGAGAAGAAGCAAGTTGAAGACATGGTCATGTAAAAGCTAGGAAAATGGAAATACTCCCTAGATCAACTTGCTCAACAAATTCCAAATGAATTAATGGAGAAAATTAAGCCAAGATGGGAGCATGCAAAACAAACTGCAAATGATATTTATGAGCAGACCCTGAGGCAACTTATGTCGAGTTTAAGTGACAAAGAAGTGAAAGAATCTATCAAGAAGAATGAAGAAAAACTTACATTGAGATTTAACACTTGTCTGATATTGATCAATGACATTGAGCATGTGGTGAGGAATGCCATCAACACATGGAAGAACATCTATAATCTTCATAAACATAGTGATTTTGTTGTTAATGTTAGTGACAAGGATGATGATGATGATGGAAATGACAAGGAAGAGGAAATTGATGATGAAGAGGTAACACATTATGACAATATAGATGATGAGGAACAAGAATAGGAAGCTAATAAGGAGAATCTCCTTGAGATTCAGAACACTAAGGAGATCGACCTTGAGAAGATTGTAGCAGCAGTCATAGCCTCACTTCCTCACTCTTTGAGTGAAACATTGGAGACATCAAGCTCAGAGAAAGTTAATGCTGAGTTGATTGTGTCAAACACTGCTAATCCAAGCACTCAACCAATCTTTGCACTTGTTCAGCTCAGTACTTCATTGATAGAAGTGACCAACACTTCTTCTACCAAGCAATCAGTAATTCCTCCCTGATCAATTTTGGTCACTCAAGGTATTCCTTCAATAAGTGCTATATCTACTTTTATTGCCAGTCCTCCTATTTCTACCATTGTTTCTATTCCAAGCATGCAAATAATAAGTACGAAGACAGTTGAGACCAAGCGTCAACCGAGTACAATAGTGTCTATTAAAGGCAAGAATAAGGAAGAAGAAATTGATCTTGATGAAGATATAGTTATCCCGAATTGGGATATCTCCAATCTAAATCCTGATCAGATGCATATAGTAGGAGAGCTTCTATAGAAGAAAGCTAAGCAACAGAGGCTTAGAGAGGAAAGAAATAAAGAATTTCACTTGCTTAAAGAGGCAAAGAATATTCTTGTAGAGGCACTCAAGATTGAGGTGGACATTTCTCAACTAATTTTGGCTCAGCTAGCAGAAGTGATCCAGAAATTCAATGAAGATTTGAATGGACAAGAGAAATTGTTGCAAAGAGCAGAGAAGAAATTTGAAAATAAAGTATTGGAGCTAGTAGCACAAAAGATTGCCATACATCAAGTAGACTTGTCTACTATTCTAGGCTCCTTGGAAACCTCTGCCAATCTTCTCCATTTGGTAAACTCTGTGACACATCTATCTTTACTCAGGAAATAAAAGATAAACTCTCCAAGATTGATGAAGACTTGAAGGCAAGTGCACAACAGTTGCAACTTGATCCGAGTTATAGTTCTGCCCACTATATAAAGATCAGATTTCTAACTAATATGTAGGCAAAATTGCTAAAGGAAGAAGCCAGGATAAGGGCCACACTTGTAGATATACAAGGCATGATTCTTCCTAACATGGATGCATTGCAAAAACATATTGCACATGCTAAAACCCTCATCCATGATAACAACTCCTCCATTGCTGATCACATGATAGAATTATCAGCAGAAGTTCAGATTGCATTGCACACAAGCAAGGTGTTGCAAGAAAACTGGGACAAGACAATGACACTGATTCTAAAGGTACATTCTAATTTCTTGTCACATTTTGGCATTATTGTATAGAATACACCTTTGGCATTTATGTCAAAAAGGGGGAGAAGATATATAATATAGTAAAAGGGGAGAAGAAGCATATTGTATAAAGGAGAAAAGATGAGAAGATGTATATAATGTAAAGTATATTGAATATATATGTATGAAGGAGCATCATATACATGTACAGATATCCAGATTAACATCTCTTACAAAAGTAGTTTTGAAAAATTTTACAAACAGAGTACATTACGGAGTTGAAGGCACAAGATGAAGAATAAAGATTATTTTGAAACTTTTTGATAATTTAGTTTTGATTGATAAGTGTTTTTATCACTAATGCCAAAGGGGGAGATTGTTGACATTCCAATCAAGTTTGTTTATTAGTGACACACGCTTATTTTGACAGTTAGTATCTACCGAGCGTATTTTACAGTTAACAGTGTTAACCAAGTAATTTAGGCTCTGCTGAGTTCTACAGTTGCTACTGAATTCAAGGAATAGTATTGCGTTTGCCAATTTCTACCAGGTTGGTGATTATCAGTGTAAATCGAGCTTCTTACTATTTGTCTAGTTTCTCAGTGCAAACCAAGTTCTACAGTGGTTATTGATTTTGCAATTTCAGTGATGTGAATCCAGTGTTGATTGAGCCACACAATCTCAACCAAGTGATTCAGTTTATACCGAACTCATAGTGATAGCATTGACCAAGCTATGTAGTGTATTCACAGGGAAGATCATAGGCGAAGCACGTGAACTGTTTGATAAAAAGCCAGTGCAATGGAAGTCAATGCAGAGATTTTGAATCTGTAGAAGAAGATAGTTGAACCACAATTCCAACCTCTAGCGTGTGCACTCAAAAATTAGAGACATCATATGCCACAAATAAAGCCTCTCAGTAGAGAGTGGTTTGGAAGGAATGCGTAGGCATAAAGTGCCACTTGTTTGGCAAGATACTAACCTTCCAGATTTTCACAATCCATGTTGACAATCCTTCTATCCACATAGATATCAACAGAGCATGGTAGCCTCCAAACTAAGACAAAGCATGTGATTTGTTTGAGAGAATGCCACCAACTTGAAGCATGAAAACATGGACACTACACATTATGTGTTTGACAAAATGCTTAAAAGCATTGGAGTGACGAATAGCGAATTCAAACCATTATCCTATTAGAAAAAGAAAATGACAACGTACATTGTGTATTCAAGCAAGCTTAATACACCAATCATCACCCTTGTCCCATATCATGGCATACCATCCTCTCAAAGATTGTGGGAAGCTTATTAGTTCACCAATAATAAGATCTTGATAGACAATGCTTATCTCTAGATACCTGCACACAAATAGAGAATGAAGTAACATGCACAACACAAGGAGACTCGTAGAAGAATTAAATGTCGATAGTGGTATGCAATTTAAAAGAAATCATGGGTGAGACTTTATGAGTCAAAAATCACTTGCCCTTCCCAATGCACTCTACAAGATATTGACATAGCAAATATCATTGTGTGATGGTTCGGAGCATTGGAAGAACATAGTGACAACAATTATGGTTATTTCTTTTTGTCTTTGTTTGCTAAATGTGAGAATAAATGAAATGAGAAATGGTGACCAGAAGAAGCATTATTACTATTTCTGAAAGTGTCCCTCGACACATGCTTGACAGATGACTGAGGCTGTTGTTAGTCAAAGCTAGCATACTAATTGTTCAATAAAAATACTTATCTTCCACAATACAATTACATCAGGAAAAAGAGGTTGGTGATACTTCTCGTGGATGATCTTTGTCATTCTACACCAGTTCAAAGGTAGCATATCAGAGATACCATTGAAGATGTTGTTTTTGAAGCCATGTTAATTGAAATTGATGGTGGTGGTCTACAACCATGTCATGCGACCCTAGATAGAGTATAAGAGGAATAATAGTGCACATGATTGAAAAGCTCAGTGGGGTTTAGAAATTTTAGTATGGGGTGTTTGACAAACATAAAATTGGCGTTTGTCCATTATTCATCTAATGAATGCGGGTTACAAGTATAATTTTGGCAAGATACACTTCGAATGGAGAAATGGAGGTCACAAGCTACTAAGTGAAATTCTAAGAAGAAAAGTAAGGATTACTTTTTGTTGTAAAGTGACATGTGTCACTTATTGTAAACAAAGTTAGGATGTTGTGCTTTACTTTGTAAAAGGTTGGAATTGGTTGTGAAATGCATCCCCAATGTCCAAATCCTAACTTTTTAGGTAGTTACGAACCCGAAAGAGTGTCATAAATCTCAATGTAATAAGGGACTTTTTTGGACTTGGAGACAAGGGACACTTATGTTTTGATAACAAGGCAATTTTTGGAAAGTGTGTATAATTCTTGTTTTTGTAATTAGTCATTTCGTATGTTCTTAGTGCTAAGAAATAAAAGAAAGTATATTTTGTGTTCTCTTTTCTACTGAATCCAAATTGTTGAAGTGTTGATTCATCAATATGAATATTTTCATGGTATGGTGTAAATATTCACGAATCATTGAATTAGCATTGTGTTGATGATAGCTCTCAAGTGTAGCTCTTGTTTGTTTTCATTAGAAGTCTACATCAATTTTATGGAAGCATTGAAGTTGTGTGGTGCATTCGTCAGCATTAGTTTCCTTTCTATTTTCTAAGTTGTAATCGCCTTTATTTAAAAATCAAAATTTTATTGTACAAGGGAGCTGCCCCTCTAAACGCAAAGGAAGGCCGGATATTAAGGGCCTATCCAGCTATTGAAGAAATTGATTTGCCACACACTTCATTGTGCTAAATCACATATTTTCTAAGTGACAAATCCATTTACTAACACATTGAAATGTCACAAACAAAGATAAATGAAGAATACAAAGAATTTATACAACTTTTGTGCTGTGAATCAAAGATCAATTGATTGTCATAATACAATTACAATCAAAATTTTCTTTGTCATGGCGACTTGGCCTCCGAGTGATCGGTATCTGCATTGGAAACCATGTATATAGATTGATATACAAATACAATGTATGCAATGATAGGAAGCAAATTTGATGACAATTGAGATTGTTTAACCAAGATCTGGTGCTTATAGTATACAATAATGTAACCAAACTCAATTGATCCGTGATGGCTACTAAACTAAGGGTGTGTTGAGTCACACTATGCGACCGCAATGTTCTTGTAGATGTTATTTGCGTATTTCCGTGAATACTTGATACATATAGTATATTGTCCCGAATAGTTGATATGCCATGTACAAGTGATCAAAGACTTTGAATTATAGAAAATGAGAAATGTAGTTGACTCCAATATGTTGCTAATTCCAATCCTCCATGTCCACCATGAGTGCTATTGCTTCCAATATATAGTATCTAGATGAAGACAATGTATCCATTAATGATGATGCCCTTGTTGACTGGGTGGTGCAAGGTCACACTGCAAAACCGTTTATGTCCCTCTATTATAGGGATGATGATTTTGCTTTTTTAACCATTAAGGGATGAGGCCAGTACTGATATTTAATGCACAGATCGAATGATGATAATGATGCCAATATTGTAGGATACTAATTGATGATTCATCTATTGTCGGACCAACCAAGGTATTATTGTTGTAGTTACAATTTCAAGGCATTGGAGATGATTGTCTCAAGCATTTGCTGTCAAAATCCTTCTAATTGTATATTTTTGAGGAATGTGTGCTGCCACACAAGTGATGAATCCTTGGTCTTTAAAGGAAAGATATCGCTGAAATTAGTTCAACTCATTCACAAAGGGACTTCGCTTGATTGGAGAAACTAGTAGACTAAGGAAGACCTCTCACCTCTGAAACTTATCTTCAATATCGAATCCCCAAATAGGAATTGTGATAAAAAAGAGATGAAATGAAGAATTGATGATAATGTTTTTTCACAAAGCTTTATTAAATATTCAACTCTAATTCCTAAAAAGCCAAGGGTTGACCAACCCAAATGGGCATCACATATTCAAATTGAAACTTAGGTCCTACTTAAGTCAATTTGGCAGGCGATGTGCCTTCCTGAATGACTAACTAGCCCTTGGGGGATCAAAAAGAGCTAATAGTGATTAAAATGGGCCTGGTTTAAAAAGGGGACATGATGGCATAGGCTGAGTAGTGGTTAAGATTTCACTGTTCTTTACTGAAAGAAGATTAGAGAATAAACAATAATAGATTTGTATTAGATGTATATTTGATTACATTCACGAGTCTTATAAAGCCTTATTTTCCCACACAAAACTGCCTACGGAATTAACTTCGCTTCACCTAATTATTAAACTAATTTATTTTATTTGGTCTAAATGTACAAACTAATCTAATTAATGTGAAACTCAAACATTCCCCCCCCCCCCAATTGCATTAATCCAAACAAGAGTGGAAGTTGCAAGGGTTTTAAACCAATCCATTGGAGACTTTGATGAAGTGCCTTCACCAATCCTCCTCACTCGCTCAAGAAACACCGAAGTGATCACATCAATGGATCTCTTGACTGTGAAGTTGCCTTTATAATGAGTATTCCCACCTCCTTTGCACAATGAGACACAGTTCCTCTGAAATTACACATCTCCTTCGAGTTTGTCTAATACCTCCTCCAGTGCTGCACATGAGATGCCTTTCGTTCGAAAGTCCACATCTCCTCTGAGTATGTCTCTTCAAGTGTTGTAGAAACAATCATCACCAATATGCCTGTACATGGACATCTTTCCTCTCAAAGTACACATCTCCTCCAAGTGTGTGTAACACCTACTCAAGTGCTTGACAAGTTATAAACAAATCCTGCCCCCCCTTATTCCTTGGAAGGACAATTGTGTTGCCAAGCCCCCTCTACTCTTCAAGGACACACAAGTATGTCAAGTCCCCTCTTCTCTTCAGGGATGAATTTGTGAAGCCCTGGCATTATAGGGACACATATAGTTGCTTCTCATGCAATAATCATCTTTGAGTGACAAGCTAGCTCGAGATGATAAAAATGCTCCTACCTCCATTGCCTCCAGCCTCTTGTGCAGTCTTTTACTTTCTAAAGAACAGATCTTTCATTTATGATGACTTATGTAATTACTTGAATACCTTGGCCCATATGACAAAGACAGCCTTGAAAAACACAAATAATGATGAACCCATATACCTCCAAGAAATGAAGACAACAAAGTATTTTCCATAACATCAATTGCTCTTGTTTCTATAATTTCCTCAATTTTGATTCCTCAAGTTGCCACAAACCCTTGTAATGTGCCATCACAACAATCTCAATGATGTAAATTTTCAAGGTTGCAAGCTTTATAATTTCATCCATCTAACAGAATAATTCGTCTAAGCAGGAAATGCTTCCAAAAGATTTCGAAAAAACAGTTGTTTTGCAACTCTTTTTCAAATAGTGGTGGTTATAGAAGTTGGAAACACCATTATTTATGCTGATGCAATATGAACAAAATATCAAATAAATCTTCAAACAATGATCCTCAAAACTTGAAACTGAACCAGATTTTCTCCAGAGATGTATGAGAGCTTGAGGACATGACCACACTACAATTTATATTGCAGATGTGAAGAAGAAGCCCTTAAAAACTCTAATCTATTCCATGACAAAGGATACTCATGCTTGGGCAATGATGAGCTTCAGAAAAATGGAATTCGCTTCAAAGAAAATGCTCATTAATGATTTTTCTTCTATTGGAAAAAGCCATATGCTAAAAGTGCTCACATAATTTAGTGTGATGTGCTAAGGCTGAGAGGAAGAACTTCATACAATAGATAGATAAGGGAGCACTCTGAACACAGTCAGATACACCTTCAAATACACTGTAGCAAAAATATTCTTTCTGGGAACTTCAACAAAATATCATGTAAATGCCATCGTTAATGTAATTGTCAACTCCACATAATTATTGTTGTAAGCGACGTTTTCTACATAGTAGGTTCACGGATACTACTTTCTAGGCAGATCAAAATTCTTCTTGATAACTTCTTCTTAGACACCAACCAAATTTTTATGAGTTGAAATATTATTAGCAGATCAAACTCCGCTTTTGCTTGGAAACTGCTCCATTGAACAATTATATCAAACTGTACCTGGTAGAGAAAGCATGGCAAATTATATTAGCATACTCTATAGAAAAAGTAGTAAATGGACAAATATAGAAATAAAGAATCAATTGCGCTCATATACTGAAAAAACTAGATTTCAATCTTGCGCCTCTAGTAATAATGTCTGTGAGAACATCAATTGTAGGCTATAAATGTGCTTGTTCCTCGCACTCCCCTGGTACAAGCAACAAACAATTCTGTGCTAGTTTATGATCTGCGTCTATTGAAAAATGCCACTTGGGTCAACCTCAATAGAATAATCATTGCTGGAAAAATAGGTTCTTCGTTGCAGAAATCCACATGACTCCATTGCACAGGCACAGACTCTAGTTGGGGCTCTGATACCATATGAAAGAAGATAAGAAAATAAACAATAATAGATTTGTATTAGATGTATATTTGCTTACATTCATGAGGCTTATATAGCCTTATTTTCCCACACAAAAACTACCTACAGGAATAACTTCCTTGCACCTAATTATTGAACCAATTTATTTTATTTGAACTAAATCTACAAACTAATCTAATTAATGTAAAACTCCAACATCTACTTGATTTAAGTTGTGTGAAACTCAATTTTTATAACTTGTATTTGTTTACCTTGAATTTGTTGGCTTCATCACCCAACATCATGTTGGAAGGAAACCAGTGCATGTTTACCATATTCAAGTCTGCAAATCATGCATTGGCTGCAAAGAGTTCATCAATCAATACTTTTTGGCACGAGTTTGTAAAACTTTGGGACAAACATGTTGTAGTTAGTAAAATGATCCATAAGGGGGGTATTAAAAGGAATATTATATTTAGCTTGTAATGGTGATTGAAGTCGTTTAGTTAGTTATTTGTAATTTCTATTCTATAAGTTGGTTGGAATTTTGTAAATTTTTATTATGCCTTTAATCCTCAATTTTTTCCATTATCGAAAGATCCTCGGTAATTGTTTATATAAGGGGTATTTCTCTCCTTTGTCTAATACAACACCCTGTAGTCACTTGTAAGCTTGCAATTGGTAAGTATTTTTTATTGTTCTCAAATTAGAAAACTGAGAGATGCAAAAGAATAAAAGATCCTAAGGAATAAAATAGTTTTTCAGTTGGCTTTTGTTCCTTATAAATTCCAGTTTTTGAGGGAGTTTGTAGGCTTTTCCAGCGATAAAAAAGTAAAAAGTAAAAACAACAAAAATAGATGTATATAAATGCCTTTATATTTATGATGGTTTGCAAAGGACTGCTAATGGCCTTTGTTTCTCTTCAAGTAATTTAGAGCCTGCTTGCTTGTAACGTGCCAAAATCGTGTTATCTGTTTTGTTTAGAACTATTTTCACCAGGCACATTCATGGGGACTATAAATTCTAAATTGTTAGTAAATTTGATTTACCTTGTCTAATTTGGCATGTTTTGGACCTTGGAGATTTAACACACTTCAGACCTCTTAAGCTTTGTTAGACCTGCCCAATCAATGGGGGCACTAGACTGTTCGTCATTTTCATTAACCTTGTCTGATCAATTTCAATTTTGCTTTGAAGGTTGCACACCTAGCTATTGCTGCATATAGATTTTGCACACCTAGCTATTGCCACATTAAGATTTTGCACACCTAGATATTGCCGCGTTGCCTCCTTGTTTGTAATGTGCCAAAATCCTCCTAAATTTTTTTTTGTTTTGAACTGTTTTCACCAAGAACATTCATAGGGACTAAATTTTTTAAATTGTTTGTTATTTTGCTAAGTTTCTGGTTTGGATTCCGATACAGCTGCGGGTTCAAAATGCGTCCAATTTTTTGGGGGGTTGGGTTCAGATTTGTTTTGGGTTCATCCATACAAAACCATATTTTTTATTGAAATATGTATGTATAAATATATGCAACAACAAATAAGTCCATACATCACTATGCTAATAGTAAAGCAACATAGAGAAATACATCACCATATCTATGTTTCTTTTCAGTAGGATATTAATTGCATCATTTAGCCATACATACAACATTGTACACTTGCTTGGTCACATGCATGGAACATATTTCCATATCAAGGGGACAGGTGAGAATGAAAGGAATTGTCAAAAGATAAGTCCAGTTAATGAATTTTTATTTTGTATTGGTTAGAAGATTTCTAACCAGGCTAGATCAAAAGTTGATATTCAAATTTTAAGCCCCGGATTCAAAGATATCATATCTTTTTAAAAAACATTCCTCTATAATCATCAATTTGGATGTCACCTATTGTCAATTTGGATTTCCTCTATAAGCAAGTTTTCATCTTCATTCACAAATGCATAAATGACATATAAACCATCTTTTTTGGTCTTTTTAGTGGTCACTTTAGGGTTAGGAGGATCAACTAGACCAAATCAGACAAAAAGACACTTTAAAAAAGTTAAAAAAAAAGTTTTCAGACCAAATGCAGCCCCGGTTTGGCCGCTGGGCAGCAAATTCTGCCCAGGTTCCTCGGACAGAATTTGCAGCAAATTCGTAGCTCTGTAAGAGAATTTGGGGAGAACTTCACAAGGATCAGAATTTGTAAAGAATCAAACCAGACTTTGAAGGTTGCTGAAGGAATCTGATAAATTAGTTATTTTGGTTGACCTTGTCTCATTAGGCAGTTTTTTTGACCTTGGAGATTTAACACGCAGCATACCTCTTAAGATTTGTTTAACCTGCCCAATTAATGGGGGCACTAGACTGTTCATCATCTCCATTGGTCTTTTCTGGTTAAGTTCAATTTTTCTTTGAAGGTTGCACACCTAGCTATTGCCCCCGACCTCTTAAGATTTGTTCAATCTGCCTAATCAATGAGGGCACTAGATTGTTCATCATCTTCATTGATCTTGTTCAATTAAACTCAATTATCATTAAAGTTTGAATACTTAGCTATTGCCGTGTTTAGATTTCCTTCACATGGAGGTTCACATTTGAACAGTGTAATACCAACACTGGGGTATGTCAAGACGAGTTTCTGGGACGGGGAGACAATGGGCCTTAATTTTTGGACATTAGGGGGATGGCCAGGGCCAGCAGCGAGGGGATGCTGGGGCAGTGAGGGGTGTTGTATACTTTACATATAGAACTTGAAATGCTAGTTAAGAAATGATGTTCTAGTACAAAATACCAAATTAAAATACTTGAACATAGCCAAATTGCAACATGAACTAGAACCATTGAACATTCAACATAGGGACAGTACATAACTCAATAGTAACATTCAAAAATAAAAAATCAAATGCAAATTCAAGTACCCATCCCAATGGTTGCGTAGTTGCAGAATGGTTGAGGTGGGGGTAGTTAGGTACTCCGAATACCCAATGTGGAGATGTCTTGGGGACATATAGTTTGAGGTTTGAGAAGGGGTGCAAGTCCCTGTGTTTCACTACATTTGAATTAAGTTATTTAATCTGAAGCCATAAATTATTTTCATTAAAAACTTTTTGTTTATGTACTAGGATCCTTCAATTATATGGAATGATTTCTTCAATTTTTTTTTTCTTTATAATATAATACCAAACATCTATGTTCAACCTGCTAAGCTATATGCCAACTTTATGGGTATCTTATCGAGTTTGTTTTTGATGTTTATTATGCAAAGCTTGAAATAGTTCAACTATACATTAGTGTTTTTAATAATGCCACTGGCTTGAATCTTCAATGGCTGAGTTTCCCGTCTTATGTGAATGCTTTGAATACCAGCCGGAGGCAACACCTTTGCCCTTGCAATTTGTACCTCCAAAGCTAGAAGTTTGACATCTGATATATTTATAGCATATCCTTTTAATTATTGACCTCCACATATAAACTTATTTTCTTTTATGCTGTTTTGCAGATCCTACTTCAAGTGCCCTCGCATCTGGACCATATGGCTTGATATTTTCTTCATTTATACCTTTTTACTTTGACATACCAGTTTCAACATGGTTTCGCTTATTTGGTTTTCGATTCTCTGACAAATCCTTTGTCTATCTTGCTGGGCTTCAGGTAAAAACATTTTTCTGTAGAAGATTCCCATTACATATTGCGGACTTGTACTGACTTATGGAGCAAGATTGTTATTTCACTTGTATTACATTGCACTTGGAAGGTACTCATATATCTCTGTTAATAGCAGCTGCTTCTTTCATCATGGAGGAGGACATTTATACCAGGACTTTGTGGCATTTTTGCTGGTTTGTCGTATCGTCTCAATGTCTTTGGCATTCGTAGAATCAAGGTGCAACACTTTTTTCATATTGCAGATTTCATCTTAACATCTATACTGACATCACATTAGCTATGATTTTGGATGCATTAGATGCCATTGTATTTTTTTGTGCTTGTTGATATGGACAAATTATAATTCATTGCAAACTTTCTTTTGGTGCTCCATTTACTTTTGAGTGTCATGACTGTGATTTATGGTTCTCTATAGATAAACACATAAATGCATTTAAATATATACACATACATGAAGGCTACATGTAAGCACATGCACACATAAATGTATTAATACATTCAGTCATTCTCACACACGCATGCAGCAGCACTGATATACAAATAGTGCTTTAAAAATTGTTGTAAAAGATGTTTAAGAATTAAATTTCAAATTTCAAATGAAACTCTGACAAATTCGTAAAATAATACTTGAACGCTAACAAAATTTGAAGTAAACATTCAATATCAACAATTTAACATTGAAGTTTGAACTAGCATTATAGGACTCAGCGAGTCTCGAGGCGGGCCAAGCAAAACGAGGCAAACTGCCTCAGGACTCGGACTCGGCCGAGTCCTGGCTGACTCGCCAAGTCCCATCAGCCTGACTTGGCCAGCAGACAACATCTAAAAGGGACAAAGAAACAAATTTTTAATGTCCCGAGCCACTTTATTCAACACAAATGAAACAATCTGATGACTAGAGTCCAAAAACAGTGACATATAAACAGTAATCAGGAAACTTTAATTGTTTTTAACATCGTCTTCCATTATTACTCTCCAAGTAAGTAGCACAGCTAGAAGGAGACTGAACTTTACCACTTATCTCTCAATTCTCAAAGTTTTTGATTTCAGATTTCTAAATCAATAGTTTGATTATTGCTTACTGCAAGTTCTAGAGCGTCATAATTGTGGATTTTATATGTTCTTTTGGGAACTCCATGTATTCTTTAGTACATTTTTCATCCAGTTTCCTAATATTGTGCTGCCACAAATGTGCATTCTTAGTTTCTTTCTTGACAACAGCAGATCCTTCATTTAATATCTTCATAATTTGTCCGTGAGGATCTACAAAATCATTGTGACCTGGGAAATAATTTCAAAATAAATGAATCTTCTGGAAAACCAGTCTTATTATCTCATCCCTACCTATCTCCTAAAAATAAAGGTCAAATGCTTCTTGGAAAACTGCATTAAAAAAAGTCCAGACTAGTTTTGAACACATTGTAAGAGTGGAGACGGGGTGAAGAACTACAATCATTCAAAAAAACACCAACAAGCTTTTTAATATGCAAGTAACATCTAAAATAGGTACATTTGACTCAATACAGGCTCTTTTTGACTCAATACAGCTGCACCGAGTTGTTTAGGAGGAGGGACCATTGTATAGAATCAATGTTAAAACTTTAGGTTCCTTTTAGCTTTGACATTGACTAGGACATACTGGGAATCAATTAGTTAGTCATACAACTTTTGGCATTAATGATTTAAAGAAGAACCATCCTACCAGCTATAGTTTTCAATAATTTCCTCATTAATCTGGATGCTAACTAGAAATTTAACATTGTATAGGGTCCTTTTAAATTGAGGACATCAGGCTTGACATCTACATAGAGCCTTCCATGACCTATCGCAGGTGTACTCATAGGAAGACATAGATGACTATGAGCCTTTCTTTTAATATATGTTTCGAACTTTTGATTCCATGGATTGCATATTCCATGGATATTGTAGACATTTTATAGTTGCACTATATTTCAGATTTCTATTATGTTATTCAGTTTAACTAAGTAATTTCTTTCAAAAATTTGCATTTATACTTACGTGATCTATGAAAAGTTGTATATGTGTGCAAAATAGCTTCTATTTATCTCAATTATTGTGTATTTGATGTTAATTAGCTAAATGATGCATGAAAAACACTTAAAATCCTTAAAAATCTTTTAATTTCATGGGTTTTTAATTTCCCGAGTCCTTTCCGAGTCCTTACTGAGTCCAGCTGCCGAGTCCGAGTCCAAGCCCAATTTGGGGCTGACTGAGTCCGAGGGGAGTACAAGGCTGGTAACACTGGTTTGAACAATGAAAATGTCAAGTTTGAAATTTATATTGATCTCGTAAAGATGATTCCATTGAGTATAGTAATGTCAAAATAACAAAATGTAGTGAAGGCCTTATCATTCCGAAACTCCGCATTGCTTGAACTGTTGGACACAACATGGTCAACTACACCAAACTAATACCAACTAGCCTTGCCTCTGTAACTGTACCATCTTCATCAATCTGTGTTGGCTCCTCTGGCTTTACATCCCACTGTGCGATTGGAACTCTCGTTGTACAAAAGTGTCTTGGGGACAATGAGATGCAACACACTATGTACAATCAAAGCTTCTCTGCTCTTCTAGATGTAAGTCTGGTCCCCTTAAGAGAGTGGATGAAGCGTAAGTAGTCCAATTCTTTCTTACAAGTTGAAGAATAAAAAACATGAAATATAAATTGGATGTATAGAGTGGTAGTCAAGAAAACAGTCCATGAAAATTCTACCACAGAATTGGGTCCCCTTGCACCATAGTTTCCATATCCATATTGGCTACATTACAATAACCCTTAAGAGTGTCAAATTTTGTACACTCCATACAAATAATGGTGGCCTCAACATGATTATACATCTTTTGTGGCCCTAAAATATCCTACCTTCACCTCAACATGATTATACATCTTTTGTGGCCCTAAAATATCCTACCTTCACCTCAACATCTGATATGGGTGTAACTCCACCCGCGTTTCAATGCATAGGCAGTGATGTGCATGGGAGTGTTGAGCTTCTCCCATCTCTGCCAAATGATTTGCTATGTTCATTCATTGTATAATTAATGTGTGGTCCTTGGGTCCTCTCACACAATAGTCCTCAATCAGTCAAGCATATTATCAATGCACTCATACACCTATCTATGGTTAGGTGCATTTGAATCCTCATATCTAATGTCTTGGAAAACTGGAGTAATGATGGAGACTATATTGCATTACCCAAAATGAATCACTCTTCGCAACAGCCTTCAACCTGCCCCCCTACCCTATCGTGGACTTTGTTAGCCTTGGTCACCCTATGTCCTCATAAAAAATGAAGCAGATATAGGTGTAGCTGCACTGTCTTCATTCAAACCCATAGCATATATATATCAGCTTTGTATTTCAGATTTGCTGGTCTCCCAAAAATGCACATGGTTCCACATCTTTTCATTGGATATGGACTAGGTGGGCATTAACCCTGGTCATGCTGCCTAAAAATTCAAGTGCACAAAAGTGGCACTTCTACAAACTTATGCTCCCATATGTCCCAAACCTGCTCAGTAAGTTTTTTGCAAAATATTTTATAGGAGACTTACGATCAAAATGACCCTTAGCATACTTTGCCAGTAATGTAATGTCCCCTTTCTGAAATGGGATTTAATAATAAATATTATTAAAATAAAAATATAAAGAAAATACATAAATAAATAAATAATATAATTTACTACAAAAAACGGTAATAACTAGTAATTATTAACAATCTACCCTTAACAATATAATATTGATATAATTAGCAGTAATAACAATATAATATATATCGCAAAATGTTGATGCAATATCAATATAATATTCAATATATACATTCAATATAATATCAATACGATAACATATGACATCAATATAATAATACAAGCTCCTTTGTTGAGGTGTTTTTGGTCATATATTATTATAATACCAAGTTCGAACTAGACCCGAAGTTCAAACCGGTTTGAACTTCTGTAGGTCTCGGGAGGGGGGGGGGGGGGGGAGATACCCACGCAACTTAGTATATATATATAGTGATAATAGTAATCAGAATAATATATATTAATGCTATATTCTAATATGAATATATGTGTGTGTAAGAAATATAGACTTTATATAGTCTATTATATGTATTAATAAGGATGAACTCAGAATTATTTATATATAATGTACATATCTAAATGTTCTATAACATATTTCTGAATGATCTACTATTTTCATTGTAATATATATACTCATTAGTAATACTGCAATTATAATCGTAATCATATATGTCCATGTTCAGATTCATTATGATTCAGTATTTGAGGAGGAAGGGACTGTAGTGTTTCCAAAGAGAGGCCTATATAAATCAACCAATAGGTTGATTCCCAAAATAGGGTAGGGATTAGTGACCCTGAATGCCTTGTGGGTATAATCTCAAGATAGGATAAGGGCTTGGATCTGTAAACTTTGAGAAAAACATATTGTGATCGGTACCTAAGCAACTTGGTTACATCCTAATCCTCTTCTCGAATCAGAAACCATGAATTCTATATTTCATTGAGTTCTTTTGTCTAATCTCCTAGGAAGTTTTAGAACTTTATTTATAACAAAAAACTACTAACTAACAACTCGCTATTCCATGCCCAAAGGAATAGGCAAACAAGAGTTATTACAGAGCAAGAAAAAAAGAAAACTATCCACTGAATAAGGAACAACTAATTGTTTAGTTACACAGAGAGAAAAAGAGCCTATCCACTTCTTTCCTAGATTTATTTTACATTACCAGTGATCATTCAACTTGCTCCATACAAGCTGTAGACAATTTACTGTTTGATTGCTTCAATGTCATTCCTTCCTCAACTGTTTTGACTTGATCTTCATGACATGATCCTTCTCGAGTGCCAACTTGACTATATTGTTTCATTGATCACTCTTGCATCATAATATTAGTATGCACAAAAACATGCGATGCATATTTTCATTTATTGTCAAAATAGCATTCATGAAAAATAATTAAAATTAATATGGATAGATTGAATAGTTATGTCCAACAGGAGTTTCATCATCCAAAGAGGTATTAAAAGATAAGTTGATGTCCAATACTAAGTTCATAAAAACATCTCAAAGACACTTATTAACCAAGTCCCATGACATTGACAATACCCAAACCCAAGTCAGGATAGAGAAAACATGGTAGACATTGATTCACATCGAGCTATTATTTGGGCTTATCAAGCCCCAAATTGGTTGAAGGAAAGAATGTAGAGGGATCTTCAAATATTTATCCTGCATTAGAGTTATAGGAGATATCCTATATTGAATCAACAAGCCAACAAAGAAGGGCAAGGTAAAGAGACTTTCCAAGATCACTAGGGATAAATTGGGGTCCAATTTTTTGCTTGTTGTAGTGTCTATGATTGATAAAACCAAGATTTAGATTACTCTAGGCAACATTTGATTTGGGACATGTGATGAAGTAATAGGTAATAGAGGAATTTGATGATTCTGCTCAAGCAATGAGGAAAGAATGAAGAAATTAGAAGAAAAGTACCAAAAAGTGAAGAATGAGAACAAAGGCTTGTTTCAATATTTGTAACGCTTATCTAATCCATTTAGGCAAGGAGACTAGGCATTTCTTCGCCCTACAACTCTTCTTAGGGAATCAAAATAAGACATTGAGGAAATAAGAAAAATCCCCGAAGGCACAAAAGAGTAGCTGAAAGGCATTTATAACAAGGCAAACAAATTTGTTGACTTAACATGGGTGGATGGGAGATCATTATTGAGGAAATGAGAAAAGCCACTCAAGGCACAAATGAATAGGTGAAAGACATAAAATGAGGCAGAGAAATTTGTTGACTTAGCATAAGTGGATGGGAGATCATTCGCTATTCTTTCCAGGATATAATCAGTGAGTGATAAACATCTTTACCAAAATGAGATGATCTCGCTCTTGGAGGCTTCGCTGGAGATTCTTGAATACGTTGATTGATGACAAATAATAAGGGATGACGAGGTGTATGATTTTGGTTGTTGGTACATTTTAGTAGTCACTAGAAAATAAATGTTTGAAAAATCCAGCAAGTCTGGTTGATTGAGGAAGGTAGTTGGAAATATCCAGATAGGAATTTTCAACAAAATTGTAGCCCTGTTTGCACAAAGATTGACTAAGGAAGAAATAATTGCAGATAACTTGAAGAACAAACTAGAGGAGCTCTTTAAAATAAATTTGTTCTTGAGAGATGACTTGGAGAATGTATCCATATTCTCAAATGTTATGTGCACTATTTAGGACTCAATGCAAGATTGGGAGAACAACTTCAATAGATTTGACAGAAATGCAAGCATTTTGGAATTCAGGTGATAATCAACATTGAATGTCAGTGTGGAAGAGTTGGAGATGGTGCTTTCTAGG
Source organism: Cupressus sempervirens (assembly GCA_028749045.1). Lineage (NCBI taxonomy): Eukaryota > Viridiplantae > Streptophyta > Pinopsida > Cupressales > Cupressaceae > Cupressus > Cupressus sempervirens. Next base: position 351,949,046 of record CM053792.1, on the reverse strand, counting down.
TTTGTTGCATTCAAGGAAAGGAATTATGGGTAGGCTAGTTTTGTCCAATTATTGCTCAGAGGAAAACTTACCCCATTGTGTGTCAACTTTATCCATCCCCTCTGAGTGGCTTTTTTATTATTCCATGTGGACTTTCTCATGTAAGATTAATTCCCATCTCTTGACTTAACCCTAAATAGGGCTTATGGAGCCAAATCTCAGGTACTCATAATTTGATCTTGGTTGGCAATTGGAATCTTAGGGCCTATATAAGATGCTCACCCCTCATTTGTAAAGGAGCGAACATTAAGATTGTTGCTATAAGGTACCAAGATAATAGAGTTGCCATTGTAGTTTGGCGACTTCTTGAAACATTTCAGTGCTTCCATGGTTTTTTTGTTCCCTCACTGATATTAGATTTGCTTTTGTTAGAAATGGAAAAAGAAATATGTAAATAAGCAAAACCAGGAAAGAATCTAAGTGAGTAAATGCATGAAAAGATATTACCATAAAATAGGAGAGAGAAAGCTTCAAGCTCCAACACCATGAGACAAGATATTTGGAAAGGGGAAAACAAAGAAAACCCCTTGTGACATTATGAATGAGGCATGAAAAGCCTAAGAAGGAAGAGAGAGAGATAGAGAGCAATGCTCATACAATAATTGAGAAGAGGATGAAACCTCATTGTGAATGAGAGAGGAGGGTCATCTCTTAAATAGAGATGAGAGAGAGGAGTTAGAATGTAACTCCCATGTCTATGAATGCCACCATTCATAAGTGTGTGAGGCCAAGTGTGAGATTCCTCTTAAGGAGGAATAATCTAAATGAGGAATAAATATTTGTCCTCACATATTCCACTAGATGACAAAATAAGATGTAGTGGAAAAAGGACAAAAAAGAAATATATTAGGATACCTTGGCTTATATCCTAATATATTACAACAATAAAGAAAGGAGTTCTAACTTTGGTTTATAAACACACCAAGGAAAGATTACAACTTCTAACACCCCCCTTTAATCTTTACTTGGGGTAATTACATCAAAGGGTATTAAACTCATAATTTACAAAAATCTGCTACTTAATCTTCAATATGAAGTAATTTGATTGTCTTCAAGCCATATGGAACATTTGTAGATCCAAGAGAAGTACATGAGTCCTTTGAATGTGGAAGCATAGACACATCTTCATATGTGGAAAATCAAGAAGGTTCCTTGATGGATCACCTGAAAAAAAAGAACAAAAACAAGACAACTATCCACAAGTAGAATTACATTGAATTGTCCAGTTAGTAAAAAAATGAAGTTATAATAATTTAATCAAGGAGGAACTAAGAGAAATGAGAATAAATGAATGTGTTCACCAACATGCAATGGAGTTAACATGATATCTAAAATAAGTCATAAGCTCAAAATGATCATAATATGGGTCAAAATGACCAATCTTTATGCAATAAGTCTCTCATGAAAGAAATATACTAATGCACAAATGACCACAGACAAGGCCAACTAATGATACGTGCATCAACATTGCATCAATCATGTGGATATAGACAGTCCACTTAATGAATCATCCCACTGCAAGTTAATGGGTGATCAATCCATAACATGCATGACTCATGATCTAAGCAATAAAGTATGCAGATCATTATCACATTAATATATGAAAATAAAGTAAAAAAAGAGACATGCTGATCAAATTAGAATTATCATGATTTGTTAGGATACTCAAACGAATGGATTATGAGGATATAACAACATATTGCCTTCAAAGTGGATCAAATTATCTGAATTTGGAGGGGAAAACTCCAATAATAACATCCTCTTCATTGAGGAGCAAAAATGGAACAATATGGAGGGAAACTCCATAAATATCAACCTTTCAAAGTGGAACCAATAGAACCAAATGGAGGGAAACTCCATAAAGATATTATCTTATCAAAGTGGAATAGATAGGATCCAATGGAGGGAAACTCCATATAAAATGAGTGCACACCAATATAGGATGGAGGGATACTCCATGGGCCAGATAAGGAAACTATGTATCATTTATACTGAGGGGACCTACATAGTTATCCTTGAAAAAATTGGCTCCCTATGCAACTCAAAAAAAAAAATCATATAAATCATGTATATCAATGTTATAAAACCATAAAGTGCCAACATGTGCATGGAACGATGCTATAAAAGCATAAAACTGCAACCATGTGCAGATAGATCAATTAAATCAAATCATTAAATAATGAAGGCAATAGTGTAAGATACTCATAAAGCTGAATAATTGAGATAAATAAGAAGTATTTGGAAGAGCAATAAGCATAATTTATTAGATATCAGTTAGAATCTCCATGCAAGGTGAACACAAGTGAGAAGGTATAAAAGATGGGCCCACCATCAAAGACAAGAATCCTCAAAAAGGAATTATAAATGAGGATATTAAAAAAAACTTAACTTTTTATGTTAAAAATAAAACTTTGATTAGTTTTAATTTTTAATTCTAAGAAAACTTCTCAAAAAGAAAAAATCCTCCTTAAACTTCTCCCTTTTCTTACTTAAAACCATGTAAAATAGTAAGAGAGATTTAAAATAAAGTATTGCACTTGTCTGACAATGAATGATTACATGCCAAAAATAGGTTGACAAGAGGCAATAATAAAAAACAAATGATGCCTCTGTCAAGAGCTAAAAAAAGAGAAAGAATCTTGCATGAAAAGACAAGAAAACATTAAAAAAAAAATGATTACTCAAGCTGGCTTGCTGCAAAAATAGGGCTTCAGCCCAGGCAGGTGGCGGTTGGCTTTGTAAATGGCCAGCCTGGCTTTAGGGGCCATCCCTCTCACCTTTCCGTTGCCGAACCAACTGGATGTATCCACTGGAGATCACCATAATCAGAGTGATTCCACAAGAATGCAGAGGAGCCCGAAAGGCCCAAAAATAGGTGAACGAGGGAATTTAAATAAAAGGAAACTAAAATTTAGGTGACCGAAAAGCCATGCAAGACAGTATCATACGCATATAACAACTCCCCTGATGGCGAGATCTGGCAAAGCATTGAGGCATACCAGTGATGGTGTGAAGAGTAGTCTGGAGGATCGCGTGGCTATCGTGACAGGCGCGTCGTGAGGAATTGGCAGAGAAATCGCCCTCCACTTGGCGCGCAAGGGAGCATAACTGGTGATCAATTACGCTGGAAATGCAGAGAAAGCAAAGGAAGTTGCCCTAACAATTAACAAGGGCCGTGAAAAAGTGCGAGGCGTGACCTGCAAGGCCGATGTTTCCAAGGCGGTCGAAGTAGCCAAACTCTTTGATGTGGCGGAGGAAGCATTCGGCGCAGTGCACGTTCTGGTCAACTGCGCGGGTGTTCTCGACCCAAAATACCCTCCCTTGGTGGAAACCCCCGAAGAATCATGGGAGTCGACCTTCAATGTCAACTGCAAAGGAGCGTTTCTCTACTCGAGAGAAGCCACCAACAGACTGGTCAAACATGGCGGGGGTCGCATAATAAATTTGAGCAGCTCCGTTGTAGGGTCGCTTAGGGTTGGATATGGGGCGTACGCGGCCAGCAAGGCTGCCGTGGAGACAATGACCAAAATATTGGCGAGGGAATTGAGGGGCACCAAGATAACTGCAAATTGCGTGGCCCCTGGGCCAGTGGCCACAGAAATGTTCTTTGCAGGAAAGAGCGACGCTCTGATTGAACGCATTGCTAAGGAGGTTCCCTTGGAACGCCTGGGTGAGGTTGGTGACGTGGCTGAGCTCTGCACGGCCTCAAAGACTACCCCCAGGCGTGCCAGGTTCAGCAAGCGGCACTCTAGGAGACATTAATGGCGGAGATTGAGAATCTTCACAATCACAGACAAAGGCGTAGGGTTTCGGCATTGAGCCTCAGGAGGCAGTGGAGTCTCACTCAAATCGTCAGCTTGGAGAGTGATTAGATCATAGTAAAAAAGATATCTAGATAGGAAAACCTTTTGGCGGCAAGCCTACCAAAGGGGGTTAGATGAAAAACTAATATAAAATAAGAAGTAACCTGCACAAATTAGAGCACACAAAAGTTAATCGGGTTTGGCAGTAAACCAGCCAAATTCAAAAAAAAATTCAATTTCTTCCATCTTAAAAAGATTAAAGAAGAAATTAGTGAAATCTCTCTCAAGAGTCTCCAAGAATCGTACCTTCATGCAAACACTCAAAACAAAGATTAAACTGCTCTGATACCATGTTAGAAATGGAAAAAGAAATATGTAAATAAGCAAAACCAGGAAAGAATCTAAGTGAGTAAATGCATGAAAAGATATTACCATAAAATAGGAGAGAGAAAGCTTCAAGCTCCAACTCCATGAGACAAGATATTTGGAAAGGGGAAAGCAAAGAAAACCCCTTGTGACATTATGAATGAGGCATGAAAAGCCTAAGAAGGAAGAGAGAGAGATAGAGAGCAATGCTCATACAATAATTGAGAAGAGGAAGAAACCTCATTGTGATTGAGAGAGGAGGGTCATCTCTTAAATAGAGATGAGAGAGAGGAGTTAGAATGTAACTCACATGTCTATGAATGCCACCATTCATAAGTGTGTGAGGCCAAGTGTGAGATTCCTCTTAAGGAGGAATAATCTAAATTAGGAATAAATATTTGTCTTCACATATTCCAGTAGATGACAAAATAAGATGTAGTGGAAAAAGGAAAAAAAAGAAATATATTAGGATACCTTGGCTTATATCCTAATATATTACAACAATAAAGAAAGGAGTTCTAACCTTGGTTTATAAACACACCAAGGAAAGATTACAACTTCTAACAGCTTTCAAGTTGATTATTGGAAGGAGATTGATAGATTTGTTATAGTGAAACTATTTTGCTCATGCTTTTACTATTAGATGTTTTCTATGTGTAGTGTAAGGTTGGTCTAAGCCATTTAACTGGATGCTTACTCTCAATCATTGAATGTGCATTGTTCCATGATGGTGCTCATTTGTGATTTGAAAATATTTTGCACAACCCTTGAAGATTGCACCTTCGGTTTGTAGTTATTGAATTTGGTGAAGCAAAGTGTGGTAGATTTCACTTTGGCAGTACTTGTCTTTTGAGTTTCTAGGATTAGAATAAATTTCTCAACCCTTATCTCATTTACTTTCAACATATTTTGAGAAAACCCCCAAAATACTTTCATTGCTAAATCGTTAGAAAGCTTCCAAAACCAGTATTCTTTGACTTGTCTTGGGAAAATAATAAAGTTTCTTTGTGTTGGCAGAGCATATCACGACCATTGAACTTATTCGGCCATAAAGAGTGTTAATGTTTCATAGCTTCAGTTGGATAACCTCACGGGACTAAAAGTTACATATATATATATATATATATAATAAGTGATATTTATATATGCTCAAATATATGTGTGTGTATAGTTAATAACAAACTATTATATTAATTAAATATTAATGAATAGACATGCCCCGTGAAGGGACATGAAAGGATATACCTTACGGACAATGCAATTACATTTGTAGTGATCCTTAGGAAATCCAACATGGTATCAGAGCCAACTGCAAATGTAGGAATCATATACAAGCAATGGAAGAAATTTAATCAAATAGAAGATATAGAGCGAAGCAATGAGCATCTAACCTGTGAAAAGGATATTAAGGAATGATCATAGAACTGTAGAAGAGGATTTACAGCAAAAATGATAATCATGATGACAGGGTCATGTAATTCAGTGTGCAGAGAGGAGACATTGAATGGAATAAGGAGGGAAGTATGCCAACATAAAACATTATAATTTACACATACAAATTGGAGACATGGAATAGAAAAATTGTTAGAAATTTGTTCAGCGCTCCCCTTGGAATTTGTGACAAGGGCTTAACCGCCTCTTGTGTACTATAAGTTGAGTGGTTGTAACGGGCATTGACAGATTGGTCTTTTGGTGCAATGGCAACTCCACTTTAACAAGTGGTATCAGAGCTTGGTCACAGGTTCAAATCCTTAGACACTCGGGTAACGCTAAGGGGGAGATTGTTAGAAATTTGTTCAGCACTCCCCTCGGGATTTGTGACAAGGGCTTGACTACCTCCTCTGTACTATAAGTTGAGTGGTTGTATCGGGCATTGACAGATCGGTCTCTTGGTGCAACGACAACCCCACACTAATGAAAATCACATGAAGTCTATTTGTTGACACTCAATAGAAGACAATGCGATCTGCGATGATACTGAAATCATAAGTAACTAGACACAATTCAATCATTGAACTATCATTAAGGGAAAAGGCAAAAAACTATTGTAAGGAGTGAAGAATATACAGTTAGCGCTGCATCTATAAGGAGGATATATATATATATGTTTTTGTATTGGAAAAGCTCCAACTATGACTATTGCAAGCCACAAATGAGCACAATCAAAGCGACTTGTTTTAATAGACAATAAGTATCATACATGCAGTGACATAAAGAATGCACACAGTTTATAAAAAAGGATCTTCTCCCAATTTATTGGCATAGCGACATTCTTGTGGCAAGTATATAATATGCTAGGTTGGATGTATTATTACAAAACAACCTATTTGTTGGGGTTTAGAAAAAGAAAAAAACAAGACTGAATAGTGTGTATGAAGACTAATAAAGTGCACGATAACACTCCATATTACATCAAGGTCGGTTGACATGGAATTGAAGAAATCTGCAAACTCCAAGGGGACAATACAATTTATAACATTTGGAAACCATAAGAATAAATTATTAAGAAAGGTCAACGTTAAAGGTTAAGTACCATTGGTAGTGGGACCCTTAATTCAAAGCTTAGGAACACTCACTTGTCAAGGGTCAACATCGATATATAATAAATTAATTTCAGGAAAATGGAGGAGATTGAGATTTTGAGGGCGCTTGATATTTATTTAGAAGGCTACCTTAAAAGAGAGGGAGTAGATAGAGAAAATGGTTCAATCAACTGTCTGTGATCTTGGTCGTATTGATTCAAAGGGAGTAGACCATGTTGAAACAGATTCTCCAGTACTCAATAAATTGTAACAATCAAGAGGACTGCAATTTATAAATATTCTTCATAGCTAGATTGGCCTACCCCCTGTGTATATCATGAGGAAGTGATGACTTTCAAATGATTATCACTTGTATTTGTAGAAGTTATTGAAAGGTGATGATCTTACAATAACTTGATTTTCTATTATGATGGATATCTTATGATGTCTCTGCAGATCATGATAGATTATTCTTTGCATGGTGAATGTTCATATGGGAAGCATTATGAGAATGCGTGTGCACATACCTTCTGAACATTTTGAATACATGGTGAATGTTATGCAAATTGATGTTCAAGAGGCCATTACCTAGAGTACATGGTGAATATCAAATGAGTTGACATTCAAGTGGCCATTACTCTTAGTACTTGGTGAATATCTTGCAACTTAACATGCAAAGGCCATTGCTCAAAGATTACGTGGTGAATGTCAAATGAGTTGACATTCAAGAGGCCATTGCTCAAAGAGTACGTGGTGAATCTCAAATGAGTTGACATTTAGGAGGCCATTACTCCCAATTTCTTTATATTACATTGAGGTAATATATCATCATGTGTTTATCCTCCCTAGCTAAGAGGGAGTATTAATGTTTGGAAGCTTCAGTTGGATAAACTCATGAGACTAAATTGAAGTTACATACATATTATGTATGTATATTAAATATTTGATATTTGTATATGTTCAAATATATGTGTATAGTTAATAACAAACTATTATATTAATTAAATATTAATGAATAGACATGCCCCATGAAGGGACGTGTCTATCCATATTTTATCCAATATAAGAGAGATGGTTGTCGTATGGAAAGCATGTGCCTTATGGGCAATGCACTTACATTTGCAGCGATCCTTAGGAAATCCAACAAAGAGGACCTTGGAATTTCTTGTATGATGTTTCACAATCTTAGCATACAAGTGATTTTGTTCAAGAGAGGATAAGATACCCTGGTATTTTATTCTTTGTCGGTGTCATTAATTTGATCATTACAAAAGACACATCAACAAGTCATTTAGACAAATTTGATATAATTGCCTAGGCAAGGAAGTTGCTAATTGTTGGGGCTTCTTGATCATATTTCCAAGCTTCTAGGTTTACCTTCAATGAGGCACAACTTGACCCCCATTATTAGCATGCATATTTGTGTACTTGGAATGCCCAAGATGCTCAAATTTGCTTAGGTGTATCCAATAATTCAGACTGCAAGATTAAACATGCAACATAGACGAAATTTAAACTACATAAGACTCTTGCTTGATGCTTCTTACTTCTCTCTCATGCGCATCATAAAATTTGGAGAATCCTCATAGAAAAAACTTGAGCCACTGTAAACCATTTTCTGTACACTCCTATGGGATCTGGTTGCTTTTGATATCATATTTGATTGAAGGAACAAGTTGTGCGAATTACATTGTAAAATAGCTTAATATGTAAGCAAGAGAATTAATTTACAATATCTACACAAAGCACCCACAAAAATGTACTATTGATAGAACAAGAAAACAATGCCTAAACAATTTTAAGAATATGAAACCTTAGTAGGCATTATTGTAATAACACTTAATTAGTCTAATAGCCATGAGGTCTTTTAGAGAAGCTTTGTATAAATTGCCAAGGCAAGGAGGTTACTTATTGTTGGGGCTTCTTGATAACATTTACAATCTGCTAGGTTGATCTACCAGGTGATACAAATTGACCCATATTATTAGCATGCATTATGAGGCTCATTTCATACCAAAAGTGCATGTTGCCTTTTTGGTTATGGTGTTTGTTCCTCTGTGGCTTTATGGGTTTGTCGCAGAGGAGTTTGGAAATCATTTGGATTCCCTTCTTTTTCTACTACTCAACATATGGATTGTTCCTTAAAATGTGTATTACACATAAAAACTAGTGTAGTGTATTTTTATTCTCACCGATGTATATTATCATTGGTTTCATATGGTCTGTTGAGTAATGTCCTCCTTTTCATGTTGGTTCATTGGTCACATCAAAACTACAAATTCCATGCCTCAGTTTTACAGTAGAACAATTTTATATAGATTTATTTTTCTACTCAAGGTCCTAGGATTTGCAAAAGTTGCATTCCAAAAGCATAATAAAGCTTGCAATTGACATACAAGTATGCCACATAGATTCATTAATATTGTATGCGAACCATTCCATCAAAACTATTTGGAGAAAAGTAAACTCCATTTTGTCGGTAATATTTTCAAAGTCTAGAAATGAACATGTTAGTTAATGACTAACTAGTTGGTGATGTAATGTCATTTACGCCATTTAAGTTTAGGTAGTTGTCGATACTTGATGCTCCTTGTTGACCAATTGACACTATATATATATTTACTTATGTTCTATTGTAGGCAAAGTTCCTAGCTCGATCTTGACTCAGACTCAAATGGCCAACTGGACTCATGATTTGGCTATGACTTGACAAAATGAAAAAAAGCTTCAAAATTTAGAGATTTTTAACAATTTAAAACATGTTTCATGCACCCATTTTTAATAAAGCTTAAAGAAAGTATAATATCATAAAATAGAAGCCAATTTGATCATATACATAAACATACATCCATCACATATGTACAAATGTAAATCATAGCTGAAGGAAATGGAAAACATAGGTATATAGAATTATAAATTTTGCCAAATGTATATAAAATCCAAGAAATCCACGACATCAAATGTTCCCAAACATATGTGTAACTGTAAACAAAAACAAGTCTATGGGTCAGGCTCTAGCTCAATCTCAACCTTAGCCTAAATGTAGTTTGTCTGCCTCCTACATGAGGCAAACAAACTACATTTAGGTCCTAGATGATAGAGTTTCCATAGTCTCCACATATGAGGTGCCCCAATGATCAATATCAATTGTGCCTCTAGGGATTGCTAGGATTCTTGGTTGTTCTGAAAGTTACCCTTCTGTTCTGGACTTCTTTACCAAGAAAGGATCCCTAGTCCTTGCCTACTTGGTGTTTGTGTTCATTTTCTTTTTCTTTCTCTTCTTCTCTTTTGTGTTATTGCTTTCCTTTGCTCTGCTCTTTTTGGACACTGTTTTGTGATCCTATTGCTGTTAGCTTCCTTGATTGTATGCTTTCAGTCCCTTAGACCCTTTTCGTGGTCTCTTGTTGGACATTAATAGATTTATCTTATCTTATCTCTCTCTACCATAGCTTCACCCTCAGCCTCTATGTCTGCTTAGTCAACCCAGTCATGGTCTTTCTCAGTGAAGACGGGATCAATATACTCCATGAGACATTGAGACTCTGGATCGATCTCCACTAGAGTGATTAGAGAGGAGTCAGTGTCCAAAATCTGTTTGGTCCTAAGACAAAGGTTGTTATTGATGCAAAATATCATAAAAACAACCAGTCACCCAAGATCATGCTGATCCAAACTCAAATTCTCTATCAAACTGAACACAATTTGAAATCCATCATGTAGTCATCATCATATAAGAGGAACTATCAAACAACTAATCTCCAAATCAACATACTTGTACCAACTCACTATTAGAACCCTTATCCAATCTAGGACCCAAGATATCTTGTCATCAAGGCATTACAAGTGTCCAACCACACACTTTAACATTTCAATACAATGTTTCCAAGGGATCAATGGACTTAACAGACCAACCTTTACAATCCTCATTAACAAAAGAGACTATCAATAGTCATGGAAGCAACTGATGATCCATGAGTATACTTTTAACTCTCATAGTGGGGTCTAGCCTCGAGGCCTATCAGGCCTTGCTGATGCAATCCATCCACACTGTCAACCATCATTAGAATCACAGACACTTACCTTTAAAAAATCTTATCATACCAATTTCAAGAGTCCACTTGTTTGATCCATCCCACAAGAACCTGCAACATTCACCATGTTGACAACTTCCAACTAACAACATTAGTTCATAGCTGAAAACACCAAACAAAATTCAATTCTTGTTCCTTGTCCTTGGATTGCTTCAATCCTCATGACCATGGCAAACAAAATCAAATCCACTTCCTTTCCAAACATCAAATCATCCTTTTTCTGTTGACTGTAATTCTCTGACAGTTCTGACAGTATATTCAAACAATTAATAAACCAAACATCAAAGATCCATTTATCAGACATGGAGAGTTTTCTTTAGATACTGTCTCCAACATACCAAACCATTTATATCTTTTCTCAAGCCCTTGACATCCATTAGACACAACTAGAGTTAATTACTGTTATAATGACAGAGAATTCCTAGTCTCAGTCCGCTAGGGATTCCTAGTTCTCATCACTGACGAACCCATTCATTCTTAAACCAATTGCATGTTGAAGTAAATTGAATCGTCTGTCAATCCTACGTGATCATGAATTTTCAATGGTTAAAACTCAAGATATTGACAAACCCTTGTAAAAATCTCTGATCTTGAGGGTTTAAAGATAGATCTTTCTCTATGATCCACTGCAAATGCTCTCTTGGCTCAAAACAAAGTTAATTCACCAGACTTCATTTCTAAATAGGTTTTGATGATCATTTAATCCATTTTCATGCAGAAAAATGTTCAACAACAGCAAATAACATGACTCTTATCAGAAAACAGTCAAGGAAATGATCAAAACAACACCTTTCCTCCTCCATTCAGAATCCATTACAATTGATTCACATGTAATCTACTTACTTTCTATGTACGTGAAATATCTGCAATCAAAATTGTATATCATGTTCTCAACTGTTACCAAATGCCTGCAGGGTGGTGACACTTAGAGGCTTAATGTTTCTAACTTGTGCAATTCCCCTCTAACCCTTTTCCACTGCCTTAGTCACAACCATTTCGTCATTCTTATGGCCATTTTACAGTTTCCTAACTGCTCAACTGATTCTAAGACCAACTTGCAACATGTTAGCTACTTTTGCAAAATGTTGCATTTTACAAGCTTGACGAATTTTGCATTTTGACACAAATTACCGAAAAAGTTTGTGCGAACACTTTTAACCACTCAAAATAGACTAGAAATGACCATTTACAACATTCTTAGCCTTTCAGAGGCACATTTTTATAATTTGACCATATTGATCACAATAGGTTCTCATTACACAACTTGGTAAACTTAAGAATCTTAACATTTATTTTTGCCTAGCTGCAATTGTGTCTAAGCCTCTATGCTAATGCTTCTTACAAAGATTGCCCCTTCTTGATAATTATATTTATCCAGCTGGAGTGTTGTAGTTGAGGTTGTTCCATCATTACACAACTTCTACAACACTATATACATGCCACTAAGAACCTCTTCATTTGCCTTGAAGTCATTAGGGAACAAAATGTCAAATTGAGTTAATAAGTTGTAGCATGGAAGGGCCTATGAAACTAGTTTTGCCATCTCCTATCAATAATCTCCCATATAGGGCTATACTTATCCTCAACTCTTGCATATGTGGATCTAATGGCCTCCTTGATCCTATCCATGCCCTCATATTGATAGCCCATAGAGGGCTTTTCCCCATCAACAACTTGTAGGAGAACTACAAGAGGCTTAGTGACCTATATGTAATGTTAAACAAAAAATAGTTGGTTCAGAATTAAAATAAAAAAAAGGCAAAATTGCAAATGGAACAAAAATATGCATGTAGATTAAAAGTAAATCACTAAATAGTAAATACTAAATGCTAAATTGTAATAAATTAACTTGCACGATTTCTCCACAAGGGGTCTAGAAACCCGACTCATCAAAGATATAATTCACCACATCTATCCCTACAGTGGTTGTAGTATAGGATGAGGAAATCCACACCTCACCAACAAACATGTGCATCAAAGCTACCTTAGATTTTATCAAGGAATTCAGTATGAGGAAATTTGAGGCAAACCTCTTGATACCAGGATGAGTCAACTCCTTTTGCCCTGTGTATTGCCTCATAATGCTAAGGGCCAATGCATGATTGTTGATAAATGTGTAAATATTTTCAGCTCCTTCATCACACGATTTCACCCATTCAATCTTACCAACATCTTCCAACATGAGGTCAAGACAATGGGCCACACATGGAGACCAAATTAGTTTTGGGTGCCTCTCCGTCAAAGTTTACTTGCAACAGTTTTAAATTAATTAAAAATTTAGCCGTGTTAAGTAAATTTCAAAAAAATTCTTATCTCCCTCTTTATCAAAACTTGATAAGTTAAAAGTTTCCTGCAATAACATAAGTTGCTGCATTATTTGTCACCACCTACACCACATTTTCTTTTCTCATCTCTTGTATGACTTCCTCAATAGTCTCACATAAGTATGTGGCATTTCTCACATGTGAGAAAGCATCAATAGACTTCAAGAACATGGTGGGTCCTAAAAATAGAGAAAATTAATTATCATATATCAATCAACAAATCAAAATTTAATTATTTAATTCATCTAATTAGGTAAGTAAAATGATGATCAATCACCTTTGTAGGGAACAAGAAAATTTAGGAACGTTCTATTCCTCTTATTTGTCCAAACATCTGTCATGATTGTGTAACCCTTTTGGCTCCAAGATTGTCGATGGTCCTCTAGCTCAACTTTCGTATCCGTAAAAATTTCTAATAAGAGGGGGCCACTTCCCTTAGCATTAATAGGGGCTTTAATCTTCGCACCAAAAACGAGAATGGCACCTATCACAAATAGATTATGATTAGACAAAGTAGAGTTCAACTTCAAACTATAAATTTTAAAATTTACTTTTAATCTTAAAACAATCAAATCAAAAAGAATTTACCTAGCTGCAATAAATAGAATGTTGCAAAATACCAAAAACCGCAAATTTTTTTTCTTGCAATATCATGAATCTCCTTGTTCCAACCCATGCTCACAAGTGAGAGTTGTGCACTAGGAGTACTTGTGGCAAAGTTATCCAACCTGGATCTCCAGACTCTAGGGCTAGGAGGAAAATTCACGAAATACGAGTAGATTAGGATATTTGCACTTAGCAGGTGTACTATTTACAAAGGAAATTGAACGCTTATACGTCCCAACCAGCAGCTCTAGAGACACATCCTCCCAACTCTTCTTAGCTTGTTTTTTATATGTGTATTCAACATTGTCCCTATTTTGTATCTATCGTCAAGAGATGTCGTTCTTTTTGGGGGGATGAAGTTGTTGGGAATAAATTGTAAACCTTTGGGAATAGTTATTAGATAAGTGTGTAAGTTGTTTGGTACCAAAGGTAGCTGAAAACGACGGTTCAGTCACAACCATTCGGGTACTATATGTACATCCACCTGAGCGGCATTTGATATATGAATCAAAAGTTCATTGTCTTATATTGTATTGACATGTGTATTCAACATTGTCCCTATTTTGTATCTGTCATCAAGAGACATTGTTCTTTTTGGGGGGGATGAAGTTGGGAATAAATTGTAAACCTTCGGGAATAGTTATTAGATAAGCGTGTAAGTTGTTCGATACCAAAGGTAGCTGAAAACGACAGTTCAGTCACAACCATTCGGGTACTATATGTACATCCACCTGAGCGGCATTTGATATATGAATCAAAAGTTCATTGTCTTATATTGTATTGACATGAACATTAATGGAAGTAGTAGTACAGTTTTATGAAACTCAGTGTTACATTCTTTACTTTTTCCTTTTCAAATTCATAGCTTTGTCATACACATCATTGTACAATTTCGTTGATACTATCCTAATTTTTCCTCTCAGAAATGCATTCAATCCGTCAACGAACCATCGCGTCTTCAATTTGTCCATCGGTTGGATTTCCATCTTCCGGAGCGATTTTTTCAACCTTCTATTGTAGGCTTGGACAGTTTCCTTCTTATCTTGTTTAGTGTTGTAGATTTCTGTGACGATCTCATTTTCGTCCCGAAGTAGGTTAAATTTTGCGTGGAATTCTTTTCAAAGATTGTCTCATGAACCTATTTTTGTTTTGTCCATGTCTGAATACCAGTCAATGACACCACCCTGTAGGGATGCAGGAAACTACTGAACCCATTAGTCTTTATCAGTAACCCCATTTGCCGCCCAGATAGTTTCTCACGTATGGAAATGTCTGACAGGATCTTCCTTCAGGTCACCGATAAACTTGGGTAGTTTTTGTTTCTGCGACATGATTCCTCTCGTTTGTCCTCGACCAACTGTTGTGTTCTTGAACTACTAGGATTGGATCGTGGAAGGTTTCTCTGACCATCGTGCTATGTCCTCCCAACACTTCTCGCTGCCTCAGTGTCTTAGGCTTCCTTCGCTTCCTCTTCCCCATTGCTTCAGTTGCTTCTGCCTCAGTTTCCCTCCGCTCCAAGTGTGATAGATATGTTAAAAAATTGTTCACGTGTCTCTTCAATCAAACCCTATCCCTATCGTGTCTCCAAGAGTTCCTCACTATTGCTCCCCGGTGGTCTAGAGAACCGAACCGTTCCCCTTTAGTCAATGCACCTCCCACGACACCCTCGTGGTCACTCTCTGTGACACCTTCATGGTTCCCTTCGACGAGTTGCTTTAACCTTCGTCTTCATTCGATTTGCTATGCAAGAATTAGGGCTTGGTGTTTGGCATGTACAACATCGATTTGTTCCCTTCTATTTCTATCCTTATTTAGCGTATTTGGCATATATACTTCTCATTCATGAGTTTGAAGCAACATGTATAAAAATAGCAGTTTTTTTAATGTATATTTTCTCTACATTATCATGGGTCGTCAATGCAACTGTTACAGAATTTAGTGCGTTTTTAACTCACACTCTTTTGACATTTCACTTACATTCCCATGGCTTAGTGCTCATGAGTTAGACCTCCGACGGGTTTCATCACGGTCCTTTCATTCCTGATAATTGCATTCCAGGTAGTTTCAAGGGATTTGTTGCCTGCATTATTCTCGCTCAATTTCCTCTCGTTGCGTTGTTTGTGCCAGAATCACTTGTGCAAACAATCGAGGAAATTTATGCAACTAGCGGTTTGCAATGAGGCTTATGTTCAGTGAGTCCCAAACAGTGTCCTCTAGAACCCCTTCATGTACAACTTCTCTCTGTACGAAGGTTTCAATACTAGCGCGAAACAAAATATGAAAGTTTGTGGTCAGTTCATGCTCGCCTTTGTATAGCTTGGTTATTTTGTTTTTGTTAGTTCTCACATTCTCCTCAAGAGGTATTCCCATTTATTTTGCTCTTTGTATGCCACTGTTCATGTTGCTCTCCCCAGATTCAAAATCAACAACACCAAATGTTTACTGTCACGGGTAAACATGTTTAGTGCATAATAGAAAAGTAAAGAATGTAACACTGAGTTTCATAAAACTGTAGTACTACTTCCATTAATGTCCATGTCAATACAATATAAGACAATGTACTTCTGATTCCTATATCTAATGCCACTCAGGCGGATGT
The DNA here is from genome assembly GCA_028749045.1 of Cupressus sempervirens. Classification (NCBI taxonomy): domain Eukaryota; kingdom Viridiplantae; phylum Streptophyta; class Pinopsida; order Cupressales; family Cupressaceae; genus Cupressus; species Cupressus sempervirens. The sequence goes on along the minus strand of CM053792.1, from coordinate 351,932,696 downwards.
ACATATAGTATCTAAAGGGTTGTGACTCAGTCGTGGCGTTCCAACTACCTTCGGTACTTGACAACTTACAAACTTAACTAATAACTATTCCTGAATGTTTACAATTTATTTCCGACAATAACTCGCAACAAGTCTGGGATCCTAGATTGGAAGTTTGGATTGTTTAGGTTGTAGATGATGCATTTAGAAATAAAGGTAATATCCTTCTGCCATGTTCTTGTGATGTTTTCTTTATATTTGGTATTGCCATATAATATGTTTTGGTACATTGTTTACTCTTTGTAACTATCATGTTCCCCTTGTGATAAACATTTTGGCATTGGTGCTATATGAATCCCAAATATCTAAATTGTGAAGGAGAATGGTAAAAGGTAGCATTCTATGTTACCCCAAGTTTCCAGGACAAGGGGATGAGGAAACGGGTTTTTGAGACGGATGTTTTTTTGCTCAAAGCCAAGGATGGCAGGGGACAATAGTGGGAACAACTATATAAAATATAGAAAAAAATATAAAATATATAGGGAAATTTTAAATATTCATATAAAGGCATGAATAAAGCATGCTTATATAAACTATAAAACCTTAACATATAATGTTTGTGATGAATAATTTAACTTTAGAGTTCACATGAGAGAGGAAATCAAACAAATTATCAAAACTAAAACTTTAATTTAATGGGACAGCCAAGGGAAAAGTTTCTGGAAGTTTTCGAGTTTCTAGGACATCCCAAAAAGGGGGTGGGTCAAATTTTGCCAGAAATGCATTCCCAGGTAATGTAGGTAGTATTACAATATAGTGGGAGCACCCTATGAATTATTAGAAGTCTTTAATTCCAAAGAAGAAACCATAGTAGAGGAAGATCTATTAAGATTCTTGTGTACTCACAAGAAGCATTTGTTAGTTTTGTTGAATTCTAGGATCAATTCTGCAAATGTAGAACCATGGCCATTGTTATTGATGATGTCCAAATGCAGATTTGAATCTTATATAAATATGAGAGGAGACATGTCTTATCAAGAGACATGTCTCTATGGTGTAAACATCATTTAAATAATATTATATTAACATGAATAATAATAATATGTAACAATACATATATATAATATAATATATATATTACATACTATAATATATATATTATATACATTAATATATATTATTAACATGGATAAGTATATATAGGAAATGATGATTACCAATAACAATAATGTATATCAGATCAAATCAATCTGACTAAAGCTATGACTTTAACACTCCCTCTTAGTTAGGGAGGATTGATATATAACACATTGTGTTCTCAAGTATATGAAGAGATATCATCTCACCTATAATAAATTTCATAACTTTAATATAAGCTTACACACCACCTTGTGTGGTCTACAATAGTAACTATGTCATGGTGTTTGACAAGATCAGGCCCAAAGAACCATAACAAGTAGGTTATCATGGTGTCCGGCAAAATCCCACCCAAAGGACCATGATAACAGGTCTACCATTTATAAGATCGCCACCTTACAATGGTTACCTTTTGTATGTTCGTTATCATGACTTCCAGCACTCTAGGACAACAATTTAATGAAGTCTATCATGATAACAGGTCCAATTATTGATAAGATCGTCACCTTTCAATATCTCCCCTCCAAATATATACATCAATGAAAGATCATCACCTTTGATGACATAATCACAACAACATCATGTAGTAACTCACATGATATCCAACATGAACCAAGTTAGAGGGTGGACCCACCATAACTGCTACTAGAGGGTGGAACAAGGGTTCTCACCTCAGACTTTTCTCTCATAGAGGAGAGCACATTACAAAGAATTTCACTTAGAACTTCTCATAGAGAAGATATCATCCACATAGGATTGCATCTCAATATTTCTCCCTTTGAACAATGATCCTGGGAAGTTAGGTCCTGTAGTTACTCCCTTTGAGACTCTCGTCACCCAAGGATGCCTCTTGGACTCTCTCTGAATCTGATATTAATCTTTCAATCTTCAGTGATAAGCCGTTATTTCCTCATTATGTATATAGGGGTAGACCCATCAAAATCATGTAGTCACATACATGTATTTTTAGACTCCCTCCAAGTATCAATTTTATGAGCTCCTTGTATAAGTTTGTCTCTGATGATGTATCGAACTCCCTCTTGATATGAAAGGATACTCAAATCTCAATGAAGTATATAATCTTCTTGAGCCTCACTTTATCCAGCCAGATCATCAGCTAACTAACGAATTGTAGATCACAACTTCTTAGAAGCTACTGTCATAAGATTGAGTTTTGCACAATATGCCCAATTTACCATTCTTTTCTTGTAAAATCATCTTCAGATACAAAGAAAAGATCAAGGAAAATGACTCGTTATGTATAAAATTACAAATAAGAGAGAGATTATAGTGAATAGATAAACGTAATACTCAAAGGTAATTAATACTTATCTATGTATCCTTGATACTATTAAGATAATATTTTTAATATCTTTATTAAGATATTATCTCCTTAGTTAAATACTTTCTATAATGGTCAACTATTTGTCTGTAGTCCATCTATCAGTCTAGATAGGAATGTTTCCTATCCTATCTCTTTTGTCTTCAGTCCAGATAGGAATGTTTCCTATCCTGTCTTCAGATTTGTTTCTAAATTCGTTTTCAATCTATGATGTTTCTTTTAGAAACAACGTCCTTGTAATTCTTTATAAGGAACACATTTGTTCCTCTGTTAATCAATCAATCATTCGAAAGTCCGCTAATCTATCAATTCTTGAATCTTGTAACATGGTATCAGAGCCAATACTGCAAGTTTTTTTCAAAAATTCTATAATTTCTTTTTTGAAATTATTTGCTTCAAAATTTTCAGAATTATTTCTGCGATTTCTCAAAAACCCATCTAGGGTTTTTCGTTTTTTGAAGAATTCATGTGTTCACTATTGTTTTTTTTGCTGCTGAAAATTGAAACACCAAAGGTTATCCTTTCTACAACTCGCGGGCTCCAAACTCGACTGGAACAGTGTTTGGCATTTATTTTTTGGTGTATTACCGCTGCAAATCGTGATTTCCTCCAATTCGCGACCTACAAATCGCGTCCGCTTTCTTGTTGAAAGATTGCGATTTCTCTGCTCGTGTCTGGTGTTCAGCTATTCCACAATTTTTTTGCTTACGTTGCAGATGGGGGGGCTCATTGTTTGGTGCAAAATCATGGCTTCCATGGACATTTTTCCAAGGTCACGGATTTTGCCAATTACAACGTTTTGAGGGTGAAAAATCTCCATCTCTATCTTAGTTTCATTCTCTCTGTTGTCAAAGCCCTAATGCCTATATTCTGATCAAAATCGGCTAGTTTTTTGGACTGAAAACACCATTTCTTGCCATTTTGACCTCCATGGCCGTCGAGTGGATTTTTTGCTCGATCCCCTAATTTTTGGGGTCAGAATTTTTTTTTGATTGCAGATTCGTGGTGGGTTTTTTGAGATCTCAAATGGGTCTTCATCAGATTTTTGTGGGTGCCTTGTTTTCCGTGCCTCAATTTTCAAGCCTACAGATTTGAAATCCGACTTCAGATTCTTTTTGTGTTTTGTATCAGTTCTTCTAGGTACCTGTCGATTTTTTCTGGGTCAGCTAGGAATTTGTGTTGATCTTGAAATCCGTGCCTGTTGAATTTCAATCTTGAAGTTTGCACCTGAATTCTTCGAAATGGCATATTTGACTAATTTGATGTTGGAGGGCAGTCTTCAATTCAATGGCCACAATTATAACCACTGGAAGCAATGCATGTTAACCATCTTCGAGTATCGTCGTTTGGATGAGCTTGTTCTAGGCACAAAGACTCGTCCGACCTCCGACCAAGTAGAACATGACAAGTCTGATGATCGCAATCGAGAGGCTGTTATGCTTCTCAAGCTCTCTGTTATTGATGATCAACTACAACAAATTCCTTCCGGCAAGTCAGTTGCAGAAATCTAGAAATATCTGAAGGAGTTGCATGAAACATCTGACAAGAGTCGGGCATTCTTTCTAAAGAATCAGTTGTTCTCCATTATGATGGATGAACGTATGTCCTTGCAAGAGCATCTGACAAAGATTAAGGACATCTGTGATCAACTCGAAGCTATTGGTCGGAAAATGGAGGAAGAGGATATGGTAGTCATCACTCTAAAAAGTCTACCATTGTCCTAGGAGCACTTCATAGAAACACTCAACATTACGTCAACTAATGCTGATCTGAAGTTTCCAGAATTATGCACCAAACTTCTGCAGTAGGATCGTTGGAGACAACAGTTTGGCAGCAGTGCTTCTACAACCTCCTCAGAGTAGGCATTTGCTGCAAAATCCTTTCAACAGAACATCGGCAACCATTAGTCTTCTTAGCCTTTCTAACATCAATCTTCTGCTCAATCCTTGGATGACCCTACGAAGCAAAATGTACAGTGTAATTACTGTCACAAGTTTGGCCATATGAAGTTCGAGTGCCGAAAATGTTTGGCTGCCCAGGCAAGGCAAAATGTGGTGCAAGAGCACCTCACAGATCTCACACATTCAATCTTGGAATGAAGGCTATAAAGACACCTAAGCAAGCTATAAAGACTAGGAAGACTTAAAAGGTACTCAAGGAGGATCACCAAAGCAATCAGAGGCCAGATTGGGCAATCCTAAAGTCTATAATGGCTTTGGTTATATGTAATGAGGATAAATCTTACAAGTCCTAAATGGACCAAATCCTATTTGTAATGGACCAATAGAGTCCTTGGGTTAGATTGGAGTATTTAGAATCTAGGATAGTTTAATGATCAAAATAAGTAAGTTTAGTGGACTTTTGTTTAATAGGATTTAATAAATTGTAAGTTGGATGTTTGAATTTTCAAAACCCAACGGCTAGTTAGAAAATGGAGGGAAATTGTTAAGTTGTTTTGTTTAAACTTTAAACCTTCCATCTCAACGATGGTGGTTGGTTGGAATCAATTATTTAGAGTCTTATAAATTGGAAAGAGTCTCTGTTATAAGGGAGATAGTCGGGTGTACGGACTGGGAAGAGAACAGCAATAAGAAAACTCTATTCTTTGCAATTCGAATTCCATTGCTTTGGATCTTCAATCGATTGGTTTGTGTTCGAAAGACTTTGACAAGGTTTTTCTTCATAAACTACCATGTTTTATTGATAAGTTTCACAACATTGTAGGCACATTGTCATACCAGTTTTAACTTAAAACAATCGCTCTTGATTTCAATTTGCTGTTGCAGTAACAACTTAGGGAGAATGAGTGCCATTCCATGAGTATAGAGGCCTAACATTCATGGAATGGTGTTATTAACATGTATCATTTGTTTTTAACCATGCATATGCAGACATGGGAGAGACAAAGGTAAACATAGTCCGAATAGTGAAAGAGTTATTGGGAGTCGGGTAGCAACGTGTAACATTGGATGCTCTGTCGAGAGTGAAGTGCATCCTTTGTAGGAAAACATATCAACAAGTTGAAGGGGAGGTGAATTGATCACCAACTAAGTGCAGGGTTGTGTGGAGATCGGGTTTTGGAAAAGCCCTAAGGAGTAAAGGTTTGGGGAGCCTGATTTAAGGGGGATTTTGTGTTATAGAACCATAGGAATAATTATCTTCAATTTAGCCAATTTGTCTAGTCCCAAACACAGTCCTAGGAGTTGGAACCATTAGAGGGAACCTAGCCTTTGGAAAGTGAGACATTTATGCATCAGAAACAGGGTGCAGTTGTGTATAATTCTATTGGTCCATGGTAACCATACATAATCATTTGCTATGCTATAAAAGGTCTTTATAAGTATCTTTGGATTGACATATATTTTGAGAAGAACCAAAGTTATCCCTATTCCAAGCATGTAGCAGGACTAACAAGTAGGGTATGGTGCATTTGAGTCCAATTTATTGGAGCATGGGTTTGTCATACAACCTTAGAAACCATTGAATCATTGTCATTAATATCCTATAACACCAGCAATATCATTTAGGAGTATATTGGGAAGCCTTGATAAGCCTAGTCCTTATAGCATTTAAGTTGTTTGAATAAGTCCAAGTGCCTAAAACCCCTTGAGATTATCAACTTTCTTCGTGATTTGAATACCACCACCCTATCCTTTGCATCAAAATGCTTCCCAGCCAATAGCACAAGTTGTCGAGCTTCCTGATCAAGGCGAAGCTGCATTTTTCGCCTTCTAAATCTGTTTTTGTTTTTCTAGGTTTGTTGATTTTCTCCTCAAATATCATTTCATGTTGTCTGTAATACGCAAGGTTGCATGAGATTCTGGGTTTTACCCTTTTTTCCACAAAAACGAAGTTTTGTAATCTATTTTGAGTCATAGTACTCTTCTGGAAAAGCTTCTTGGTTTCAACATTCTGTAGATCCAGGGAGGGTCTTTGTTATCACAGAATGTTCTGGCATTCGTACATTGACCATTAAGGGAGGGTATTAAGATAATATTTTAAATATCTTTATTAAGATATTATCTCCTTAGTTAAATGCTTTCTATAATGGTCAACTACTTGTCTGTGGTTTGTCTATTAGTGTAGATAGGAATGTTTCTTATCCTATCTCTTTTGTCTTCAGTCTAGATAGGAATGTTTCCTATCCTGTCTTCAGATTTGTTTCTAAATTCTTCTTCAGTGTACAATAGAAACAACGTCCTTGTAATTCTTTATAAGGAACACATTTGTTCCTCTGTTTATCAATCAATCATTCGGAAATCCATTAATCTGCCAATTCTTGAATCTTGTAACAGATACAAGTTGCTCCAAGGAAGGTCTATGTGCATTACATCAGAAAATGTCTCCATATAAGCATTTTTTCAACCAATGGGAATGGAGCATTGGCTATTATTTCCCCTACATTGTGAAATTCCCACTTATTTCATTTCATAGAGTTTTCAGTCATGTTCAAGTACCCAAAACTTTTCAAGTTTTCAGCAACCAAAGGCTATCAACTCAAAATTAGATTGCACAACACATATCACAATGAAATTATCTAGAAATCATTATTCTCTTTCAGACGTAACAAGATGGTGTCATTTCTATAGATGGTTTGTACTCTTATTGCCTATAGGATGAATTTGTTCATGTTCAGTTGTAATATAGTTTTCTACAACAATTGTGAGGAGTTTTTAATAGAAATCAGCATGCATCCAAAGTGTTTGACAATATTTCTTGAGTATAACTTATTCATTTTACACCTATATCATCAAGGGGTATTGCATTGTGAACCATATCTTTCGAATTCAGCCTCATTTATAAATCTTGGGCCCAAGTCTTGCTCTCGTCTCATGTAGTCAAAGGATATGAATTAAAATTATTCTACCACTCTCATTAACAAAAATACATACCCTTTAGACAATAAAATTCATCTTTATACACTTTGAACGTTATAACGTATATGCATTTATAAGATATCTAAATCTCGAGTCCTTAGAGATACACAAGTCTTTTGGTAAGAACAAACACTTTTCTTTCAGTCTGGGCCCACCCTTCATGCTCGACTTGTAATAGGTTTTAACTTTATCTTTTACTGGTTCTAATTTTACTTTCCTTTCCACTCGTTCTATTAAATTTGTATGCATTGAGATTTTCTCCATGTTCCATGGTGGTGTCTAAATGGAATATTAATTGTAGGTTGCAGTATTTTATATTTCTCTTCACCTTATGTTATTCTGATTTCCCTTGTTTCCCCAAATTGGTTCATTAAGATGTAAACCAAGGTTGTAGACTTGTATAGGCTCGACCAAATTCACTCCTACGAATAGGTTTCATGTATAATCATAATATTATTAACAACTGTTTTATATCCCTTAAATTTGTGGATACCAAATATCTTTATGAGTTTATTGTGGTGACCTACGAGAGTAGAAATGTAATTGGTTTGAAGTAATATAATATAAGTTTGAGTGTGGAATATCATTCCATGAATCTACATGGAAATGTATCAATCAATTGAATTAGGCACTTCCCAATCTACGTGGGCTACCCCATGCAACGTATATATATGGTGTACGCACAAATGAAGATGCATCTAATCAATACTTGCTTTGTCTGTTCAAGAAGTGGCGAAATATGAGTATCGTGCATCTCTATTTAGGAAGTGCTAGTTTTATTCGTTGAATGATGGTATTCATACTCAAAGGCATAAAAATTGTGATTGTCGTTTTCCAAATATTATTAATAATATATTCGACACTTCTCATTTTCGAATTATGAAGACAATTTCACATCCTGGCAGCTTTGATAAGAAAATCCTTCCAAAGAGCACACTATAACACACAAAATAGAAGCCTGCGCACAATGAAGCACAAAGCAAGCATGGGAAGTCAATTGATGAGCATGTATGCAGGAGAAGACTTTATATTTTCTTGGCAGAGATGCCTCTACCCCTTTATATTTGTATTCTTATTCATCGCTAATAATTTTCTTCTTTTGCCTTAGTTATATCACATGCCACCAGTACATGTCCTTTTATTTTTCGTCTTGACTATGGTACACTCTCACTTGTTTGCGGCTTTGGTTTGCACAGTCTGCTCGATGTGGTATGCTACCTTACACATGTCAAGGTTGTTTGCAATCCTCTACTTATCAATTTGGGTGAAATAAATAAAGTGGTTCGATGTTATGCATTTGATGGTGTTTGCAACATTAGAAGCTATATTATAACAGGTGGTCCATATCCATCAAAACTTCATCCTGAAAGCGGCAGAGGAGCTCAAGTGCAGAAGAATCTTGCACCATTATATAGATTCTTATTGGCCATTTCGACCTCTCGTTATTACTTTTAGTAGGGAGCTATTTCTATTTGACTGACCACCAGCCACCACAATCTTAGGAATTTGGAAGCTTCTCTCTAAAGGGCACAATGCTCATCTGCATCCGATTGTAAGCCTTCATTCAAGATCTTGATTATGTCTTCGTACACAAACCGTCCACGTATTGTGATTGATTTCTACTTGCCAAAACCTTGCTTTGCCTTCCCCATTGGAGTGATTTGTTTGTATACATTTATTCATATTCAATTCAACTCTAGATCATAACTTGTACTTGTCTTGGAATGTCAAGGATACCATTTAGTTGAACAAATTGGCTGGCTCGGCTCATGTTTAAGGGTGTTATTTTATTACTTCAAATCCCACGTCTTCATGGGAAAGGGGTCCCTCCACGTATGATTTTATTGCTGGAGATAGATTCATTCTTCCAATTGAGTAATCCAAGTCAAAATTTTCACATTTGCAACCTGCTCTGATACCATGTTGAATTCTAGGATTGTTTCTGCAAATGTAGAATCATGGCCATTGTTATTGATGATGTCCAAATGCAAATTTGAATCTCATATAAATATGAGAGGAGACATGTCTCTATGGTGTAAACATCATTTAAATAATATTATATTAACATGAATAATAATAATAATAATTATATATATATGTATATATATATATATATATTACATACAATAATATATATTATTAACATGGATAAGTATAGATAGGAAATGATGATCACCAATAACAACAATGTATATCAGATCGAATCAATTTGACTAAACCTACAACTTTAACAAGTTTGTACACTCAAAGGGAATGCTTCTATTGAGGGGACCTTCAGAGCGACAACTAAGAAGGATTAAGAGTCAACAAAGTTGAGCATCTTTTGATATGGATACTTGGATTGTTGACATATAACAACCGTTTGAGATCTTTCAAGAACATAGAGGTCAAGAACGTCAAGAACAAATACTAAAACACTGCCAAGAAAGAAATTCAAGGAAGGAGGATGAGCGTGACACAAGCAAACATCTCATCTCCAACAATTAATGCCACTTTTGCCAAACAAAGACAAAAGAAGATGCATTGTGCATAAGAAAACATCTCATCTCCAACAATTAATGCCATCTTTGCCTAACAAAGACTGAAGAAGATGTATTGTGCATACTCAAGGAAAGGGAGAAGATGTATTCGTCACTAGATCTCTTTGAATCAAGGAAGCAAATGAAAGGTGATGATAATTGTAGAGAATATATAAAGAATCTCAAAATCCACCACAAAGTAAAAGCTGAAGTTTTAGCTGAGGCTGAAGCTAAGAGAGATGGAAGCCATCTAGTGGCATTACATGATTAATGTGGCAATCATGTCCCCAATTTCTGCCCTTCCTTAGTGACAACATTTCTAGCAGGGTTGATCTATTATCTGGTTCCCTTAGGCCAACAGAGCGTAGAGGGAACCAACCCAGGGGCTTTGAGAGTCATGCATGAGCTTTCCAAGTAGTTTGGAGCAGTAGACAATAGTTTCCTACAATTTAGGAGGGATTCCAAGAGAGATGGAAGCCATCTAGTGGCATTACATGATTAATGTGGCAATCATGTCCTCAATTTCTGCCCTTCCTTAGTGACAACATTTCTAGCAGGGTTGATCTATTATCTGGTTCCCTTAGGCCAACAGAGCGTAGAGGGAACCAACCCAGGGGCTTTGAGAGTCATGCATGAACTTCCCAAGTAGTTTGGAGCAGTAGACAATAGTTTCCTACAATTTAGGAGGGATTCCTAATTTGTAGGGATTGACTAGGAGTGGTCTAGGAAGCATTTGGAGACCTCGACGAACGTTTTGGAAACTTAGAGTGCATCTCCTATTTTTTAGGAGGCATTCCTATTTTTTAGGAGGAACTCCCAGTTCAGTGACAGTTCTCTCAGAGGTGCACACAGTAGGGGAGAGTCATTGGGACTCAATTTTGGTTGATTGGGGTTGTCTCCTACTTTTTAGGAGCATCCCTAGATTTTAGGGATGGATTGCCAGTTGACCCATCTTGTTCGGCATCAGTCACAAATAGGTGACAAGGTCAGATTCATGTTTGATTGGTCATTTTGGGTCTTTTGAGACCATTTGAGAAATATTTTAATATATTTAAATATTTCCTAAGTTGGTGATTAAATAAATTAAATAAGGTTAAGTTTTAGCCATTTTGGAGTAATAAGGGGTTTTTTGGCCTCATCTGGATGCGCATCCTATGGTGTGATAGCTCGTTGGAAAGGTCTCAAAATTCTCTAAATCTTTCTCTTTGGTCTCAGGGCATTTCAGTGAATGGAATTCTATCTATGAGGAAAAAGGTCATTTTCTAGTAACATGACCACTTTAAAATAAGAAATTATAACATTTTCACTACACAACACCACTTGGAGACACTTAGTGTTCGATTTGCAATTGAGAGGGGGTTATAAGGAGATGGAAGCTTCATTCTAAGATTATCTTTTGCATATTGAAAAACTTGTTTTTGTGAATTGGCTTTGAGAGAGCAATTCTTCATCTGGGACGCAAACCCCAGGTTTTGGATTGGCTGGGACGTAGCCCTCAGCAGTTATTGGCATTGGATTCTTCAAACAGTGTGCGTTGCTATCAGGGATAGAGTACACCATTCTTTATTGTGGATTCAGGTTGCAGATTTATGGTTTCAGGGTTACAGATTGATTCTTTCAGCTGGAACGTGATTCATTGCAGTCTTACGGCTGCCATTTGTAGCAGTTTGGCATCATTGTTGGATGTAAGCTCCTTGGAACTGCATTGGATTTATTATTTGGCTTTATAAATCAGAAATCTGCCTGGTACAATTTATAGCAATTCTGATTTGGCTCTATGTTTTTATTTATTTTCAGTCTCCTCTCATGTTTATTGTTCATTATTCATTACTAGTGTGAAAACTATCAAAAAACACAAAACAAAAACAAAACCTTCTGCAACTTCTGTCTATTCTCAAAGACCATCAAAGAAATCACAGGAAAATATAGTATATTAATTTAAAAACTACAACAGATCAGCAAGGGCATCTATCAGGGATCTTTCAGTGGTATTAGAGCCTGCATCCTGCCAGCTTGTAAGGTTTGTGACAAATTGTCACAACAGATTTTGGCATCTGGGTATTGGATAAAAAGTTTTGATAATTCATTTCAGCATTTGGGTACTGGCTTAAAAGTTTTGGTAATTCATTTTGGCATTTGGGTATTGGATAAAAGGTTTTGATAATTCATTTCAGCATCTGGGTACTGGCTAAAAAATTTTGATAATTCATTTTGGCATCTAGGTACTGGATCAAAAGTTTTGATAATTCATATTAGCAGCACAGGGTCGATTTTTGCTCTGGCATGTTAGTTTCCGTTGGTCAACGTGGTAGTTCATTATGGCAAAATTGTTAAGAGATATAACCTTGTGGAAAGAATGGGAACAATCACAACAAAATTTCAAGCTTCAATTGCAGCGGTTCAATGATTCTATGTCAAGGAAATTTGGACATGCTAGTGGATCATCATCTTCTTCTAGAAAGGATCCATTGCCACTAGACAGGAAAACGGAAGTAATTAGCATACTTGAGGAGTATAATACTCTTCCTCAATATGTTAGAGAGAACTTTCATTTCAAAGATTACATTGACATGCATCCAAAAATTTGTCATAAGGTTAAGCTTGCAAAAAAGGAATAACATGCCATAGTTGATGATATGTTTTCATGTGAGAAAGAAGATTTGTGTCAACCTATCCATGTTCATGATAAAAACACCATAATGGATCAGTCACTTGCAGGGTATGCAGAAGAAAGGCATGAAGATGTGTTATCATTTGAGTTGCAGCCTATGAAAAACAAAAATCAGTCATCATGTGGGATTCCTAAAGAAGAAATAACTCTAGATCAGGAGGAGACACATAGCACACCATTGATTCATCAAGTTGATCACAAAATGGAAGAGATTACAATCATGGATCAGTCCATTAGGGATGCTGAAAGCATGTCTCCAAGGTCTGATACCTATTCTAATTTTTGCAACAGTAGCTCTAGTCATGTGGTATCATCCATTTCACATGAAGGTAATGAGGTTGTTGAGTCTTCCTATGATGGTACTAAGGTTAAGTGTGTTGCACATGAGATTTATATTGTGGATTCAAACCACAAAGGTTCTGATTGTGTTTACCCCACCTTGGAAGATGTGAAAAAGGCTTAAGAGACTTGCAATGGATGGTCACATAGAGCTAAGAAGGCCAAGATGCTTGCCGCCCACGCAAGACAACACTTACAAGAGGTCAAGGAAAGATTCAATCAGCTTGATAATGCAAGAAGACAAAGAGAGTCATACATTAGATCCTTATTTCTTCCAAGGGAAGAAAGTGAGGATGTTGAGCATACAAGGGAAGAGCTTTTTGAGGTAAGTCCACAAGAAGAGCATGTTGAGATGTGTGAAGAGGAAAAGAGTTATAATTTAGAAAACTCAGTATGGTCTAGTTTGCATCATGAAGTTTATGACGTTCCTCTTTTAAAGAGCCCCTTAAAGGCTCCAAACAATGATGATATTAGTTTCACACTTGATGGACCAGCCACAAGTGTTATTTTCATTTGTGTGGAATGGAACATTATTGATTCTGATTTAGTTAGTCATGCATCATCTACAATGGAAGGACAATTGTTAAGATCATATGAAGCATCCTGTCTTAAAAAGATGATTAGGGAGACTAAGAGGTTGTTTACTAAGAAGATATTGCATTTTGATAATGTTTGGTTTGTTTGGCATACTACACCTTGGAGTTTGTTAGTAATGGAAAACATATCAGTTATGGAGATAAAGGTATGGATCAGATTTTGGGCAGCTAAGGCAGTTAATGGGACATGTTATATTCGTTTGAACACACCTCATGGACCAGCACCTTTAGTGGAGTCACCTACCTTGGAAGGAGAGGCAAGAGAAGACCGCAAAAACATTGTGGAAAGGTATGAACATACTTCTGATTTTCTAACTTTGAACAACAATTCTCTTTCATCTCATGAGTCAAACTTTGAACCTTGGGTTGGTTACATTCAAGTTGGGGTGTTCAAGTGTGAAGTTGATCCTTCCCTACCAAGAGTTGATGATATATTAAGTTGCATACCTGGTGGACTAGCCACAAATAGTCTGTCTTTGTTGAGAATTAGAAACATCTCTCATTCATCAATGGGTTTATCACCTCTTCCATATGATAGGGCAGAGATGTACCTTTTGATTGAAGATTCAAACTTTTTAAATATTACATTGGGCTTTCAAGATTAGAATATAAGGGACTTCGTTGGTTACATGGTTAAACAAAACATTTACTTAACAACCTTTAATGAAGGCACACTAATTTGTGGAAATATAGGTAAAGTTGCAGCAACTGTTTGGAGGACTTGGAAAAGTATTCGACAAACTTTCCTTGCCGATGATTGGCTTATATGTGAATTCCTAACAGCATTGGTCGTTGGTAGTAATTGTGACTTCATTTGGAGTGAAATTCTTAGTTGGTTAGATGAGGTACAGTTTCACAACAGCAACATAATGAGTATCAACATGCCGGAGGGATGTGTCAGTGCAAAGATTTGGGATCTTGGTATCAACATGTGTTGGGTATTTCTTCAGTGGATTCATGTTGAGTTGCTTCACTTTTGGTATACAAATGTTTACATCAGAGTAGCGCAGTGGTTGGGTGAAGCAACATTTCTCAGATCGATATGGGATTTAAGAATTGATAATCCTACAATGTTGGGTACAAATGACACATGCTTTGGTTTTTCTCATGATGGCATACATACTTCATCTTCGAGTTTGTCATCTACATCCATTGATATGGCAGTGGTATCCTTGTTGATTGGTGACTCCATAGTCTTCGATTCCTTATGGACTAGTGGCTGTCCAAGCTGGAATCATTTACTACTTGACTTGGCATTGACTACATCCATGATTCAGTATGAGGGCATTGAGGAATGTTTCTTTGGGACATTTGTTGTTTGGCATTGGTATGATGACGTCTATGATATCATTCGAGTTGCTGGTCAGAATTATAGCAGCATTGTTAGGTGGTCATTTGGGTTGGAATACTGGTTTATGGGAGTTCACTTTCACACCTTGCTAGTCTGCTTCATTGTATGTATGTTTCATGGAGTGTGGTTGAGATACTTCTTCATCTCATTCAGCACATTTGGTATTTTGGTTTGGGATCCGGGCCTTGGTCTCATTGATACATTGGTGCTTCAGGGTCCTAATGAATTGCTTCACAACTTGTGGTTCACTAATATTTATATCAGAGTGACGAAGCGTTAGCATGGTGGTTCCCTTTTGAGGCGGATTTGGAATCCTGGAATCACTTGGATTTGCAGTTCAATAGTTGAGGATGTTGAAGCCAATGTAGGCTTATTAGAGTTTCCGCCTTTAGTGTTCCAGTTTGGTTCTTTCAGAGAGCAGTTCATTGAGGAGTTGAGAGAGTTGGTACAGTATTTGATTGCTCTTCCTTCAGCGGGTTTTTAGGAGGTTACTTGTTTGGGTGCAGTGCAGGACAGTGTTTCTAGAAGATGGAACTACAAACCTTCCAGGATGGCTTGGGACACTAGGATCATTCTTGGTTATGGTATGGACTTGCCTAATGTTTGTGGAGTTGGATTGACATTGCTTGAGGACAAGCAATCTTTGGGAAGGGAGGACTGTCATGTCCCCAATTTCTGCCCTTCCTTAGTGACAACATTTCTAGCAGGGTTGATCTATTATCTGGTTCCCTTAGGCCAACAGAGCGTAGAGGGAACCAACCCAGGGGCTTTGAGAGTTATGCATGAGCTTCCCAAGTAGTTTGGAGCAGTAGACAATAGTTTCCTACAATTTAGGAGGGATTCCTAATTTGTAGGGATTGACTAGGAGTGGTTTAGGAAGCATTTGGAGACCTCGGCGAACATTTTGGAAACTTAGAGTGCATCTCCTATTTTTTAGGAGGAACTCCCAGTTCAGTGACAGTTCTCTCAGAGGTGCACACAGTAGGGGAGAGTCATTGGGACTCAATTTTGGTTGATTGGGGTTGTCTCCTACTTTTTAGGAGCATCCCTAGATTTTAGGGATGGACTGCCAGTTGACCCATCTTGTTCGGCATCAATCACAGATAGGTGACAAGGTCAGATTCATGTTTGATAGGTCATTTTGGGTCTTTTGGGACCATTTGGGAAATATTTTAATATATTTAAATATTTCCTAAGTTGGTGATTAAATAAATTAAATAAGGTTAAGTTTTAGCCATTTTGGAGTAATAAGGGGTTTTTTTGGCCTCATCTGGATGCGCATCCTATGGTGTGATAGCTCGTTGGAAAGGTCTCAAAATTCTCTAAATCTTTCTCTTTGGTCTCAGGGCATTTCAGTGAATGGAATTCTATCTATGAGGAAAAAGGTCATTTTTTAGTAACATGACCACTTTAAAATAAGAAATTATAACATTTTCACTACACAACACCACTTGGAGACACTTAGGGTTCGATTTGCAATTGAGAGGGGGTTATAAGGAGATGGAAGCTTCATTCTAAGATTATCTTTTGCATATTGATTTCTTGTTTTTGTGAATTGGCTCTAAGAGAGCAATTCTTCATCTGGGACGCAAACCCCAGGTTCTGGATTGGCTGGGACGTAGCCCTCAACAGTTATTGGCATTGGATTCTTCAAACAGTGTGCGTTGCTATCAGGGATAGAGTACACCATTCTTTATTGTGGATTCAGGTTGCAGATTTATGGTTTCAGCGTTACAGATTGATTCTTTCAGCTGGGACATGATTCATTGTAGTCTTACGGCTGTCATTTGCAGCAGTTTGGCATCATTGTTGGATGTAAGCTCCTTAGAACTGCATTGGATTTATTATTTGGCTTTATAAATCAGAAATCTGCCTGGTACAATTTATAGCAATTCTGATTTGGCTCTATGTTCTTATTTATTTTCAGTCTCCTCTCATGTTTATTGTTCATTATTCATTACTATTGTGAAAACTATCCAAAAACACAAAACAAAAACAAAACCTTCTGCAACTTCTGTCTATTCTCAAAGACCATCAAAGAAATCACAGGAAAATATAGTTTATTAATTTAAAAACTACAACAGATCAGCAAGGGCATCTATTAGGGATCTTTCAGAGTGGAACAAAATTTCCAAAAACCTACCACTCCTTGATGAAGCTGAAGAGGATCTTATTAACCAAGTAAACAATTCATCCATTCAAGCAGTGTCAAATGAGAAAGACTCAATGGCCCAATCCACAGAGAGTATCTCGTTAGTACAGTTTGCACGTGTTGAAGAACTCAAAGAAAGAAACCTTATGGATGAGGTTGTTTAAACATTTTAAAGCAATATGCACCACATTGAGAACTTGTTCATAACATAAAAAACGAGAATATAGGGCCTAGACCAAATGCCTTAGGGATGAAGGAATTCAGGAATGAGGAAGGTATCCAAGGTACAAGGGATGCTAATGGTTCAAAGTATTGTTTTTGACAAAGTATTGCTGAGGGCAAGAGAAAAATATATCAAAAAATTATTATAGGTAAATCAGAAACTTCTCGTGAAAATATTGGGAATTCAAAAGTTGTTTTTCCTATCCCGATGGAATTTTGTTTCTCCTCTTTGGCCTTTCTCTCTCCAAATCTATTTTTCCAATCAAAAACTGTGTTTTGTGATTTTCTAGGTGATCATTGCCTATAATAGGTCGATAGGCCATAAGTATGCCTGATATTGCAATAAATAACTGAAATATTGTCAATATTTATGTGTTTTCTCAACAATAAATTCTTACTTAATTGTGATAAGGTTTTTTGATAATTTGACGTAGTTTATCAAGACCCAAAAAATATCACGATGAGTATACTTATCACAGATAAATCTGTGATATTTTGAATATGAGTGGAAGTATAGAAGGCTTGCACATGGATGAGAGTGCAAGAGTATCGAAGTGTAGGGTACAACAAAACCATCCAATTAGGTCCTTGGTACACGGTACATACTGTTGTGATGTGGAGCCTAATTAGATTTAGAGGTTAATTTCTCTCTACTTCATTCGGTGCAGTTTCCCCCTAGATTATTCTACAAGGGTGTGGGAGTAGCGCCCCTTAGACAGGGTCAAGGGGTAGAGCCCCAGGTGCAATCCCTATAGGGTCGAGGGGCAAGCCCCCATGGGGGTTTTCGCGGGACAGTACCCCCGAAAGCTCGATTGACTTTATTATTGTAAAAGGCATCGAATGTTATTTTTTCTATTGGATGACTTATTCTAGCCCTAATTTTGGAAGTGTTAAAAAGCTTGTATAAAATGGCTTAGGGTTAGTGATTTCATAATGTATAATGAGATTGTAGCTTCTTGCCGTGGTATTGAGTTGTAAGGGATTACAAATTGTAATTAGGTTGTAATCACTGGAGAATGAGAATATTGGACTCGTTGTTTAGTGGACATAGCCGAGGAATTGGATGAACCACATTCAATCTTTGTGTCTTGTGTTCTCATTTGTACGATTTATTATTTTCTATTATTGGTTATATTTGCATGTAATTGTTATTTCTCTCTTTAATTGTAACATATAGCATTTCCAAACAATGGTGACCCCCCTTGATTACCATTCAATATAAGTAGAAATTTCTTCAAGTCAAATGGTATGGATTCGAGGATCTTGGGAGGCACTCTAAGACTTGAAACCATATGGTGTCTGAGTGGTTAGATAGACAAAGATTATTAGCTAAGGTAATTTTTGTCACGTTACGGGGAATAGCCATTAATTGGTTTACATGCTCAAGAGGAGACCAAACAAAACCCTGGGAAAATTTAAAGAAGGCTCTCTAGAAGGAATTTACTTGAGGTGTGACAATGACATTGTGACTGAAACCTACAAAACCAAACAAGGGAGAAATGAAAAATGTACGAGCTTACAATTGTTGAGCAAGATGGAGATCCAATTGCCTAATGGATTGAAGAAAAAATGGTTCGTTAAAGGTTTGATTTTTACTAAGAAAAAATATGAAGGTAATATTTCAACCCTTCTATGCAGGTGCTTATAATCAGGTGATGTACATTGAGAGTAAAAATACAACTTCACGAGGAGAGAAGAATTAGTGATGATGATAATACAAAGGACAATGAATCAAAAACCATACAAGCCCTTTGATGGGATATGATAGCATGATGAAGGAATTGAAGCTGGAGAAAGAAAATATGAAGGAAAGCAAGGATGTGTGGTAGGTTGACTATAAAATTAGCTCACACAAAACTCACTTGTCTGAAGAAGCATTAAGGATATCCCGTACAACCTAAAAACAAGAAGCACACAAGTGCTCTTCACAGAAGGGGAACAAGCAACCCCACATTCCACACTACCAAATATGTTGTTGGGTATACTGATATATTATCGTCTAATATGTTATTAAGTGTTAACTATGTTGTTGGTTGTTAGTATGGCTGAGGGGTAGGTAGTTATGGTAGCGACAGTTCACATCGCCCCTCCTTGGGGTTTATATGTATACTCTCTTGGATGAGAGAGATAATCATTATTATCATTGTCAGTATTTGTCATTGTCACTATGGGTGGAAACCATAATCAAATGCAAGCTTTGATTGACATTAATGGAAGAAATGACAGTTCTCTAATGGTACATTGTGTTAAAACTTGAGCTCAAAAATCAGATGAGAAACAGTAATAAAGAAACCATAAAAGAGATATAACCAACACCACAAGATATCCTAGGAAAACCCTTCGAAAACGAAGGGAAAAATCCAGTGGCACAACAAAAGATCATTTTATTGAAAATATGAATTTGAGTGTACAATGCCTATCGCTTAATGCAATATAAATAACTTAAGGAGAGACTCTTCACATTCCAATTGAAGGTCTCTCCAAATTCCCAAAACGAGACTCTTTATTACAAACACAATAACAACTCTTTGAGTTTCCACGCCTCAATGCATGTCGAATGACACATGTCATTACATTTAATATTACAATTTAAACATAAGTGTCCTTTTCAGCTGAACGTAACAATAATGGTAATAACGTTCATATTTCCAGAGATAAAGATTTTTATTGCAGCTACTATCTTCAACACTCCCTCTTAGCTAGAGATAGATCTTTAGCTGAACAATCACACAAGACTACAACCAAAATGTTAATGATAAAATCTCATCCCATATATCCTATAAGATTCATGAAAGCCTATAACAATCAATCATATTCATGGAATCACTCAACATGGAACCTTGTAACAATCAATCATATTCATGGAATCATTCGACATGAAACCCTGTAACAATCAATCATATTCATGGAATCATTCAACATGAAACCTTGTAACAATTACTCATATTCATAGAATTAGTCAACATGAAACCTTGTAACAATTAATTATATTCATTGAATGACTCAACATGAAAACCCGTAACAATTACTCATTCATGGAGTTACTCAACATGAAACCCTGTAACAATCAATCATATTCATGGAATCACTCAACATGAAAACTTGTAACAATTACTTATTCATGGAATTATTCAACATGAAAAAATTTGCAAGACTCACAGCTAAGCCTTTGTTCACAGACTCTCAACGTGAACTGTCATGGAATCTCTCAATATGACATCTAACTCCCATCCCATAATCTCTCAACTTGATGACATCATGGACTCTCTCAACATGATGTTCACTATCACATGGTGAAAGAGTTATCATAGCTGATCTTACAATCTCATTTATTCACAGAAGAATAGAAATAGGCATAACAAAATAAGACTTAGTTTGATTTAAATCTCAAATTTTACAAATACCACAAGCATGAAAATGATGGGAATTTCCATAAGCACTCCCTCTTAGTTATGAAGCCTCTCTCTGAATAAAAAATCTCCCTATAAATCTCAACATCTCCCTTTGGAGCTATGATCCATATCTTGTTGCATCCTGCAACCAGTAGAAATATTAATAACTCATAACATCAACTATAATAGGGATCAATAACAATACAATATGATCAATACTCAATATAAAATACTTATCTGTTTGGAGAATTGAGCCCAACAAGAGATGATGACATAGAGATAATGCCTTGACTTTACCATCCTTTGAGGATTGTAAGTCGCAATGTCGAAACACTTCAAAACGTTCTTCTCAATAATCTTGTCTCAATCCTATATTATTTTTGTGGCTTTTCCCAGAAGGCACTTTAGATTTAGCCCTTTCTAATAACCAACCAAAATATTCAAACATAAGATGTCTCTTATTCAGAGACTATCCGCCATGGCAATATGAAACACTTCACTTTCAAAAATGATGTCGTTACGAACACATGAATGTATTTGAAACGGACATCAAAGAACATAACATAATTTGTTGCCGAAAGAGAAAATGACTGCACATGATACACTCAAAGCTGAAGTGCAAGAAAAGACTCTTTCCAGTTACAAACATTCTTAATCAATAACAAAGAGTCAGAAATTTTGTAGGTGAAGGAGAATGGCCAAGATTGATCCCCTTAGTGGCAAGAATTTGCAAAGATGCTATCCGAATTTCAAGAAGATGCACTTATTTCCAATGTTGATACTTTACTTCGAAAAATATTAACACAACCTCCTTTCTTGTATTGGCGACTGCAGCTAACTTTATACCTATTTGAACCTCGACTCTACAAGAAATGAAGGGAAACGAACTAGGAGACGATGATCTGGCAACCAAGGCACTCTCGAAACAAGACATAAAAGTATAGTGGGTTCTTTGATATATTTGTTCTTTTCTCTGTCGATGCAAGAACAAGAGAAAGCTTTTCATAGTCTTTGATTCTTCCTTGCTTGCGAACCCATACTTACGAGAAAATTCATGGAATCTAGATATAGGCTCTTTCCCTTTAACCACGATAACAAAGCTTTGGAGTTGCTTTATGGACTTGGGCAATACTTTCAAAAGCCACAGGTTCCTCAAAAAAATCAAAATTAGATAGGCTCTAAAACGAAATTATCCAAAATAGAGAGATGGTAATCGATAAGCCAAAATTTACAATCATTCACCATAGCAAAGAAATGAGAATAAGACCTACTCATCATAACAAAACCAATCAGAGAATCGAGACAACAATATCAGTTACATGGCAACCATAGCATGCAACAAGGAACAATTGTTACAAAGAAAAACAATGAATTGTCTCCCCTCATGGTAAGTAAAAATAAAAGAATTGAAAAGAATGTTATTCTAATACAGACTTACCAAAATTAGACATAGCATACAAACTGAGCCTTGAGAAATGCTCATTCAAATTTCTTTTTCTATGAATCTTACAAATTCGACAGCTAGAAGCTATCGCTATAGTGCACTTAGCATTCTATCCTCTTTGTTCATTACAGCTCCTTGCACAAAGACAACATTATGTTCAATTATCCAGAATTGGCCTTGCAATTTCATTGAGATTACTGGTGACACATGAGAAGAATATTCATATAACATAAAATGGGAGAAAGATTAATCTCAACCTCAATCAAAGGCCCCAATCGACTCAAGAGACTAAGGCATGACATGTAACAAAACAAATTATGAATAATTAGCCGAAGCTTGGAGAAGCAACCCATCTGCAAGAAGGTCGAGAGATTATTGGGTTCTTAGACATGCAAACCATGGGAACACATTTCATGAGATTCCGCTCTGAGAAAATCCCAAACAATGTGCGAGTGATGCATTGATATTTCTAAACTCACTCTTCCGCAAACCGTGGTTATCCCTGCATCAGCTAATGACCACTAGCTTTGATAAATGAGAGAGGTTGAACAATAGATATAAAATAGAGATTACAGAAAAAGAGATGTTGTTATCAACCTAGCTCTGATACCATGTTAAACCTTGCGCTCAGAAATCAGATGACAAACAATAATAAAGAAACCATACAAGAGATATAAGCAACACCACAAGATATCCTGGGAAAACCCTTCAAAAATGAAGGGAAAAATCCAGCCACACAACAAAAGATCATTTTATTGAATATATGAATTCAAGTGTACAATGCCTATCGCTTAATGCGATATAAATAGCTTAAGGAGAGTCTCTTCATATTCCAACCGAAGATCTTTCCAAATTCCCAAAATGAGACTCTTTATTACAAATACAATAACAACTCTTTGAGTATCCATGCCTCAATGCATGTCGAATGACATGTCATTACATTTAATGTTACAATTTAAGCATAAGTGTCATTTTCAGCTGAACGTAACAATAACGGTAATAATGTTCATATTTCTGGAGATAAAGATCTCTATCGCAGCTACCATCTTCAACATATTGCACTTATTTGTAAGTGTTACAATTCTTCTATCTATATTATGCATTAGTTCACTTTACCTATAAGCGTTAAACAAAAACCACCTACCGATTGCAATATAATACTTGGTAGATATTGTAACAGTAGGTAAATCATTAACAATAACCTCTACAATAATAATAATTAAAGTGACCCATGAAGAAAAACCCATTATATGCCAACGAGAGACCAATGCTCCAGTACCAAAAGTGCAATAAATGGGGTCATTTTTCTCGTAAATGGTAAAGTTGTCAATAGTAGTGGTGTGGACTTGGGAACCATGAAGACGTAGATTGTTTGAAGCAAAATGAGGGGAACATGCTTGCTTGTTGTGGAGGAGCCAAATGAAGTATTGGTGATCTTCAAGCTAGAGATGAAAGAAGGAAAAATACCAGAAGGAAAGAGTTTGGGAAGCTAAAGCTGTTGTGGAATGAACAGTGGTAAGTGAAATAAGAGCCTCATATGAAGCCACTAGAACTCTGTAATGTCCCCTTTTTTGGAACATTAGAAAATTTAAAGACATATATATAAATTATTAAAATTGACTTTGAGAGCATGGATTAAAATTATAAAGGGTCAATTTAGTATCATAAAGTGGACTAAAATGACAAGGAGAGATAAGACGAAAAGCTAGGAAGGGAGTCAAAGAGTCACAACTTTGTGGATTAAAAGGAGAGACTCATTCATTTAGAGATGCTTGGTTTATGATTTAGATTTCAGTTTTTCTCTTGTGAGAGTTATTTAGAAAGCTTCGGCTTTCACCTAGCGTGAGGACGTAGCCCCTTGTGCTAGTAGACAGTGGACACATGTACCCATTGTCCATGGAGACATCACATCAGGTGTCTTGCATGTGCTCACAAGTTCTTTCCTTAGTATTCCAATCTGGCTCTAAAACTGTGTTTAAGATTGGATTTTGAATGCTAGTTGTTGTATTGCTGAGGTATAATATAGTAACGTATTTTAAGGTACTTTATGAGAATTTACTGGTTTCATATTGTTGGTTTGCAACGCATTTCCATATGTTTGAGTTCAATATTATCTTGAGAAAGAAATCGGGTCAATATCCATTTGGGATATTTCAGTTGTATCAGAGCCATGAACTTGCCATCATGTTGGGTATAGTCAGGTTTCATTAGTAATAAAGTTACAAATTTACAAAGGGATTAATATGTATTTATAGTTCTTAGGAATATATCAAAAACAAAAGTGTATAGAAACATCAATTTCAAAATCTAGTGGGCTCAACTATTGAAAAATCTATTTTTTTGAGATTGGTTGAGCACACATTGGTTAATATTTGTCCACATATTATGGTAGCTATATCGCACCTCTGATTTTGCCTTGAAGCTACCGCAGAAAATTACAGTTGGAACTATTGAAATATTTTTCCTCTATTCAAGTGAGGAATTAAGCTTTACGAACATCAATAATATGGCTACTTTTCATATAAGGTGCAGAGCAAATTAAAATTTAGGTATCGCAGGCCATATGTTTTAGAATGAAAAATGATTTAAGTGGGACCATCCAGTGGTCCATTTGACTATAATTTCCTATTTAATATTTGTGATACATAGGGGTGAATGGTGGCATTAAGATTTTATTTACCTGTTGTTAATATTTGTGGGAGACTTATCTATCATTGACTGGCGGAAAGATTGGAATATATTTCTAGAAATTTTAGCAATATTGATGGTGGTTGGACTCAGTAAGAATCTTTTCTTGGTGTAAAGTGAGTCCTTTCTACTGCATATTATCGATCTTGAGTGTTACACCTTGTGTTTTGGAAGTGAAAAGAATGAATTTGGCCAAGGTTTGATAGAGAACATCTACTTTGAGTCTATGTTATCTAAGAAAAATAAATAAATTGCAAGTCTGATTGTTGTGAAGTTGTCGAAGAAGTGAAGTTGGGCTACTCCGCACATACAATGTCAAAGTAGAATAGTTGACAGGTAAAGGAGTAACGACAACAGATTAATAATTGTTTGGGGTAATTTAAAGAAACCGTTTTATAACTTTGGGCAACGTGGCATCACAGATACACGTTTGCAGCTTTTGCAACTCTGGAGGTAACAGTTGAGTGATAGGATTGATTAGATGAGCACATTGTGGATAGGATAATTTAGTGAATATTGTTTGACAATTTCTAAATTCTTAATCATTGTTTGCCTTGAAGGAGAGAGTTACAAAGAGAGTATTCCCCATCATCACACTCCAAGAAACTGTTAGGCAAGACTGATCCGAGACAGAGTACATTGCAGCATTATCGTGGAGTTTGAAAATCATAGCGGGTGTCCCTTTCTCAATAAAATGTGAAACTCACAATCTTCAATCACGGGAGCATCCATGGGCCAAAGGCTATACAGGTAGCAGTTCAAGTGTTACCTTTGTGCAGCGTCAGGGATAGAAATTGAGAGCATTTGAAGGTGGTGTGATAGAGGTCTTCCTACGGCCGCATTAAGAACATTCGATCCTCAACAAAGACACCCTACAGTTGGTGAAAATCGGGTTTGTACACTACTTAGCAGTTCATTTATAACAAACTATATCTGTGCTTTGTGAGATCTTTCCAAATGGTTGCAAGTTGAAGCTGAGCCGCCTGCAGTTGGAGATTGAAGTCATCTTTCTACAAAGGGCTGGAGTTACGCGAGGAGACAGTGAACAATGAAAATCTTATGATTGGGATACCAACAACATGTAATCGACTAAGGAGAAAGCTTGAAGGTTGTTAATGGTTGTCAGAGTAAAATAGCAGGTAGCTGGAAACGTATGCTCTTCCACCAAACTGAACACAATTCCTGCATAACCCATAGGTTAGAGGTGGTGTAATCATGCGCAACCTGAAGATAGGTAAAAGATCATCACAATCAACTTAGGCATAGCATCTATGTGTGACGAATGCCTCAAAGGTTATTAAGATCCCTCCATACACGGAAGTGTTGCAGATTGGTTCTGGCTTCATTGCAACCATTAACTTATTGTATTGGCACCACAAAGTATTACTTAGGCCTCTCCTATTCCCTCTAATAGGTTAACAGTATCACATTGAGATATGCTGGCAGGATTTGGTTATTATTTTGGGTGACAATATATAATCAAAAGACGTGATTGGGTATTACCGCAACGTGGGTCTGGTTCAACATGGGATCATTGATTTTGAGGAAGAGGTTAACACCATTACACTTGATTATGTTCTGTAGCAGCTACCGTTGGGAAGGAGGATACGACTGGTTACATTAACAGAGTGCTAGTACAAGGTAATCAAAGAGTACAAATACACCAGAAGCAACAAGATGTGTAGTTTTCAACTGTATAGTTTTTGACTCAAACTCTTCAATCCATGTTTCATGAGTAGTGGTTCACAAGAACCCATCTCTCATGAAAATGAATGGGACACTTAGCACTCATTGCATCTAGGTGATGCTCATAGAAGTGAAGCATTGTGATTTCTCGAGAGGTCTTCCATCCGAGTACAATTCCATTCCAAGCCTGCTTAACTACAAAATCCTGCATGGTTAAGCCCACTTTGTTTGCAACCTTATTGCTATAGATTTTGCAAATAGTCACCAAACCAACTGCTTAGATAGTCTGTAAGGACGGATTGAAGGTAAACCCTAACAAGGTAGGGGTTATCAATTCAGATGGAGGACCTAGAGAATGTTAGGAGTTAAGTCATTCCTTTGACATGTTGGCTATTATTGGAGGTTCATTATGAACTTGCTAGATGCTCCTACCCTCTTGATATGCTAGCAAGGAAAGGACAACTTTTACATGGGGGGTGAGCAAAACAAAGCATTTGAAGAATTAAAGTCAAGATTAGTGAGCGCACTTGTCCTTGTACACATAGATCAGAGCAAAGAATTTTAGTGTAGGTCGATGCCTCTAATTATGCCATAGAGGCTATGCTAACACAAGTGAGTGTATAAGGATTGTGCTGCCCAATATTTTTGCCAACCACCCACTCTCAAAAGTGGAAAGGAACTATGGCATGATTGAGAGAGAGGCTTTGGGATGGTGTACAATTACAAAAATTTCACCACTATCTTGGCAAGAACCCAATATTCTATATGGACCACTAGGCCTTAATCTAACTTGCGAGTAAACTTATCAATAGGTTGAAATCTATAAAATGGATGTCAACCACTTACTATAGCATTATATCATGTAGGAACAAATTCTAGGAGCTCTAAAGGAAGCTCACAAAGGCTTGGCTAGTCACAACATGGGACTCGATGCCACTCTACCAAGGTGTTGTTCATAGGGTTGTGGTGATCCACATTGCACAGTGATGCTTGGGAGTGGGTAGCAGTATGTGACACATGCCAAAGAGTGGGAAACCACTCAAGTGTGACTTCATGCCACTCTTCCCCTTACAACCCTATGGATTGTTTGAAAAGTGGTGATTCGACTTTGTCGGGTCATTGAAGATTAGCCAAGCACAAATGCAAATATATCGTACTAGCAATGAAGTGCTTCGTGGGCAGTGGCAAGGGCAGTAGTGGATAATACAACCATTAGTACAACAAGATACATGAAGGAGCAAATTTTCACAAGGTATGAAATCCCGATTTGGATCACTAGTGACCAAGGGGTGCATTTTGTGAATCAGGTGATCCATTTGATGACAATGGAGTTTAAAATCTTCCATGCCCTTTCAAGTTTGTACTACCCACGAGCCAATGGTTAGGCGAAATACACAAAGTACTCATATTTGGGATATATAAATACATGGGGTCAAAGAGGAAGATTGGGAGGAGAGACTTCCAGTGGTGCCTTGGGTGGTATGGCATACAAAATAACAACTTGATTGTATAGGAGTGACGCTATGGAATCTGCTAAGTATATGGTCTTGAGTTTGTGCATTGTTGTTGACAACTATCTTAGTAACATTGAAAGCTTAAACAAATGCCTCCTTACCTTTGCCAAATTAGACAAAATAGGTCATGGAGGTTATGCAAGGCTAGTGGAAGTTATGATACGACGGATGAACTTTTGATTGGGATAGTTTGTTTTGACCTATAATTGTTGTAATGCGAATAAATTTGAGAAGCTCAAAATTTATTGGTTGAGACCCTATAAGGTGAGGGAGGTGGGTTGCAATGGGGTAACCTAATTGGCGACACTCAACAATAAATCATTGCGATAACTTGTGAATAGCTCCAAACTAAAAGTTGATGACAAAAGGAAAGGACCCACAATAGCAATAAACATGCTGTTTTATTCTACTCGTAGAGACTAGAGCATTAGGCAAGATGAATTACTTGAAGATGACATAGTAAACATAGACTAATCATATTTGCCAAATGAACATTGGGCTTCTCTTGTATATTGGCTTAGGGAAAGGTTGGCAAGGAAGCATGTAGAGGGCATTGCAGTCCCAAATGTGCAGAAACACCTTACCAATGCTTACTTTGACACGCCTACACTCTTGGTGAGAATGGGTAAATATCTTTTAACAAGGAAAGCACAGTACGAGGGAGTGCAACTTTGATATGTAGCCTATGACATCGATAAAGAAGAAAATAAGAGAAGGAAAGAGAATCAATTCAAGGAACAAGCAGTGAAGGGAGAAGAGCAAGACAAAGAATAGGAAGAAGTGATTGACTTAAGAGAATATAGATTATGTTGGTTCCTCACTTGAAAATCATAATCAAGGTGGACAGCATGTTCATTGTGGAGCAATACTAGCACAATGAAGAAATTACCAAGTATTGCATCAAACAAGGCAAAGAGACTCCACCATTGCCAACCTTCAACTCACTTTCCTAGGTAATCCCCAACCCAATGAGTACTTGAAATCAATTGGGAGGACATGGCATGGTACCAATAGTACAGAGGTCAGTTTATCAATGAAAGGTTTCCTTCGTCATATGAGCACTATTGCAAGTACGGGTTCCTTTTTACTTACCATACTTCCAACTGTTCAGTCATTCTTCCAATCGTTCAATTGTTGGTGACTATTACATTGAGGTTTTCCACACCCACAAGAGTATAAGAGGCTATGCAAGTAGCCTTTTTAATAATGGAAAATGAGCCCAATCATGATCATAGTGCTAAGTGCCAACTTGCTAAGTGCTAGCATGATGGTTGCTAGTTTGCCAATAGATACCTTGTTGGTTATGTCATCACAAGGAAAAGAAGGGGTGGATGTAATGTCCCCACTATTAGGGTTAATTTGAGGCAAGTAATTCCTGCAAAATAATGGTTATAATCACAACAATAACAAAACTAACTATATTACTCTACCCTCTAATTTAACCCCAATCTTAAGGATGTCTCCAAGTCGGGCTTCTTAGCTCATAGCTACCTTGCCATCTTCCCAAGAGCGCACCCCTTAAGATTCTTCTTGGACGAGCATCCTCTATCCAAGGCTACTCACATATACATATGTTGACAACTTTAGAATATTCTGGTAGGTAGATTATCGGCCGTGGTGGACTATGGAGATCTTAAATATCTCACATGCTCCATGCTACGAGTCTTATTAATATCCATGGTGTTAACCCCATGAACTAACACAATATTATCCACAAGTATGGTTCATAAATAAATTCATAAACATAATTAAACAAATATAATTCATAAACATACCTTTCTTACTTTCTTTTCCAAGAGTCGCACCCATTTATAATACAAATCCTTTGAAAAGTCATAGCACTTCATAGTTATAATCTTTCCAAAAAGTCACAACCCTTCATAACTAAAATCCTTTGGAAAAGTCCCAATACTTTATAATTATAATATTTTTGAAAAGTCACAACTGTTCATAATTATGACCCTTTCAAAGGTTCGCATCCTTTTAATATCATTGATACTTTTTCAGAAAGTCACTTCCTTATTTTCTTCATATTACTTTCCTCTTCCATTTTCCCTTTTGAACTCCTCTCCTCTTCTCTTCCTTTTTTCGCCTCTCTAAAATAAACTCTCCTTCCTTTTATATCTTAATTTTAAGGAGTCGTGTATTTGTTAAACATCTCTTGTCTTTTTATTAGATTTAGTTAATTTATATTATTCTATGTTATATTATTTATTTACTTATTTATTTGTGTTTATTTTATTTATTATTAAATTATATTTAGAAAGTTAACATACTCTCTACAATATTGTCTCTCGTATTTAATTTTATTTATTTCTTTACTCATTGAAATTTTATTATTTTTTAATTATTTAAAATATCATACTAAATATTATTTTATTAATAATATAGATCAAATAAATATAATTTTCTTTTTTATATTTTAGTATTAGTTTTAATATAACTTTATTATTTATTTAATAACATTGTATGATCTGATAATTATTAAAATTCTATCTTAAAATGGAGATATGACAGTTTGCCCTTCCTCAAATTGCTTGTCCTCAAGCAATTAGATAATTTCTTTTGTTGAGTTAAAATATATATTTCTTTTAGTCTAAATTATTAGGTTTCTATCATGGATATGTTTGAATCCTTTCTAATAGTCATAAACTTTCTACATTAGTCTTTCATATTAATTATTTTTCTAGATTCTCTTAACCTTATAGGATGGTAAGATCATGCTCTGATACCACTGTAATGTCCCCACTATTAGGGTTAATTTGAGGCAAGTAATTCCTGCAAAATAATGGTTAGAATCACAATAATAACAAAAATAACTATATTACTCTACCCTCTAATTTAACCCCAATCTTAAGGACATCTCCAAGTCGGGCTTCCTAGCTCATAGATACCTTGCCATCTTCCTAGGAGCACACCCCTTAAGATTCTTCTTGGACGGGCATCCTCTATCCAAGGCTACTCACATATGCATATGTTGACAACTTCAAAATATTCTAGTAGGTTGATTATCGGCCATGACGGACTATGGAGATCTTAAATATCTCACATATTGCATGCTACAAGTCTCATTAATACTCATGGTGCTAACCCCATGAGCTAACACAATATTATCCACAGGTATGGTTCATAAATAGATTCATAAACATAATTAAACAAATATAATTCATAAACATACCTCCTTTCTTCTTTTCCAAGAGTCGCACCCTTTCATAATACAAATCTTTTGAAAAGTCATAACACTTCATAGTTATAATCCTTCCAAAAAGTCATAACCCTTCATAACTAAATCCTTTGGAAAAGTCCCAATACTCTATAATAAAAATATTTTTGAAGAGTCACAACTATTCATAATTATGACCATTTCAAAGATTTGCATCCTTTCAATATCATTGATAGCTTTTCAGAAAGTCACTTCCTTTTTTCTTCATATTACTTTCCTCTTCCATTTTTCCTTTTGAACACCTCTCCTCTTCTTTTCCTTTTTTCCCCTCTCTAAAATAAACTCTCCTCCCTTTTTTATCTTAATTTTAAGGAGTCATGTCTATTTGTTAAACATCTCTCGACTTTTTATTAGATTTAGTTAATTTATATTATATTTCTACAATATTGTCTCTTGTATTTAATTTTATTTATTTCTATACTCATTGAAATTTTATTATTTTATAATTATTTAAAATATCATACTAAATATTATTTTATTAATAATATATGTCAAATAAATATTATTTTCTTTTTTTATATTTTAGTATTAGCTTTAATATAACTTTATTATTTATTTAATAACATTGTATTATCTAATAATTATTAAAATTCTATCTTAAAATGGGGATATGACAGTGGATGATTGACAAAGGAATTTCTAATCAGCACCTACTGCTCCATCACCGTCACCCAGTCTTTGAGGGGACTTAGAGTTTTTTGGAGGATAGTTTAGAGGGTTAGCAAAGTAGGAAGGAGTCATCGAGGAATTGGAGCTAGTGGAGTTTGTGGAGCCTAATGAACAACCTGATGAGCAGGAGGTTGTCACATAGTCAACTATGGCTAAGGCCAAGGCCAAGGCCAAAATTACATAGCTAGGAGAGCAAAGGTTTAGATGGATCCCCTAAAGATGAAACCCAATATCTACATATTATAGTTTCGAAATGAGATCCAAGTAATGCATTGGGTTTAGTACAACAATACTTGGCTGAGCTAGCAAATATTGCCTTGGTCGCTTGGGAGATGGAAGAATTCTCTGGATAGTTGGATTGGCACCACTATTGGTCACCAAGGTGAAAAAGGTCTTGAGATCTATGCAGGATGGTTGCAAGGAGTAGTTCATGGTGTTGCGGATTTGAAAGGTGGCCAACTATAGAGACTCCTAAGATGTACAGGGGCATAGCACCCACTATACCCCGTTGTAATGGGTAAATAGGGTAGGTGTTAGAAATAGGAAATACTGAGATGGGGGGGTTGTGAATCAATTTTTCACAAACTTTTTCCCACTTATGGATATCATTAACAATCTTATAACTTGCATATGAAAGTAAATTGAATATGCTAAATAGTAAACACAACCATAAAGTAATGCAACACATCACACCATATTTTGTTAACTAGGGAAACCTTGGGCAAGGGAAAACCCCGGTGGGGATGGTACCCACAAAGTGATCCACTAATCAAAAGTATCTGATCCTATTAGGAGTTGGTTATATCCATATAGTGTCTTGGTCCTTGTTAGAAGCCTCAACCTTGTTAGGTGTTGTTATTATAGAAAGTATGCAAGTTGAGCCCATTGCCCAAACATGCAAATATGCAATGATGTTCAGAATACAAAAAGAGTAGATACAGAAACCTCTTCCTCAATTCTGATATCTGCAATATCAGATCTGCTTTGCTGTAGTTTTCTTTACACATTCACTCATAACATCCGTACAACTCTCCTCTATCATCTAAATTTGCATCATACAGTGCTTACCATAACATCATAACTTTTCATTAAAATATTACACAACACACACTTTAACTTTCTCAAAATGTCTTTCTTATATACCAAACTGTTTGTCCAGTCAGTCTTCTACCTTTCACGTGTTTCAAAACATAACATTATAATTTGCCCACTTAGGGTTAACATCTATAATGTCCTCCCTACTTAGTCAAGTAATTGTTTTGGTAAACAAAACAATTCCTTAACCCAAAATACTCAATTCCTTATCTTTATCTTGTTGAGTTGGTTCATAATTGCAACAAGGAAAACTGTTGTAACTTCTTCTGTACCATCCATACAGACTGGTGTGCTGACATGCATGATTCTTAAACTCTATATTATTGATCCTTAACCATGCACATGCCCATTTCTTCTCTGTGAAGCTCGCCAACTAAATCTTTACCTCTCCTTAAAAAAAAATTGAGTAACACTTGGACAATTTTCTAAGTTTGACTGCCAAAACTGTATCTTTGTGTAATGTTCCTGTTATAAAATAAATAATAAATCAACCTTTTGTAACGGGCTGATTGATTTAATGTATCTCAGATCTATTTTTATTTTTGTTTTCGTAGTTTGTGTTGTTGTTGGCTATCTTTGTACACTCTAGAAAAGTTTTCTGATGGGTATTTAAGCACGGCTTGTAGGTAGTTTGTAGGTATGCTTTTGGATTAGTTTCTCTGTACTGCGAATTCCTACTGGAGTTCTCTGTAATTTGCCATTTCGGAAGTGAAAGACCTTCCCTATTTAGCTCGTGCGATTTCGGTGGGATTCAACCCTCACCCTATTCCGTTGTTGCATGTAATACTTTGCTCGGATCTAGCAAATCGGAGCACCATCTTTCAGCATATATATATATATATATTAAGGATTGTTTGCACTCAAGCCTTTAACAATGTCTGGATTTCATATAAATTTATGGCGTTTGGTGAATGAACAAGGTTGTCTTCTGTATTGGGCTCAGATACCTCACTGAGTGGCCTCCTATCATTTTTCGTGGTGTTCAATTCCTTGACCAAACGACCTCATTCTCATCTTCCATTCTCCCCGTACCTTCCTTGCACTCACCGTACACTTGCACACTGCACCATATGACCTTCGTGTATGGCTTGAGTTTCTACTACAGCCTTCCAGTTCAGCGGTATGGCCTGTATCTACACTGTACGATCTCCTAGACCAGCCGTACAAACACCCTGCATTTCGTACATCATTTGCTATAGTGTTTGCCATACATCACTGCCTTTGTACCACTATACAACTATAATATTCACCGTACTGTCCTCCATGTTCCAACTGTACGACCATCTACTTGAGACACATACACTGTCGCTGTACACCCCTTCCTACTCACCGTACGACCAGCCAGGCCTTCCCTGTGGCATGTGTAAATTGGATTCAATCACTCTCTAGCCATACGCTCCTATTACTAGGGGGTCAGAGGACATCGAAACATTACAGTGGTATCAGAGCGCTTTGATCCTACCAGCCTGTGGACAGTGAATGAGAGTTTATAGCCGGAAGAGAAGGACACATTTCGTTGATCGAATGGTTGCCAAACTAGAACTGACCGCTGCCGAACTTGTGGCACTATTGAGGCAACTTGCTAGGAATTAGGCACAAATCACTGATACGCAGTGACTCATGGAAGAAGCTCTCAAAAAGTTGGTGGACAACAAAACATCCAGAGAACAAAATGGTCATAGCACGGACTCGGTGTCGGGTAAATCAAACCTTCAGCCAGCATGCTCTCGACCTCCATGCCGACTTTTCCACCATAGACGGAGGCACAACATAGAGGGAGACAACCAACCTTCGAAAAGATGTAGGTACAACTGAGAGAAGACTGGAAGAATGCAAACCTTGAATATCCTACAAAGATTATGCGGATCTAAGAATGAGATATTTTGGAGGCAGAAATAGAGGATACTTTAACGATTATCTTAGAAGAAAGTTGAGTAAGGTAAATCTGTCTCTATTTGACGGATCAAGTTCCATATTGGCACAAGCGTGGGTAATGAAAGCGATAGCTACTTTCAGCTGAATCCTATGCCAGAGGAATAAGCAATCAAATTTGTTGCACTGCACTTGGAGGAAGTTGCGCATGAATGGTGGCACTGCGAAACATCACATTAGGGCATGATCAAATAAATACTTATGCGGAATTCATAGATAGGTTGATAGAGCGATTTGATGGTAAAGATTCGGAGCTCAATTTCAAAGATTTGGCACAACTGAGACAAACTAGAACGGTCGATCAGTTCATTGCGGAATTTCAAATACTCTGTTTTGGTCACGAACATTTCCAAAAGGAGACGGGTAGTGCTCTAAATGGACGGACTGGAAGAACCTCTGAAAGGTTGGGTAAATGGGTTCAATCCTACAACCCTGTTGGAAGCAATCAATAAAGCACGAAGTATGGCATCGTCTTCGACATCGTCCTCTTGAAGTTACTCACATCCTAAACCGCCGACGTTTCCGAGGGACAAACCTTCGCCCAAGAAGCTGTCGTTGGATGAAGCTACAAGATAGGAAATCCGAAGGAAGAAATTGTGTTTCAATTGCAAGGGACCTTGGGAGCTGGGCCACCGATGCCTCGGAAAGGGGAAGATCCATTACATTGAGGTCGTGTCCGATGATGAGGACGAACAGGAAGAAATTCTGGCTGAAGATAACCAACCACACAATGACACCAACATTAGTTTAAATTGTACGAAGAGAATTGCCTCTTTGGTACAACGCGGAGGAACCATTGCCTTGACCGGTAGCCCGAGATGCATAGTTTTTCATATATGGGGTACCCTTCAAGGACAAAGAGTTACGGTGATGTTGGATGGTGGAGCTACTCTAAATTTCATAAACTCATCCTTGGTAAAATGAAGAAGTCTACCTATGGAGGCGCACGCAGGCTTTTAGGTCAAGGTCGCCGAAGGGACTTTTCTACCCTGCACGCACCTTGTTCCTCAGCTAAGTATCGCAATGGCAAATCACATGGTGATTGAGGATTTCTTCATAGTGGACCTTGCTGACATGGAAGTTATTCTTGGGATACAGTGGATGGAGACACTCAATGAATACACTTAGAGTTTCAAACGGATGGACTTCAGTTTTGTTGTTGATGGGAAGAAGGTCGTCCTCCAAGGAATGGCAAATGAAGGTTCGAAGGAAGTTTCTGCACATCAGATAGAGGCAATTTTTTGGCACGATGACGTTGCGTGGGCTATGCATTGTTTTATCTTGGCAGAACCTATAAAGGGGCGTCGAACACCTCCACATGATGATGAACTCCAGGATATTTTAAGTAAACATGATAAAGTTTTCATGGATATTCCTTCTGGCATACCACCTCATCGAGGGTTTGAACACACTATCGAGTTGGAATCAGGAGCAAAGCTAGTCATAACCACACCATACCGCCATCCCAAGAAGTTCAAAGATGAGATCAAAAGGACAATTTAGGAATTGCTAGAGAAAGGATGGATCTTTCCTAGTTCTAGCCCATTCGCGTCATCTGTGGTTTTGGTCAAGAAGGAGGATGGGACGATACGCATGTGTGTGAACTATTGCGCGTTGAACAAAAAAACAATAAAGAATAAATATCCCATTCCAAGGATAGATGAGCTACTGGATGAATTGCATGGCACGGTCTATTTTTCAAAAATAGATCTCCGTTTCGGATACCATCAGATCCGCATGAGAGAAGAAGATGTGGAGAAGATGGCTTTTTGTTGTCACTATGGACATTATGAGTTTCTGGTCATGCCGTTCAGATTGACCAATGCACCTGCTACATTTCAATCATGCATGAACTACATCTTCAACAAACAATTGCGTAAGTATTTATTGGTATTCTTTGATGATCTTATTTATGGCAAGACATGGGAGGAGCACCTGAAGCATTTGAAAGAAGTTCTAAGTATCATGGAGGAACAATCCCTATTCGCCAAGTAGTCCAAATGTGAATTTGGTATGACAAAAATATTGTACTTTGGGCATGTTGTCAGTAAACACGGAGTTCAAGTGCATTAGGAGAAGATTCAGGCTATCCTTGACTAGCCTCCCCCAAAATCACTCATGGATTTGCGAGGATTTTTTGGTTTGTGCAGTTACTACAGGAGGTTCGGTAAAGGATTCTCTTAGCTCAGCGCACCCTTAACGGATCTAACAAAGAAGAGGTCTTTTCAGTGGAATGAAAAGGCACAAGGATTCTCTTAGCTCAATGCACCCTTAATGGATCTAACAAAGAAGGGGTCTTTTAAGTGGAATAAAAAGGCACAACTCACCTTCGACAAGTTGAAGGAGGTCATGAGCACTTGTCCCATACTTGCACTACTTGATTTGACTCAACCGTTCATTTTGGAGCGCGACGCATCTGGGGAAGGCATTGGAGCGGTACTGATGCAAGATAGACACCCTATCGCTTATGAGAGCAGGAAGCTTCCGCCAATAGAACACCTATATTCCATCTACGACAAAGAAATGTTGGCCATCGTTCATGCATTAACCAAGTTTCGACAATATTTGGTGGGTGCCAAGTTTGTCGTCTGTACGGATCACAACCGTTAGATATTTTCTGGAGCAACAGGACTTGAACGAATGGCAACAAAATTGGGTAAGTAGGGTTCAAGCTTTTGATTTTGACATTGAATATGTGAAAGGGAAAAACAATGTGGTTGTAGATGCCTTGTCTCGGAAACCCACCATCTGCTCACTAGACCAGATTTCAGCTGACTGGAAGGCAGATCTATTAGTGGAATATTCCAAAAATACATTTGCCTATGAAATAATGGATGGCCACACCCATGATGATTGGTACAGAGTGGTGGATGACATCATCTACTATAAAAACTGGATATATTTGTTGCCAGAATCCAAACTAAAGTAGAAAATCTTGAAGGAAGTACATGACTCACCCCTATCTGGACACTCGGGTTTCCTCAAAACTTACAAAAGTCTTCGGAAGAGGTTTTCATGGAAAGGACTTAAAGGGGACGTTTTATAGTATGTAAGAGAGTGCACGATCTGCCAGCAGAACAAGTCCAAACATACTCTACTTGCCATGTTATTACAACCTTTGCCAATTCCCGAATGTAAGTGGGGAAGTATATCAATGGATTTCATAACAGGGCTTCCCAAGGTGAACGGAAAGGATTGCATTTTCGTGGTGGTTGACAGATTAACAAAGTATGCACATTTCTTCGCCATCCCCTCTGACTTTCAAACCGCACAAGTTGTCAATTTGTTCTTTTGAGAAGTCTTTCGTCTGCACGGGTTACCCCAAAACATCGTCAATGATTGGGATAGACAATTCATCAGTATCTTCTGGACATAACTATTTCGGATGGCAGGAATAGAACTATCGCCAAGTACAAGTTACCACTCGCAGATAGATGGACAAACAGAGATTGTGAACAAATGGCTCGAAGGCTACCTTCGGAACTATGTTTGGGCATAACAACAAACAACAAGTGTGGGTAAAATGGATCCATTTGGGAGAATATTGCTACAATGCCACGTACCACATGTCCATTGGAATGACACCCTTCAAAGCTCTGTACAGGTATGAACCCCTTTCCTTCATCGACATAGTACTGGGTGACAGTAGCGCACCAAGGGCGAGGGACTGGCTTCAGGAGGGACAAGACATTCTGAGATGCTTGAAGGAAAATCTACAGAGGGCACAAAATCAACAGAAGATGTACGCCAATAGACACAAAATAGATAGAAGCTTCGAAGTGGGAGATTTGGTCTATCTCTGGCTCCAGACATATCGACAATCCTCACTGAAGGAAAAGGGAAAGGAGAAATTGAAGCCACAATTTTATGGCCCCTATCATGTGGTTTGTCACATTGGAGTAGCGTATGAGCTGAAACTTCCAGAGGGAAGCCGCATTCATAATGTTTTCCATGTTTCTTGTCTAAAGAAGGCCATAGGGCAAAATGTTACAGTTGCTACCAACCTTCTGCCACTCAACAAAGAAGGAAAGCTCATTTTGGAACCAGCCGAGATCCTCGAAGTATGTGAAAAGACCTTAAGGAACTGCATTGTGAAGGAATACTTGGTACGCTGGCGACACCTATCGTTGGACGACGCAATGTGGGAAGGCGAGCACATTCTCCAGCACTCTACATTGCATTTGCTTGAGGACAAGCAAACTTTGGAATGGGAGGACTGTAATGTTCCCGTTATAAAATAAATAATAAATCAAACTTTTGTAACAGACCGATTGATTTAATGTATCTCGGACCCATTTTTATTTTTGTTACCGTAGTTTTTGTCGCCGTCAGCTATCTTTGTACATCTTTGTACACCCTCGGAAAGTTTTCCGACAGGCATTTAAGCACGGCTTGTAGGTAGTCTATAGGTATGCTTTTGGATTATTTTCTCTATATTGCGAATTCCTGCTGGAGTTCTCTGTAATTCGCCATTTAGGAAGTGAAAGACCTTCCCTATTTGGCTTGTGTGGTTTCGGTGGGATTCAACCCTCACCCTATTCCGTTGTTGCATGTAATACTTCACTCGGATCTGGCAAATCGGAGCACAATCTTTCGACATATATATATAAAGGATTGTTTGCACTCAAGCCTTTAACAATGTCTAGATTTCATATAAATTTATGCTGTTTGGTGAATGAACAAGGTTGTCTATTGTATTGGGCTCAGATACCTCAGTAAGTGGCCTCCTGTCATTTCCGTGCTATTCAATTCCTTGACCGAACGGCCTCATTCTCATCTTCCATTCTCCTCGTACCTTCCTTGCACTCACCGTACGCTTGCACACTATACCATACAGCCTCCTTGTACGGCTTGATTTTTTGGTACAGCCTTCCAGTTCAGCCGTATGGCCTGTATCCACCGTATGGTCTCCTAGTCCAATCATACGACCACCCTGCATTCTGTACATCATCTGCTATAGTCTCTGCCATACATCACTGCCTTTGTACCACTATACGGCTATCATATTCATCGTACTGTCCTCCATCTTCCAACCGTACGACCATCTACTTGAGACACATACACTGTCGGCGTACAGCCCTTCCTACTCACCGTACGGCCAACTAGGCCTTCCCTGTGGCACATGTAAATTGGATTCAATCACTCTCCAGCCATACGCCTCTATTACTAGGGGGTTAGAGGACATCGGAACATTACAACTTGCATCTTGCTTACTTCATGCTGAATAAATGTTGCCATAAATGACAACATCAT
The DNA here is from genome assembly GCA_028749045.1 of Cupressus sempervirens. Classification (NCBI taxonomy): domain Eukaryota; kingdom Viridiplantae; phylum Streptophyta; class Pinopsida; order Cupressales; family Cupressaceae; genus Cupressus; species Cupressus sempervirens. Next base: position 351,892,615 of record CM053792.1, on the reverse strand, counting down.
ACTACTTACCCTAGCCAATTTGCTAACAATCTTCCCCTTTGGCATTGATGGCAACATATGATAAATTGGCTAAGTCTAAAAACTCAAAACTTCAAAAATTGTGAATGTCTTAACATGGCCATTGCGAAATTTACAAAAATGTGGATCATTCCTATTTATACCATCTTATCTCCTTTACATAGGGATACAAGGAGATATTCATTACTCCCCCTTTGATCATCATACTTTATTGCATACTATACTCCCCCTTACATGTACATACAATTTTCATTTCTTTTAACATATACAATTTTCTTATCACTCCCCCTTTGACATCAATGACAAAGGTGTCAAAAAAAAAGTATATACAATCTAGATTGTACTGCTACCTTTCACTTATCTTCATGGCTGCTGACTTGATATCTGCAAGATGCAATTGGCAAAGTTGGTCTTCAACATGGAAAACTCCATATCACATTTGTCCTTTACTGCATCTGAAATGCTAAGCAATTCACATAATGAATATGAAGCAATCTATACTGCCTCCAAGTTGGTGTATGCAAACTTTTCATATGATTTCTTAGCAGAAAGGCATTCATCCAACTGTCTTTGTACAAGATCAATTTTCAGAGTAAGGCGCTCCCTTAATAATGAAAATCTTTTCAACATTCTTTCCTTCTTTCGCTCTAAAAACCCAATTTCATCATGTGTCTTGCTGATTCTGCTGTCCAAGTTTACAATCTGCACTGTAGGACTTTGCAGTTCATTCACAAGAGTCTTTAACTCTTCCAGTTTAACATTCAGCTCATTTGTGATATCCTTGATAAATGTGTGTGATAGGGCACATTTACCATACACTTCTTTTCCCTTTGCTAAACATCTCCTTGGTTCCTTGATTGATTTTTTAGTTCTCTTCTGATGTTTTCATACAATCTTCTAAACATCTCTGCATCATGCAAAGTTTGTGTCTTTGTGGTTTTCACTTTTGATGATTGATTTTTCAGTTCTCTTCTGATGTTTTCACAGAATCTTCTAAACATCTCTACATCATGCAGAGTTTGCACATTTGAGGTTTCCACTTTTGATAATCGAGTAAACTCGGTATCAAAAGCTTTGATAACCTTTGCTGCTCTTATCTGTGGGTCTGCCTCATTGATTCTAACTGATACAATACTCTACAACTTCTCAGTGACTTCCATCAAAGAGTTTTATAGTCTTTACTCTCTTGTTCTTCTCAATTTTATTACTAGATATGAAATCAATGCAACTTGATAATCATTGTCAGACTTATTTCCTGACAAAGCCGCCAATGTAAATTCAAGTGGTGACCTTGAAGAACTAGGTTTACTTGCCTTATTTGTTTGCTGCCTTTTTCTTCTTCTTTCTTTTTATTTTCTTCCTCTTCCTTCTTTCTCTTCTCTTCTTCTTCTTCTCTTTTCTTTCTTTCTTTCTCCTCCTTTTCTTCTTCCATATTCTTTTCTTCTTCTATCTTCCTTCTTCTTTCTCCTCTTTCGTTTCTTCTTCATCCTTTTTCCTTTTTTTTTCTCCTCTGCCACTTACTCTACTTCAGACCTCGTGTACCCTACCAAATTGTCAACAATAGCAGGGCCATAATCCTTAAAGGGATCTTTTGAATTATCAATTGTGACATTGGTACTATCTATCTGCATGATGTCCACATCTATGGTTACCTGTGGAGCTGTTGATAATGGTGTTGCTGCTGTAAATGCTGCTGCTGCTGTATTTTGAGGGATAGAAGGCTTAAGATCCTTCATTATTTGCCAATGTTACCCTGGCGCGGGGGTGTGGGGGGACGTCGGGACGAGTTTCAGGTGCGGGAAAAAAAAGGCCTCAATTTGGGGACGGCGGGGGTGCGGCGGCAGGGGAGCGGAGGGGGGGTTCGGAGGGGGGGGGGGGAGGAGAGGGAGTGGGGGGAGGGGTCTGCATAGTATATATATAATATTATTAATATATATGATTGAAAATGCTAATTATGAAATGATACTTCAATATATTATATAACAATGTAACATTAACATACCAAATATAGTTGACTACAATGTATAGAGAATTAAAATGCGATTCACAAACCATAAGTTCAAACTTGATTCTTGAAACTTGAAATTTGAAATTTCATAACCATTACTATTACTAATGACCATTTGACAAATTAACTTAGTTCAAGATGCAAGATTCAAAATTCATTGTTCAAATATGATTTTATGAATATCATATATCATAAAGATGCTCATGATGACAATGAGCCGAATAGCATGAAACAGTGAAATAATAATAATGTATCATAGCCATATCAAAGTGAGTATAATCAACAAAATGACAAAATGCCAATAATGAGAATGGAATCATGATATCATCTCAAGTGCTCTCTAATCATCCCCTATGCCGAAGTCCTCATCACTGGAACTACTAGACTCCTCGTGAGTAAGATCCTGATCCTCTAAAGGAACACCAACTAGCCCTACAGTGGCTTCTGCATCGGCATCCTCATCAATCTGAGCTGGATCCTCTGGCTCCACATCCCATCGTGCTGCAGGGCTCTTCTTGTACTTGCGTGTCTTGCGATCTTTGAGCCGCAAGTGACCATGTATAGCAACCAGCATCTCCGCTCTCTTAGAGGTAAGTCTGTTCCTCTTAAGAGAGTGAATGAAGCTATAGGTGGACCAATTCCTCTCTGCAGTTGAGGAGCTAGACACCTGAGATAACAAAGTTGAAAGTTACAACTTACAAGTTACAAACAAATGTTCATACAATTTGTAACAAATGATAAATGGTAAATCGATGATTAATAATTATTGAATCAATGAATCATAAATTAAAATCAACAAGGTAAAACTCTTCAAGTTAAGATTATAAAGGGCTGGAATTAGTTATTAGTATTACAAACCTGAGAAAGCAGTCGAATGGCTAGTGAGGTGATCTTTAACTTTTGTGACCCATGACATTTCCACCACAAAATGGGATTCTTTTGTGCCATGGTTTTGAGATCCACCTTTGCAATATTCGAGTATCCTACAAGTTACAAGTTTTAAAGTTTACAACATAATATTAAAATTATAAATAACTTAAATAAAGTTATAACTTATAAGTAAAGTTATAATTAATTATTAAAAGAACTTATAATTATAAAGAGTTTAGAGCACTGAATCAAGATTTAAGGATTACTTGAAAGACTAGCAAATTCGGACCACTCGGTGCGAATCTCATCTCACTAGCAGTCTCAATATCATACATTTTGGCAATGCATCGAAAGAACCCATTCTTCACCTCATCATCCCGAAGTGGTGTGACTCTACCAAGCCTAGGTATGTACCACTTCGGGTTCAATGCATAGGCAGCCATGTGTAAAGGAGTGTTCAACTTCTCCCACCTGCGGTGAATGATAGGCTCAATGTGCTCCGTATAGAATGCTAGAGTGGGGTCTCTCTCACGCACAGCAGCCCTCATCTGCCCAAGCATGGGATCAATGCACTCATAAACCTCTCCAAGGCTAGGTGAATCTGCATCTCCATATCTGATCACCTGAAACACTGGAGTAATGATGGAGACTATGTATTTTGCATCACTCCAAAACTGATCACTCTTCACTGTCTCCTTAACCCTCTTCCCCTGCTCTGTTCTGGACTTCGGCCATCGATTCCATTCTTGTGTCATAACCATGAGTTGCAATAGCTCTTGCAACTCAAATCATTCTCTCCAGGAGAATATAATATGATGCATACCTAGTCTCAACTGGTTTCAGGAATTGCTTCTTTGCGAAGCTCCTGAAAAGTGCATGTGATGTATGGTGATTGCAGATAAACATCTGCACCTCTCTCCCATCATTAACCACCTTTCTAATCCACTCTATTTTCCCCATGTCTTTGAGTGCATTGTTCATGGCATGCACACAACATAGAGTCCACCAAATATGCCTATAAGCTGCCTCAACAAGCCTCCCTGCAGCTTTGCACACATGTGCTGCATCTGTCACAACTTGGACCACATTTTGTGGTCCAACCTCCTCAATGGCTTCCCTAAGCACATGAAACTGAAAATCAGCATCTTTACGATGCCCTGAACAATCAACTGCCTTCAAAAAGTATGGGCCCTCCGTGCATGTAACCATAATGTTGATGAGTGGACAATGACTAATGTCCGTCCACCCATCCATGATAATGCTGCAATCTGACTCTATACAACATGCTTTCATTTGCTCCATCAAGATCCCAACCTTGTCATAGGCTCTATCCAACACTGTAGTCTTCAGCTTGTGGTCACCTGGTGGCAAATATGATGGCTCTCCCTCATTCACTGCCATGGTCATCATCCTCACAAAATAGGGAGATCGAGCCACATGTGTAGAGATGCCATTGGAAAAGAAGAAATCACCAACAACATCATCTAACCGGTCCCTTGCATGCATGTTAAATAAATGAGCAATGGGGTTACTATCACTACGACTTGTAGTTGCTTTCCGTTTCCCCCTATTGCTGTCCCCTCCTGAACTGTGTGTAGGTGAGGAGAATGATGGTGTAGGTGACATAGTCCCTGCTCTCTGATGCAAGATACGAGTAGATGTATCTCACTGCCCTTGTAACTATTGTATATGCTATACCTGTTGCCTAGCAGACAAAGTGATGCAGGAGCATCTTGCATGAAAAAAATTATTGGAAAAAAAAAAAAAAAAAAAAATTTTGCAAGAGAGAGAAAAGTGACGAAAATTAGAGGAGAAATAAAAAAAAATAAAAAAAGGGAAAAAGGAGAAAAAAAGAAAAAGAAAAGAGGAATTTCTATTTTCAAGGTGCGTAGGTGGCGTAAATAGGAAAATAAGAAAAATAGTTGTCATTCCATTAATCGAGGTGTGTAGGTAGAAATTCTAGAAGGTTTTGGATAAATCATGTATTTAATATTTGTTGGGTGCTTAGTTGTATTTGGGTGGGAATTTAATATTTATTTAAAGGTAGTTGTATTTACCTTTTATCCCACATTGGTTGTGTTTGTAATGTCTTGGGTTAGAAGTGCCTATTTAAGCAAGGCATATGAACATTTCTAATGAAGCTCAAAGAGAAGCTCAAGGAGTAGCTTGAGGAGTGGAAGCTCAAGGAGAAGTTCGGAAAATAGAAGCTCTTGTAGTGAATTTTCAAGTATTAATGGATGCTTTATGAAGCATTTTTTTGTCATCTCTATCTCCATATTGTTGCTTTCTTGATTGTGAGTGGGTAAGGGTGGTGTGGCCCTCCATCAAGTGGTATCAGAGTGGACCTCCATCAAGTGGTATCAGAGCTTGTGGATTGCAAATCCGTGGGCCTAGACTTGTGATGTGGTTCCTGATTGTTCGTGCGAGGTGGCAGGTTGCGATCTGACTTGCAAACAATTTGGTTGTCACAAGGAGCGTGGGAAGGATTTGTTGCAGAGGGTTTACGAAGATCTTGGGAGATGGCTCCAAGAGGATTGGACCCTAAGATGATTGCGAAAATCCATGATATAGTGGAGAGGAATTTTTCTAAGATGATTTCTCGGTTGGATGATAGATTGGCTGATCAAGTTAAGGAGGTTCGTGAGAGAAGATGGCATCACAAGGTTGAGGTGGAAGAGGTTGGTTTTGCTGATCAGTCTGTGGAGTCTGATGCAGAACCTGTTGAGCAAATAGAGGTTGTTGCTGAGGATATTCCTAACCTTGCTAATGTTGGGATGGAGGTTGGTTTTCATGATCAATTGGTTGAATCTGACATGGAGATTATGGAGCACTTGGAGGTGGATGATCCAGTTGTTGGAGGTGAGTTATGTATTGCAGAGCATCTTGTTGTGAGCAATGAGGTTGCTGGTGTTGAGAGTTTGGCATGTGTTGATGGAGATCTACATGTGGCTGTTGATGTGGGGTTTGTTGCTATGGGTGTGAATTCACTACTTGCTGATGTGAATGGGAGTTTGGTAATGAAGCATTACATTTAGTTTGTTCTTGTGCATGAGCTTGTTGATTGGATGGTTGAGATGTTGGTGTGGAGGATTTGCATGGTGGTTTTGTTGTCCCTATTGAGGTGGAAACCTTTGGTGAAGATGAAGATGGTGGTAGATCTTTTTTTTGGCGTCAAAGTGTGGGACACACTTTTCTATCTACCGGGGGAGTCTGATGCAGGAGCATCTTGCATGAAAAAAATTATTGGAAAAAAAAAAAAAAAAAAAAATTCTGGAGGAGAGAGAAAAGTGACGAAAATTAGAGGAGAAATAATAAAAAATAAAAAAAGGGAAAAAGGAGAAAAAAAGAAAAAGAAAAGAGGAATTTCTATTTTCAAGGTGCGTAGGTGGCGTAAATAGAAAAATAAGAAAAATAGTTGTCATTCCATTAATCGAGGTGTGTAGGTAGAAATTCTAGAAGGTTCTGGATAAATCATGTATTTAATATTTGTTGGGCGCTTAGTTGTATTTGGGTGGGAATTTAATATTTATTTAAAGGTAGTTGTATTTACCTTTTATCCCACATTGGTTGTGTTTGTAATGTCTTGGGTTAGAAGTGCCTATTTAAGCAAGGCATATGAACATTTCTAATGAAGCTCAAAGAGAAGCTCAAGGAGTAGCTTAAGGAGTGGAAGCTCAAGGAGAAGTTCGGAAAATAGAAGCTCTTCAAGTGTAAGCTCTTGTAGTGAATTTTCAAGTATTAATGGATGCTTTATGAAGCATTTTTTTGTCATCTCTATCTCCATATTGTTGCTTTCTTGATTGTGAGTGGGTAAGGGTGGTGTGGCCCTCCATCACAAAGATCTAGGCATTGGAACTTCACTATCATCAGGAATGCCCCATAACTTATTCACTTCAATTTTGTATTTGACATTCTCAGGATTTGACAAGAATATGCATGGGTTCACACCATAGCCACTCCAAAAAAGGTGTGAATTAACTCTTGTAATGCTGCCAAACCATTCTGCTCCACATATATTGCACTTCCATTTGCGTGTGCCACCCCCTGAAAGTGTAGGACGTGTAATTTTTGTAGCAAACTGTTTAAGAGGTCCCTTGGGTCATAAGGACCCCTAGCATACTTCCTCAAAGTCTCTGAAGGGCAATCAATAGTAGGCACCCCTGGTGCAACATAAGGAGTCTCAGATTGACCACCTCCATCAGCCCCATGATCACTTCCTTCGGGCTCAGGTTCAAGCTCATAATCAGATGCACTTGGCTCATTAATTTCCATGTCTTCTGCACTTTGGTCGGATCTAGAAGCCATTTATAAAACTACAATTCACAAAATGAAAATAAAATTATAAAAATGATCATGATACATTTCAGCCCAAGTAAAAATAATTTAAAACTTAAAACTTTACATATGCTGAAACGTTTTACTAAGTTACTTTAAAGTTTCAAGTTTCATTCTTGAATCTTGTTGATAGTTGATAGTTCTTAGTTCTATGATTCAAATTTTTTAAATTTTTATTTTATTAGCTAGATTAATTTTTAATTTTTTTAATTGTTCTTAAAATAAAAATATGGCAATATGGCATATGCTGAAACGTATTTTAATTTTACTAAATACGTTTCAGCATATGCCATATTGCCATATTGATATTTTTATTTTAAGAACAATGAAAAAAATTAAAATTTAATATAGATAATAAAATAAAAACTCATAGAACTAAGAACTATCAAGATTCAACTATCAACAAGATTCAAGAATGAAACTTGAAAGTAACTTAGTAAAACTAAATACTAAATACTAAATTTAAAAATTATAAATTGATTTTTAAAACAAAAAAATCTAAGTAAAATAAAAAAACCCTACCTTGAAAGCTTGAACTTGAGCAGACACTTGCCAAATCAAACCTTCTTGCTCCTCTTGCTCCTCTTGCTCTTGCAATCCCTTGCAAAAACACCCACTAATCTCACAAGCTCCTCCAAACAATCTTTCTCACTTAGCTCCTTGTTGCTCCAAAATGGTGAAATGAAAATGAGATCTATTGGTCTTATTAAGCCTTCAAATAGACCACATGGGACCCACACCCAATTAGGGTAAGCAAACTTAAAAAACAATAACAAAAAAAATTGCAAACACACATGTTTTTTCTAACTTTTTTGGGCCTCTTCTCGGAGCACCCTGCGAGCACCTAGGAAGCACCCCGCGAGCACCCGAGAAGCACCCGTGCACCCGCGCACCTGGGGAGCACCCGAGCACCACGTCCCACCTGGGTGCTCGACAGGTGCGGTGGGGGTGCGGCGGTGGAAAAGGTGCTCGGGTGCGTGACGCACCCGCACCGGGTGCGCCGGGGTTTTGACCCGGGTGAGCGCACCCGGGTAACAACTGTTATTTGCACAATAGCTTCCTCAGTATCATCATTTACTTCTTGATAGTTTCCTCCCATGATTAGTATTGCCCTTGTCTTGTTCCTCAGATAAGGTTCAAGACCTTTCAATAATCTTTCAAGGTGCTCATCATCTTTAACTTCCCATAATTTTTTTATCAGATTCTCTCATTTTCTTATCCTCTTCTTGTACTCTTATTTTTCTATTAACAAGTCTTGTATACAAGTCCTTAGGAATAAGACTTTGTATATTTGAAAATTTCTTGCCCCTCAATATCATGTGCCTTATTACTTCATTCTCTAACTCAAACTTTTCAAAATTACTGTACAATTCATAAAGCTTGTTCAACTGGACAAAATTACCATCATCAATGATTGCACTGTTCAATTTTTTTATCGTAGGCTTCCATGCCTTTCTTCCTTTTCTTGCACTTTCTAGTTGGTTTTCCTCTTGCTTTTCTTGTTCTTTTTCCTCAGGGACATCAATTTGTCCTCTGATTTTCTTCTTTTCTTCAAAAGTCATTGATACTTTTTGCCTTTTACCAGACCCGACTGCCATCTCTTTCACTCTCTTTTGTTTTGCAATCTCTGTTGGATCATGCTTTATTTCTGCCAACCTAGCAGACTTCCTCTTAACTTCCACAACACTCACCTCGTCTTCTTCTTCTTCACTTGCTGAATAGATGGGCTAACTGATGGAATGATTGGTGTGACCTGTGGTTGTGCCTATGAAACTGCTGCGTAAGGAATAACTGATGCTTTAGCCAGTGATTCTGCTATAGTTAACCCTTCTGCCAATGGATCTGCTGCTGAGGGTCCTGCTGCGGCTAGCGGAATCACAAACATTATGACTTCTTGTCCACTTTTTCTCATACCTGCCTCTGTTTGCCTCACTGCTGAAGATTCTTCAGGAGTCATTTGTGCCTCCTCCATGATCTTTTTCATGGTTGCCTCGACCTTCTTCTTAGCAGACTTCTCAAGCTTTGCTTGATAAGTCAATTGCATTAGCTCATCATAGGTACCAAATCTATTAAATTCTTCATCTCTACCTGACTTAAGAATAATTTTGACATACCCTTCAAATTCTTGCTTCTACTATCTCATATCCAAGAGGTTCAACATACATCATTCCTTGCTCAACTGCCTCAATGTAGGTGAAATCAATATTCTACCATAAAACAAATTTCATTTTTGTATTTGCTGACTACAAATGGTAGAAATTTGTATCTCCATTACATTTCAGTTTGAAATGTCTTCATTATCAAGTCTTTTCTACTCTCAATCTTGTCAATAGGGTGCCTCTTATACAAATCTGTTATCTTTTCCATAGTACACTTATCACTATTCATCAACTTAGATATAGGCATGAGTGGAAATATTTTCATCGGGTGGAAAAACATATATGTTATTAATGATTGAAATTTGAACTGTTTGTTCCTTACTTTCTTTATGCTCTCCAGGTTTTCCACTAACTACGCTCTCAATATTTCACACAAGTTCACCTTAGCTTTCTCAGCACATCATATAGGTCGCATGAATGAAACCTGTTGCCATATTATCTTCTCTAAAATTTGAACATATTTTTGATGCCATGATTCTGCTGACAAACTTTACATCATATTGTTTGATTTTGCTTATCACAATTCCTCTTCCATTATATTCAGACTTGGTGTTTCCTAACAAAACTTTCTTTACATTCTTCTCGCTAACATGTATAGAACCTCCATTGCTTAGACCAGTGACTTCATGGATGAGGTTAGCTGAAATTTATATCACATTGTCACCTAACCAAAAATTTTCATCATGTATCTTACTCAATATGATCTTGGTCCATACTGTATTTCGAACTCATGGGAAAACAAGTACTTGACTAGGTCGTTTTGTTTAGGTAGTCATCTCCATCTTTGAAACTCATGTCCTAATTATAAATGAAGTCAAATTCTTTAGCCATGTTTCCTTCTCCTACAAACTCATACTTACTTCTAATATAACTTCCAACATCTTCTAAATACAGAATTCCATTTGGAATTATCAAAAATGTGATTGAGGGATCATCTCCAAGGGTTTTCCTTCATCTTAGATTCGGGTTCATCCTCAACATTGTGAATTAAAGATTTATCCATCTCTACAGTAAATACTGAACTGAATTTACAAATTCAACCTTTGAAAATCTGTAAAATACCTTAATTTCACGGAAATCGGGTTTGTTGATGAATTCCCTTCAATTTTGCCTTAATAGCCTTAGATTCGCTCTCAGTTTTCTTCTTAACTACTCACACATTTAGATGGTAAGCTCATATCCGATTTAGATCCTTAAATCATTTCCTACTACCTATTAAATTATTTGTACAAGTACGCAATCGACAAAAAGTTGTTTTTGTCTATCAGAGAACTTCAACTTCACGCACTCACATATAAGCTCCAAATCTTATGTGCTCTTAACCATAGCTTCCTTACATCCTTTTCTACGTCATACTAACTTCGCAAGTCTCAATTCCTACTCTAATATGATGCTAATTCAGACATGTTAATTGATGAAATGATCTGCTCAATCAGATTGTGATTGGTTGGAGATTATAACTGACTTTAATCTATCCTCAAATGCTTCACTTGAATGACTTTCCAACACAACATATGAATGTGCTAGTTCCTTAGCTTTAACAAATGATTCACCAAGGTTTCTTACAAGATCTTTCACATTTTCTCTTTGACTATTATTGTTATTCTCATTCCTTCTGTTGTTCATATTTCTTCTAGGATTTGGGTTTCTCATGTTATTCCTCATGTTGTTAGGCATCCTCATATTGTTCATCCTATAGTATCTTGTTGTGTGTCCTATGTTGTTACAAATCTGACAAACCATAACATTGTTTCTTTTCCTAGGTCTTGACTAATTGATTTGTGCTCTATAATCTCTAGCTATATGCCCAAAGTTGTTGCACTTATACACATAATGCCATTCCTTATTACATTGGTTCCTCCAATAGGTCTATTAGCTGCAAGGTTAGTACCTCTTAAGCATTCTTCTATTATCATTATTGAATTGAGGTTTCTCTGTGATGTCCCCATATTAGTATATAATTTAAATAATAAATAATTATTTTATATAAAGTAATATTAATAATGATATTAAAATAATAATATTTTTATAAGTTAATATTACATTCTAATTATATAATAATATTGAATATCGTGTTATAATAATAATAATCTAATATATTATAACAATGTACTATATTAATAAAGTATTATAATCTAATAATATAGTTGATATATTATTAATATATAGTATAATATAAATATTTTATGAAATTATTATAAATAAATACTTTGATTATAAATGATATCAAATACCAATAATAATTTTATAATGTACCTACATGGGTTATATTATGAAATGGACATATTCAAGAATAATATTATAATATAATTGAGAATTAAATATTATTATAAATAATATATAAAGAAAATATACTACGTGATAGTATTAAGGATAATGATATTACTAATATTATTATTAATATAATATATGATATGTTATAATGTTGTTATCAATATAATTACATAAATCAATAAATATAATTTATAATTATGATTGCGTTTGATAAAGTAAAATAAACAAATATTATATATATATATATAATTTATTTTTATCTTATATCAAATAGATATAATATTATATCAATTGATAAAAACATAAAAATATAATTAAATGTTATAATATGAATATATATAAGATGATAACAATATATAATAATATCATTATCTATTAAATATAATTCTCTATATCAATTACATATAATAATAAATATATTTAAGATGGCAAATTCATATTTTACTTAGATATTTTTATAAATAAATCAATTATAATCAATTAATAATCCTTTATAAACAAACACTAAATATTATTGCCAAACATGTCTATGTTACCTAAGATATCAAACACTAACTAATTTTATTAATAAACAAAACTATACCTACCAATTGACAACTCCAAAGGTGATGTCCACGCAAGCAATGCATATATATATCGAACAAATAAGGAATAGAAGGACATGGGGGGAGTCACAGGTAGAAGCCACAGAGTAGAATCAACAAGGTCTCCAAACTATCAAACCCTAACAAGGAACCACATAAACAAACTTTCCACATCGGCATACAACCTGATACAAGAAGATACGACCAACCACCATCCACAACATGGTGTCATAAGTTCTTGAGGAAGGATTAGAGGCCATGAGAAAGTAATCATCATATGGTAAGTCATGTCCCACATCACCTACAATCAACAGAAGCCCATTTAATGATATAACCAATGATTAACATATGAAGGTGATCCAGATCCCGTAAACACCATTAATGATTTATTCACCAATAATGATTATCCACGTTAGTTGAGGTGAGATTAACTACGCAGATTATGATTCATTGAGAAGAGTATATTAGAACAGACACAAGGGTAAGCATAACCAATAAGGTAATTATAATTATAATGAGGTTGCATAGTTTGAAGGATAGATCGGAAAGTGCAGCACACACATTGCATATGTCCCTAGTCATAATCAGAAACAGCAGTAATCCTTTGTAGCTGTAGTTGATAGGAGAAGATTATCAGCAGATTGTTATTGCCATATCAGACACAGCACGTTATGGCATTATTGTTATCATCAAGGAGGTTCATAGCATATATCCCACATTGAGACATCACTGAGGGCAGGGATCTCTCTATACTTTTGTAAATTGGAACATCCCACATTTGCATAATTCCTCAAGTCAAATCAAATACAGCAGCGATCTACCATCCAAGGAAGATGTTATTCAAAAATAGAATTGTAAACTACATGCTCAGATTAAGCCGCAGACCTGGAAATGGGGATCTCATATTTAAAAGAAACTATTATCAGGAAAAATATGGAAAAAGGATACAAAGAAAAGAGAGAGCCGGAAAAAACTAATGACCTCCAAAATGGGTTCATTACAATTTCTTACATTCCATAGCTCTATGACCAAAACCATGAAAATTATAACAATAACCAGAAATAGCTTTAAATTGCTTACTTGTACGGTCCCTTTTCATGTGACTAAATTCATTGCATGCATAACATCTACCTCTAAATTCGTTCATCACTTCTTTAGGTGATTCAGCTTCCTCAGGCTGCTTAGGTACATCTTCAGATTGATTAGACTCAACCTTGTTCTGATTTTCTTCTTTATGCTCAAGTTGTTGGATCACAAGATATGGTTCTTTACTTACTTCAGACTTCTTAGATGACTTTTCTCAAAGGTATTCAAGACCGTTCTTATCATAAGAGAGTCTATGTATAAAGATCTGTTCATCAAGCTTTTTAGTGCTCGAATACAATTCTGCAAGGTGCTGCTTAGATTGAGTAATTCTCCTTTCACAATTGTGTTATATATGTCAAGTTTTGCATACTATAACTTTGTAATCTCAAACTCATGTCACTTTGGTAAGGTTAGATCTCAGATTTGCATTTTCAGATTTCAAATCTAACTCAATCTTACTATCATCATCCTTCAAGCTCAACTTTAGATTTCTAATCTTCAGTTCATGCTTTAGGATCTCATTCTCTTTCTTCAGCCTTGAAACTTCATACTATCCTTGATTTGATTTTAGATTTAAGATAATCTATCTTATCTTTCAACTTCTCAATGTAATCTTTTGCATTTTTATACTTGTCTTTCAGAGTATCTCTTTCTTCATTAAGAATATCAATTTGCTCAATAGCTTCTTCTAGGTTCTTTTGCAACTGATCCATATCCATAGAGATCTTACTCAAGTTGTTAGAAATACGAAATACTGAGAAGGGGGGGCGGGGGGTGGGGTGAATCTATTTTACAAACTTTTGCCCACTTATGGATATCATTAACAATCTTATAACTTACATATGAAAGTAAACTGATTATGCTGAATAGTGAACACAACCATAGAGTAATGCAACACATAACACCATATTTTGTTAACTAGCGAAACCCTGGCCAAGGGAAAAACCCGGAGCAGATGGTACCCACAAAATTATCCACTAATCAACAGTATCTTGTGAAAGATATTGCCCTTGTTAGGAGTCTATTACATCCATATAGTGTCTTAGTCCTCGTTAGAGGACTAGGCCTTGTAAGAAGCCTCAATCCTGTTCGGAGTTGTTATTACAGAATGTGTACAAGATGAGCCCACTGCCCAAACATGCAATTATGCAATGATGTTCAGAATACAAAAGTGTAGATACAAAAACCTCTTCCTCAATTCTGATATCTGCAATATTAGATCTTCTTTGTTGTGGTTCACTTTACACATTCGCTCATAACATCCATACAACTCTGCTCTGTCAAATAAATTCGCATCATCTAGTGCTTATCATAACATCATTACTTTTCATTACAATATTACACAACACACACTTTAACTTTCTCAAAATGTCTTTCTTATATACCAAACTGTTTGTCCAGTCGACCTTCTACCTTTCACATGTGTTCCAAAACATAATATTATAATTTGCCCACTTAGGGTTAACATCTAGGATATCCTACCTACTTAGTCAAGTAATTCCTTGACCCAAAATACTCAAGTCCTTGTCTTTATCCTGTTGAGTGGGCTCATTACTGCAACTGGGAAAACTGTTGTAACTTCTTCCATATTGTCTGTATAGACTGGCATGCTGACATGCATGATCCTTAGACTCTGTACTATCGATCCTTAACAGCGCACATGCCCATTCCTTCTCTATGAAGCTCGCCAACTAAATCTTTACCTCTGCTGATAGAAAAACTGAGTAACACTTAGACAATTTTCTAAGTCTGGCTGCCAAAACTGTATCCTTGCATCTTGCTTACTTCATGATGAATATATGTTGCCATAAATGACATCATACTGTCTACCCTAGCCAAATTGCCAACAGTAGGGTGATTTCCACATAGGACAATGTTGAGACATGTTTGAGGGATGCATTTTATCAAATGAAGAAAGCAACCACTTCTTTTGAGAATGCCTAGATTGAGAAAGCGCTTGCACTATGCTAGACAAAAGTTGCACAAATGAGCTATTTGTCTTTGTATGCATCTCTTAGGAGCAACTTGTACATCTAACTAGCCTCACCACTTTGGAGAGGGATTGTTGTAAAGCTATCAGGGCTGCCATGGTAGCGAAGGAGGATCAGTTGGAACAACAAAAGGCTGTGTTGAAGAAAACTAGGAAGGGCGTGAGGGAATCCGTGCAGATGGTGAAGAGGTCCCACTAGCATGAACAGGTAGCACAAAGAGATTTCAGGATGTTTATGGAGAAAATGCATAGTCTTTGGTAGAGGTTGTCTACCTCAGTGGCTACATCTCTCCTAGCATCCTCTACTGATCCAGAGACATCTCCCCACCTTTCTGCCTATTGATTGTTGTAATGCACACAGTTCCCTATTTTGTTTTCAAAGTTTCCAAGACAACTTCTTTGTTGGGGTCTGATGTAGTTTGCAGTCTATCCAAAGTCTGGAAATAAACTTGTTAGTTAAGGAATTATTAGTTGGTAATGTAATTTCATTTACTTCCAATTAGTTTTGATTAGTTGCCAATGGTATGAACTCTTAACCAGCCGCCTCACACTATATATAAACTTATGTTCTCTCGGAAGTTAGCATTGTTTGGAACATTACATTTGGAAATAAAGATAATATCCTTCTGCCATGTTCTTGTGATTATTACTCTATATCTTGTATTGTTGTTTGGTATGTTTTGGTACATTGTTTGCTCTGCATAATCAACTAGTTTCCTTCAGGAGTGAACAGCAATGTCCTTTTCATGTTGGTTCATTGATCAAATCAAAACTACAAACCCAAAATCTTGATTTGAAAGTGGGACCAATTTTGTATAGCTTTATTTTTCTACTCAAAGTCCTTCAAAGAGTCATGAAGGATGCATTCCAAAGGCATAATAAAGCTTGCAACAGACATACAAGTCTGCCACAAAACTTCATTAATATTGTATGCGAGTGAATCCATCAAAACTGTCTGGGAACAAAATACGCTCCATTTTGTATAAGCTAGAGGCAGATTCTGTGAATAAACCACTTAGTGCCACAAGACATTTTTCACATTAATAATGGATCAACTACTATGTTTTATAGAATGAATTTTCACCGAGTGTGTGTCTCTTGTCATTGGTAATCTCTCTATTATATATTTTGTGTTTTTGCAGTGCATCATTATGTAATAGCATATTATGGGAATCAGCTCTGATAGTATTGAGCCAAAATCTGTGATGCATCTTTCATTACTATTGGTTCAAACTTCACATTGCAGAAGATAGTGTCTTATTATTTAGTCAGATAATTACAATTCTAAATGGTTTATTTTACTACATAAAATACAATGGCATAATAGTCCATGCTTACAGAAGAAACAATTTGTCTAAATTGAAGAGGAAAGTTCACTTCCAAGATTCTATGTATATTTTTCTCAGCATTTTTTCTTTATTCTATAAAGTCACCAAATAATATTTTTGTTAAAAACAATTATTTGTTTCTTGTTGAAGAAAATTTCTTTATCAGTTTTCAATAAGCATTATGTTTTGCAGTTTCCAGAGCAAGTAGCTTGTAGAATTTCCCGCTTTTCTTTGCCAAGTTTACCAGTTGAATCATCAACTGTGGCTTCAAGAGAAAATGTAATGAGAGAAGCTGTTCCTTCATATGATAGACGATTTGAGGTCAGTATTCTGCTGCATATTCTGAGATAGGTAGTCTTTTTCTCAACAGCAGCGTTGTTTGCTTGATTAGCTTAGAAATTTTCTATTTTTGTTTTTTATGTAATTTGGAGCATGATAATTTGTAACACAGAATATATCGTTCTGTTCAATTGAACATTTCTGTAACTGATTTCCTATGTGATTTCATATTGCCAGTTTTGCTATAACTTACACTGGTTGGGAGGTGGAAAAAAATTAATATAAGACAGGAGGATGGATCTTAACAATGCTATGGCTCATGTATCATAAAAAGTTGAGTACACCTCCCAAACACCTGCCAACTTCAAAAGAGAAGAAAGCTATCTTGACAGTCCTGCTGCAAGTCTAGTCCATAATGTCTATTCATAAAGACATTATTTAATGCATTGCTTATATAAAAATAACAACAATTATCCATGGTAAATATAGTAATATTGTATAATACATTCCTTATGTTGTACCCTGAATCCATTCCTTGATTTAAAGAGAAGATACAATATTATATTTTTCCATTTTCAATGTCTAAAATTTAGATACCGGAAGTTCAAATCTTCCATATTTATAGAGGAGTCTGCAGTAAACTACTAACTTTCTTAGATTTTTTTAATGTTTTTTTAGAAGCGCCCTTATGAAATCAGAATATTGCCTGCATGGATGTCTACCAAGTACTATGGGTACCAATTGACTAGATATCTTTCATAGCTTTGCCCACAAATATCCTTTCCATAAATAAATATCCACTATATGAATGCATTACCTGCATGACTGCTTAGCATGTATTTGTAGCGACATTGTTGCAATTTTGTGGCACAATGCCAACTTTTGGGAGGATTACACTCCACCAACCTGAGAGTTCTTTTGATGAGTGGACACTTGCTTGTGGTTTTCATTTCTTGGATCTCCCATTCATCTGCCTTAGCCTATTGGTCAATATAATCTGTGTGATGTCCCTGTTATGAAATAGGCTTTAATAATAAATAATAAAATTTTCATAATGATGATAAAATTAAAATATCAATTATTAATAATATTCAAGTATAAAATATAAAATTATTTGGATTACAATATAAATAATAAATAGTTAACTTAGATATTTAAACAGTGAAATTAAAATAAATAAATGAACAATAAGAAATTAAATAAACAAATAAAAACAAATATAATAGAATGATTATTAATGTTATTAATATGAAGGTGTGGTGTGTGTTTATATATATATATTGATGGGTGATGGACCAAAGCCTAGAGTAATTATTATTTGTTGAGATTAATTATTGTATGTGTTGAGCTCAAGTAATCTCGAACTCAAGACCTCTCAGATGAGAGGCTCACAACTTACCGTTGTGTTGTAGACTCTTGCCTAAGACATGATATATTATTAATATAATAATATAACAAATTATTTAATATAATAGCATAATATATCATTCTATTATATTATAATCTAATACTATCGATAAAATGCATTTACTAATGATTGATGTAGGGACAATAGATATGTCACATGTAAAACACCTCTTCCTCATGTGAACTTTTACAAATATATATTTATCAAGCATATCTATTAATGGAGGATATAGGGAGATTGGATGGAAATAAACATTAAGTGACGATTGTTTCCTTTGATGGAATAAATTGCCGAATTCTGAGACGAGAAGAATTATTGGATAGCAATAAGAGCTTTGTATGACATCCACAGTCACCAATAGTCCAGTAAGGAAACAAAACACCAAAATATATCCTTCTCTTATTAGATTGTTGTCAAAGCTAATGAATAAATTGGTTATCTTATTTCTCCTATGGTATGGTATGCCCACAGTATGACTGAGAGTTGTTCTTACCAATCTTCCTGCTTTGTTCCACATAACTTGTATATTATTGACACCACTACCTTTTTCATAGATTATATCTATCTATTGGCTCGAGTGTAGCAGAAAGTCGATAAATTATGAAATATGTGGATGCCACCATTGTTTGAATGACCTAGTTTACAAAATGTTCCCTTGTCTTGTGTACTTTGAATAGGGATGCCTAATCGTGTTACAATTTGTTCATACAAAAACCTTGTTGTAATGAGTGCAATGTTATCTGTTAGTGCCCTTTCATTTGCCCACTTCGTAAGATATTTAGTTACCACCACAATCTTCAACACCAATGTGTGTTACTCACCTTCAGTGGTCCAACAAAGTCAAGATCCCACATTTTGAATAGTTCTTGTGGTTGCAAAGCAAGCAATGGCATGAAAATCCTTTTCAATGGCTAGCCAACCCTCTGACATGTGTTGCATCCAAATACGCACTCTTAGCTATCTAGATGTAGGGTCCACCACCACAATCCTATTAGTCTCACTTCACATGCAACACAGTCTGGTCCCATGTGATCTCCAACCAACCTTCTGTGTGACTCCTTTAGCACTCCCAGAATTTCCTCCTGCATTACACAACTTTGTAAGACTTGATTAGGCTCCATCTTATTTCTCCTATGGTATGGTATGCCATAGGTTGACCGAGAGTTTGTTTTTACCAATTTTCCTGCTTTGTTCCACGTAACTTGTATATTTTTGACACCACTACCTTGTTCATAGATTCTATTTGTCTATTGGCTTGAGTGTAGCACAAAGTTGATAGATTATGAGATATGTGGAATTATGCCACCATTGTTTAAATGACCTAGTTTACAACTTGTTTTCTTGTCACATGTACTTTGAATAGGGATGCCTAATTGTCTGTTCATAGAAAAACCTTGTAATGAGCGTAGTGTTAACTATTAGTGCCCTTGCCTGTGCTCACTTCGTAAGATATTCAATTACCACCACAATGTCCAACAGTAATGTGTGTTACTCACCTTCAGTTGTCAACAAAGTCATGATCCCTCATTTTGAATAGTTCTTGCAGTTGCAAAGGGAGCAATGGCATGAAGACCCTTTTCAATGGCTGGCCAACACTCTGAAATGTGTTGTCTCCAAGTACCCACTCTTAGGCATCTATATACAAGGTTGATCACACAATCCTGTCAGTATCACTTCACATGCAACAGAGTCTGGTCCCATGTGGTCTCCGACCAACCTTTTGTGCGACTCCTTTAGCACTCCCAAAATTCCCTCCTGCATCGCACAACTTTGTAGGACTTGATTGTGCTCCATCTTATACAACAACTTGTTAATGAGTTGAAAGGTCTCATTTTTTAGGGCACTTCGCTCACTCTGCGGCATGTCCTGAGGAAATGTGGACATAGATAGGTACTTGCCAATGGTTTTGCAGAAAGATCACAATGCAACAATCTAGAATAGGTGTGTCCAAAATATCCTCATTCACCCTCTCCAGAGGCTCTCTAGATTTCATCCTTGATAGTTTATCTAGCATGGCATGACTCTTGCCAAGTCGTACCACAATGTTGAAGGTGAGCCACAATAGGAGGAACACTCACTCACCCTTCCTTGGATGATCGACCTATTTGCTAGGTACATCAATACTTGTCGGTCCCCGTACAAGGTGAATGGTGTCACCAATAGGTAGTGCCGAAACTTGTGTACATAGTACACTGTGTTGAGTGCCTCCCTCTATATCACACTATAGTTTTAGTTAGCTCTAGATAGTAGCCGACTGACAAAAAAGTAGTGATCCAACCCTTTGGATCCAACTTGTGCCAGTGTGGTGCCATTGACATAGTTAGAGGCTTCCATGTGTAGATGAGGTTCCTTGCCCCAATCGGGGTATGCTAGGATGGACATGCTCACCAATCTAGAGTTGAGCTTCTTGAATGCTTTTTCTTGTTCTGCTTCCCATACAAATGGTTTTCCCTTCCTCATCAATCAATCCCATGGATATGATATTCATGCAAAGATTTTGATGAATTTCCAGTAGTAGCATGTGTCCAAGGAAAGATTTCACTTTTGTCAAATCCTCTCTCTCCATTTAATTGGTGATCCCATTCTTCTGTTTGTCTTCAATCCTTCCTTGCATACTATATGACCAAAGAAATTACCTTGTGGTACTATGAGCTAATAGTTATTTGGATTGAGACCCAACCATTTCCTTCAACACCTTTCCATACATTCATTTAATGTTGTGAGGTGGGTCTTCTCTCTACTGCAGATAGACCAGTCATCTAGGAAGGCTTTGAAGTTGCTTATAGACTTCTTGTCGAAGATGTGCAATATTATACTCTAGAAGGTGGCCAAAGTGTTAGGTAAACTGAATGGCATCCATTTGTATGTGTACACTCCATCTTTTGGTACGAATGTGATTTTTAGTTTGTCATTCTTGGCAATGTCAATTTAGAACTCATCTATAGATGAGTAAATCTCATGCCTTGCTACTTCCTCATATATGTTGAAGTGCATGGAATTGGAAAAGGGTGTTTGACTGTGACTGCATTGAGGTATCTAAAGTCCATGCAGTTCCATATTTGGTTTGTATCTCTCTTGAAGAGATGATAATAGGTGAAACCCACTCACTCATTTGTACTTTGGAGATGATCCATCCGTGAAATCATTCTGATTGGGTCCGTTTTCCATACGGATATTGAATAGTAATAGGTAAAAGATTCATGTGATATAAGGTAACCATGAAACCTTGCCCAATGTATCTCGCTGCCTGTATTGCTTGTTCACTATAATTCATAAACCCAATTTACCATGGAGAACATGTGTAAAATCTCCTTGAATAATCATAGAAATTTCTTAGTCTTCATAGATTTGATCTATCAAATTTGGATGCCTGCCTCCAACATTTTTTCTATTTACACATTTTGTGGCCTGGGTGTTGTCTTCTATCCTCATTGACTGCCAATGCTACCTTTTGTGTGTGACTTGAGTTCCCTCTATCGAGCAAGTGCTTGCTTTCTTTATTGTTGTTGTGCAGTTTGTGTTGCTCTTGCAATTTGTTCCTCTCAACTTCTGTCCTTGTGTTTGGTGTCTGGTTTCAGATGTAGACTCTTTGCCACGTTGGTGTTGCCTTGTGTTTTGGTTCTACCAAAAA
The DNA here is from genome assembly GCA_028749045.1 of Cupressus sempervirens. Classification (NCBI taxonomy): domain Eukaryota; kingdom Viridiplantae; phylum Streptophyta; class Pinopsida; order Cupressales; family Cupressaceae; genus Cupressus; species Cupressus sempervirens. The sequence continues at coordinate 351,870,645 of CM053792.1, read as the reverse complement.
TTGTTGCTCTATTGCTCTTAGAACCCATTTTCTCCCATCTATTGTGAAGTCTATGGAGGTTGCTTTTGAACGCTGGCTTTGTTTGCTATTGTCAAGCCTGGTTGCTTTGCCTGTCTTTTCCTTGTGTTGGCTTGACCAAACAGTTTCCTGGCTAGTTTTTTGCCTACTCGTGTTACTTCTACCGTATTGGTTTGTGTGGATGCAATCGCTTTTTTGCCTGATTTATTTCTACAACCATTCTTAGTTTGCGATCCTCCGTGTTGACCTCTGTTGAGACTCCACAATATTAGCCTCCATCTCTAACATATCAAAGACTCTACAACTAGCTGCTCAAGGTGAAATCAGAGAACCAACACTTAAGAGACACTGTGCAGTCTCTCTCAAAGACAATCATGACACTCAAACAATAGACCGATTCTAATCCTACACTTTTGAGCAGTTTCTCTACCACATTCACTGTTGAGACAACAGGTTTCAAGTCCCATCTGGACTCCATTATTGGGCAGCTAGATGAACTAGACACCAAAAAAGACAAGCAAACCGAAATTGCAGCCAAACACTCTTCCCTATCGTCTAAAACCAAGCAGAAAGTTAAAACATGGGCCTCTCTGGGTAACAATACTTTGGGCGTAAAGAAGTTGGTTCAAGGGAAGATTGATTACGAACTTGCAAGGCATGCTAGGAAGCTAAACTTTTGGGTTTGGGGCCTTCCTACTTCCACTATGGACCCCACTTCAGCCGGTTACTTGTTCCTTAGTGATTAGCTTGGCATCTCCGATATTACGTTGGATAGGTGTTGGCTTGGCACAGATAGCATCCTCTACCTCCGATTTCTCTCCCTACCTGATAGGCTCTGGGCTCTTAGGGAAAAGTGGAAGTTATTTCCTCTCCCACTAAGATTAATCTTGACGAGGATCTCACGAGATCACAGGTGATAGAGTTGAAACAAGCCAATAGTCTTGTTGCAGAGGCAAGGTGTAGCGGGAAATGGGCAGTTATTCAAAACCTCAAAGCAGTTATTCATGACTCCCCTCCTAATGTTTGAGAATCGAGAAAGACCTCCAAGGCTAAATGACAAGCCCAACAACGGTTGAGCAAGAGTGAGCTCTCCACTGGGTCTTTTCTTGTCAACTACTAGAATGACAATGACTCCTTATGGTCCTTGCCTAGTCTATTTCGTGATGCGGTGGGTTCTATTGATAGTCTGGTTGTCTCTGAGACTCATGAGAGCCTCGTTTGTCCTCTTCCTAGATATGTTGGATATAGTGGGTATCAATTTGTAGGGATTAGGCCTATGCTTCTGGAGGTGTTCGTGGTTCTGGGGGAGTTGCTTGCTTGATTAGAGATTGTCTTTTTAGTTCTACCTCGGTGGTACTTTTTGACAACTTTGCTAGATTTTTTTGGATTTGTATTGGTTGTATGAGTCGTCATCAAAGTGATATCTCTGTGGCTGTTTACTACTTTTTGTTGGCCTTGTCGCCTTATGCCATGCATGGTGTCAAGGATGAGGACCCTTTATGGACTTGCACAAGTGCATTTCCAATTTCACGTCTATGGGCGATATCATCATCTTAGGGGGATTCAATGCATGGACTAGGGATCCTCAGACTCCTCTTCATGACCATGGATCAGACTTGTACTACGGAGACAGAGCCTGCCAACTTGGGTCTTCAATGCCTTTTCAAGGATTGTCGTGGGCCTCTCTTCTGCTATGGTTGCCACCTCCTCTAGCTTTGTGGGTCTTCTGGTCTGGTGATTCTAAATGACCTCTTTTGCTTCTTGGTTATGAGGTCTTTACTTGCTGGCCTCATTGTGGTGGTGCAAGCGTTGTGGACTATGCTCTCACCTAATGCTTCTTTTATCCCTTCCATCCATAGTTTCACTATCTCCTGCCTCTCGTTGGCCGATCATGCCCTTCTCGGCATTGTGGTTTTCTTTTCCCCCCACTCTCCACCTCCACTTTCCCATCCCTCATCTATTGTGACCCGTCCCCATACCCTTTTCTGCTTCTGTAAGAGTGACTATGACCTCTTCACCCTACATCTTAGATGGCTCCTTCCCTCTGATCGCTTCATTGACTCTAGCTAGGCTTCTTCCATGTTTGACTTATTGATCACTACGATTTGGGAGTTGACTCTCCTCTCCATCCCACACAACACCGGTCCCCTACCTCTCAATCCAAAATGCCACAATACCTTCCCTATGAACCAATGGTTTGATGATGATTGTAAAACCTTCCACCGCTCCTTATGCTCAACCTTTGTTGCTTAATCCCCCACTTCCACTCAGTTGCAACTCTCTTACCACCACTTTCTTTGCTACAAGAAATGGTTCTTCATCACGTTTTAGTGCAGATCCTTTTGTGACATGCTTATTCGCAGCCCCAAGATTTTCTGGCTCACTCTGTTTCCCCGCTCCTTATGCTCAGCGTTTGTTTCTCACTCCCCCAATTACACTCAGTTGTGATTCTCTTACCACCGCTTTCTTTGCTACAAGAAACGGTTGTTCATTGCGTCTCAATGCAGATCCTTTTGTGGCACACTTATTCGTAGCCCCAAACTTTTATGGCGCACCCTGTTCCCCTGCCATCCCCCGCGTGCCTTCCACCCATGAGCTTTGCTCCCTCACCTCCCATACATCCACTCTTTATAATATTCTGGGCCAACCCTCTCTCTAATTCACCCGTCCTCCCCAAAGCCACTTGTTCATTCCCTCAAGCATTTACGAGGTCGTCAAATCCATGAGATGCAATAGGGTGGTGGATGAGGAAGGGTTTCAAACTGAGCTCTTCAAGCTCAATATCTTGGTCTTGGGTTCCTTCCTTCCCACACTCTTTAACAAGGTGGTATGTACTGGCTTTCCTGATTCTTGGTTGAGGCATGTGATCTATTTGATACATAAGATTGAGGTGGCTTCTGACCTTGGCAACTATTGACAATCATGATTGGACACGCCTTTGCCAAAGTATATGCCACAATGCTGAACACTATCCTATCCAGAGAGCTTGATAGGAGACTTTGTCGGGCCAAGGGCCAAGCTAGTTTTGCGAGCTATTATTGAAGAGGCTCGGCACCACTCAATATAAGTCCACTGTTGTGTTGTGGACTTTCGTAAGGCCTTTGATTCCATCCCTCGAGTGGCCCTTTTCCAAAGGCTTAGAGTCATTGAGATTTTAGAGACTTTAATAACAACTATTATGAGGCTATATGAATTGGTGGGTAGATTCAAGACTTCTGAGGGTTTCTTCGATCTTTATTCAGAGCACCATAGGGGTGAAGGAGGGTTTCCCTCTCTCACCCATGTTGTTCATCATCTATATCAATGAGCTTGAGGCCTTTGTTAGGGACTCCTCGCTCCTCAACAATGGTTGTTATTTGCACTAGGTTATGATTTCCATTCTCCTCTTCGCCGACAATGTGGTTCTTATGGCCTCCTCTCCTGAGGGTCTTCAAAGGCTTCTTGACGGGTTAGCATCTTTTTGTGACTTACAACAACTTGTTGTGAACCTGGGTAAGACTTGGGTCATGGTCTTCAACTACTTGAAGACCTCACATCTCTATTTCTACTTTTAGGGTCAAGAGGTTGAGATTGCTTCCTCTTGCACTTATCTTAGGGTTAACTTTTATGGACCCCACTTCAATTTGAGAAACGCCATTCAACCCCATGTGGCGAAGGGTTGGACACCCTTTCCATGTTGGAGACGCAGTGCTTCAAACATCACTTTCAAGACAGTACATCTAAGTTGTCCCTCTTGGACTCCTTAGTCAAACTGATTGTTCTTTATTGCTTTGTTGTGTGGGGTCCCTCTCTCCTAGACTCGATCTGAGCCTCGATCGAGTAGGTCTAGACATTTTTCCTCCAATATATCATCAGATGTCATGGATCCACTCCACATAGTATTATTCTTGTAGAGTTCAGAGCCGATCCCTTCAAACTTGGGGCCATCTTTGTTCTGATTTGGTTTCTTCACTATCTCTGCGAACAGTCGACATCATTACTCTTGCCTGGCCTATTGCTCCTCTATTGTTGTTGCTGATTTTGACCCCGCCACCAGGGCCTGTTGTTGGTATGCTCAGGCCACCACTCTATTGAGATCAATTGGTGTTGAGATTGACCATCTCCCTTTCAATTTTCACTGGATGCTCCCATTGACCTCCTTCCCTTGTAGTAGGAGTTGAACGGGCATGTGAGACTTGATATTTATAGACAGTTTATCATGACCTAGAGTAATTCCCGGAGGGGGTTATGTCTATAGATGGTCTTCTATGCTAAGCATGTTTTGGATGTCCAGGATGGGATTATTGCATACCCAGACTACTTGTCTTGGCATTGGTGCCATGCCTTGTGTATCTCTCTAGGTTCCTTTCGTGTTGGTTCCCATAGGCTTCTGATTTAGACTGATCGCCACATTGATAAGCATGACCGGATTTGTCGGCTGTGTACCCTAGCTAAGGCAAAAATAGAGACCCACTTCAGTTTGGGGTGCCCCGTCTACTATGAGATCAAAGGGAGATACTACTATCAAGAATTTCCGCAACCTCGGTCTAGAAATTATGTTCTTCCCCTTTGTCTGTCTAGACAGATGGGCTAGTGGTACAAATGTTTTCTAGAGACTTGAAGTCTTCACTAAAAGCAGAGTGTGCCAATTGGTTTCTTGGCTGTTGAGGTCTTCACTTTGTGGTATAAGAGTGTTAGATTTCTCACAACCTCTTCCAACTCACTCCTCTTACATGGTCTCACCTTTCTTGAATACGGCTTCGCCTTACACTACGAATCTTACTCGAAGATAATATTGTCAAGGTAATTTCAAACTTAATTTAAATTTCAAATTGCATTGTATAATTTTAATCTTTAAAAGTTTTTAGTTTTACTACAAGTTGTAACTTGAATCTCCTTGTACTCTACACTTTCTAGGTAATGGAGCCATTGGTGAGGGTTGAGGGTTTTGCGCTTGGTGGATGAGTATAAAATTTCAATAGGACATATTTACGAGGCCAAGATTAGTCTCAAAGTGGCCATCAAAAACTATTATAGAGGGGGTGCAAATAGATTTCTTCTATTTTGGAGATCATTAATCAAAGGTGAAACAAGGAATATTCGAAACCAAAGTTTCTCCTTTCCAATCACTTTACAATTGTTAATGGGGAGGTTATGGATAACCTATTTGCATGTATTGAGAGGATGCTAATCAAGGTGAGAGACCTCATCATTAGAAAATCGCATATTTATAAGCAAACATGGGAGAGGCTCTTTTCTTCGTCATTAGTTATATGAGGAAGAACCGCCAAAACAATAAAAAGATTTGACATGTTAAATTAATTGCAAGTTATAAATTACAATTATTAATAGAATATGGTTTATTGGCAAAATGTTGAATACCTTATTTGTACTTATTTTGATTGTGATTGCAATTGGATTTTGTTTGATGTCATTCGCATGAAAAAGTGTAATATGTTGACTCAACGCCTCAATGATCTAGTTTTTACACAATACAATTATGCAACCTACAACTTTACACAAGAAAAGTGGAGGAAAAAATAGAGGAGCCTTTTGATTTGGATGATATTATTCCCTATAGTGACTAGACTGCATAGGATGATGAGTGCTTGTTTATAGAGGATAAGATTGTTGATTTCAAAAGAAAAGCTATGGAGGATGTGGCTGTGGCAAAAAAGTGTAGGGAAGATTGGATTGTCATTAAATGACATTGATATGTGTTAGTGAACAGATTTGTCTTCCAAGAAAACACTTACAAATTGACCCTAAAATGCCCAAACAAGAAGACTCAATCAACACTAATAGTTGGGTTGCTTTGCGATTGAAAAGTGTAAGTGCCCTTTGAATTATTTGGGTACAGCTAGCTCCCTGTACAAGATTTGCAATGAATTTACATAACTACAAACATAGATGGTTTTAACCAGAAAGCACAAAAGGTACACAAACATCCACTTGTAAACACAACATAGATGCGAAGAAACTAAATAATTGGAAGGAAAAAAAAGTAAATGATACAAAACTCTTTTACCCAATCATTACATTACAAAAGAAATGTAGAAAGAAAGAAAAATTGTTCTTTCCAAATACACGAATAACTAAGGCCCAAAGTCCAAATGATAATCATGGCAATAATTTATGTGCATCGAAACTACATTCAGAGATAACCAAGATAATTCAAAGATTAACATTGATCAGAAAGCTAGCACACAAACTCAAAGTTTTGATATACTAAAGTTTTCCTCTTCTAGAATCTAAACACAACAAGACAACATAGATTTGCTGTTTGACACACAAATTACTATGAGGAAAAGTATCTCCCCTCCCTTGCATTACAATTACAAGAAGAAAGATAATCCTCCTCCTGTAGCACAAAGTCTATAGAAGAGACAACTCCCCAGTCTTTCTCTCTTTTCTAGTTCTCTCCTCCTAGCACAAAGTCTGCCAAAGAAACCAAAACTCCAACCCCTATACTGTTGTTTTGTCATCTATTTAATAATTGGTCATCCCCGTAACCATTCGGTTACTCGAATAACTATATCTTGGAGTCCCTATCTTTAACTATATCTCCTCTCCTTTTAATCATAATGTAAGGTTATCTCAATCCGTCAAGGAGACACATCGGACATGTCACTATCATTCTGTCAAACACTTCTAGGTCATTCTCCATACCCACAATTTGTGTGTTGCATTCTTCATCCTATGCGAAAACCGTGTGTAGCTGAGAGTGTTTTAGTGGAATTTGAGGATGAAATTAGTTGTTCGCCTTTCACAAATCCACATATCATGCCACTCTATGACATTTTTAGCAAATCATTCGCTTGATTCTATCTGTTAAAGTTTCACTTCTTGCATCTGATTACAAAGCATTGCAGAGGCTTTAATTTACTGTCCTCGCATCGAGAAAGAAGGATATCATGCATCCATGCCTTGATCATATACTGGTTCCTTGATCAATTGTGCTTTGCCAAATCAGTGATGTTTATCTTGGAAGCATAAGAAAAATGGGTTTTTTTCCATGTGATGAATCTGAAGCCAACAATTTTGACTCTTGACTGGAGTTGACACAAAGAACTTTATCTTCCCATTTCATAGTGGCATCGTCATTTTGGCATTAGAGATCCCCTCAAGCTTTCGGTTGATGTGCTTTAGCGGTTCTTCGAATGCATTAACTGAGAGTGGGGCAAGGTTCTACCTCTTAGTGGAAAAGCGAGTGCATTCTGATCATTTTCGCACTCTTTACTATGTCTCAATGCACAGACAATGACAACTTCCAATTATTCTCAAAACCCAATAGCGAGCATTTCATATGGGAAATAGAACACGACAACATTGGTATTCCATAGGACCATTTGTGATCACCCTTAATGTGCACACAGTAACAATTTGATATTCATCATGCATGAATTAGAATTCTAACAAATGGTCCGTGACTCTCTACTCTAAATTCAAGTGCGGGTTTTGGGAGGAGTCCCTTGTTGTAGCTAAACCCAATTATTGCTTTTGAATCCAAGAATTCTTTGACCAGTTTATGGGCATTCATTCCCTTGTGTCCGCATTTGGATTCTTCTATTGGTGTGGAAGAAGTATTTGAAAGCTTTCACAACATTTTCTTCACCGAACCCACCCAAATTCAAGGTGTCATGCCCGGGCTTGAGCTTTACTCCGTTGTGCATATCATGCGAATAGTGTTGCCTTCTAACACTACCCTATGTCTACATCTCTGTTCTTGTTGAGCCTGGCATTCTGTCAAACAATTCACATGCAGTGTCAGTGCTCCAACATATTGGGTTTGATGAAAATCAACCCTTGTTCTGCCATCTCTTGCAGTCAATCACAAGCCTTCAAGCTTCCTCAACTAAGCAAGTAAATTGTGGATATGCTCCCATGTGTCAGGTTCATCAGGGCCTTTGACATTTTGTCAAATAACTCATAGACATATGTGGGTCATTGGATGCTCATGTCTTTACTGTCAAGAACCCGACTTCATATTTTTAAAGGTTTAATACCATCACATTGGATCCCACGATGCCATTAGCTACATTATAGACATTGACCCGAAGTTCACCATGAGTGAGGCGTCGGTTGTTCACGTTGGTATCAAACTCATCTGGTAATTTGATTGAATAGGCCCGGAAGCTTTGTTTCTGATCATCAAACTTTATGCTGTTGTAATTACACACCCTTCATGGACTCTATTCTCAAATTAGCTTATCAAGATGGACAACTTTTATCTTTATGGTGATGCCTCTAGTCTGCAATCACAGGAACTTGACTTCTTATTGATTGGGATTGAATCATGTTGATTCACGTCCTTTTGATAATTACCTGAAATACTATCGGCACTCTGTCAAATGAACTTGCATAATCCACTCATATGCAAAGTGGGAACCATGGTATCGGTTTCAAACCCGATGTCGGTTATATTTGGAGTTTTGAACCTGTGTACCTAGAAGCATCTGCCTGGTTGGTCTGAACCATTGCAACTACCTTGAACCCGAATCAAAACTTTGAAGGCTTCCCTCAACACTAATATGGGCAATGTTATAATCACTGATAGATCTTAGCATTGCTTGATCTTTAGATAAAATTATAGATTATATAGATATCAACGAACTTCGAGCTTTGGATTTGACCTTCAGATCTGAATCTTTGAGTATTCGAACTTCAAACTTCTGAACTTGATCCTCTGAAAAGGGTCTTCACTTTTAAATTAGTGAACTGATTCTTTGAATTGAATTGAACCTATGGGAAGCATGATTAACTTCAATGTAGATTTCCGAACTAATTTGAACTTGGGAGGAGTTTATCAAACCATTTTGAACCTAGTTTGAAATATTCCTCTGAAATAATAAACACTTCTTCTAAAGAAATAAACTCTCTCATACAAGTACTCTATGGTTTTCTTCTGGTGAATACTTTGGTTTTCTCTAATAAAATAAACACTTCTTCTAAAGAAATAAATCTCTGAAATAAAAAACTGTGACTTGAACTTTGAATTACTGAACCAAGATGAATCAGAATAAGCCATTGAACCTGTGTGAGCAGATTGAAACACTTTGAACTCTTCAAACTTAGTTCAAAGAGGTTCAAAACCCTAAACTGAAAATCTAATTACCGGGGTCTATATGGGTACCAACAATATGGTAGAGGAAGAGTCACTGTCATCCAGCAGCAGGGAACAGCCATATACTTAGTTTTCTAGGCCAAGAAACGAGGTGCAATCAAGTGTGAGGACTCCCCCATTGATCCACCAATTTTTCTCTGGAATGCAGAATAGGAAATTGTAAAGGCTTCTAATTTTTTACTTAACTAGATATAAAATCTATGATCATTTTAAAAAACAATCATTATAAATCATAATAGTTAGCAGTTAGCTATCATTCCACTATCTGGATTAGCATGTGATGCTATTTTGTAATCCATATGTAATCAAGAATCAAATATAATATAAAACACTTACTCACAAAATTTTCAGTTGGTGGAGGTCTGTGTACTTCATTAAAGAGGTCAGTATGATTATCTAGAGTGGGCTAGTGTTGTACATCTAACTGCTCAATATGTAAGGTAAATGGAGAAACAATCTTCTTTTGAATTTATTAAGGGGATCCCGTGTGCCAAGTAATCATCTCATTTAGTAGTGTCATAAGCCACCTTTACCCTTTTTCACTCTTATGATAATATCTAGGTGATTGTTAATGCAGTCCCTTAAGAAGGTTAGCATGAAAATTGTGTTGTATTGCACCTCTTAGTTTTCTTTTATGTTATAACTTTTTTTTTCAAGAACAAAACATGATCTAATATCCAACGTCTCCAGGACGATTTTGCTGCTACAGCTCCACTTCTTGGTTCAACTGTTCATCCCTCAGAGGAAGCAATTTTGACATTGGTGACAATGGGTTTTGATAGAAATCTTGCAACTCAAGCACTTCTTCAGGTCGACAATGACATCAATGCAGCAACTAATATACTAATTTAGATGCAGTCCCATTGATGTTATTTACATTATAACATTATGATTATTTCCACTGTCCACCAATTTGTGTACATTTCAAAGCTTCAGTTTGGCAACGATATTTTTAGAAATATTTATCCACTTTATAGATCCAATTTTTTCAGTGGGTGATTACTCCAGAGTAGATTCGGTTTTCCAAAATACTCTTGACAATTGACGACTACTATCAATGACATCTCAGGCTGAGTAGGGTATGTAAGGTAAATGAGGCCAAACGCGTGACAATGACAGAAATGAGGCTATGCAACTTGATCATAATGTTCATTTTTTATATATTTTATATATTGCTCTATGCTAACATGCACCTACAATACTTACGCTGCTCTGTTTCATCTATGTTTGATGCTTTGAGATTTCCATAGGGAAACAGTGTAGTATGTTGGATGAAGCTGTATTATAGCCCTTCTCTTTTGATGTTCTCGGTCTAACTTCTAGGCACCGCTTCAACGATATTTGTATCTTGGAGAGATGAGGTTAATTTAATCATTGCACGATATGGTATTTAATTGTTTCCTTTAAATGCCATTTTATATGTTTCTCTATGATAATGCTGATTTATTGACCCTATTGTATTTAAGGTCCTTATCATGTCCCTTGTACTTGTTTTCATAAGCTTTTCCATATTCATTTATTTATGCTGCAATCTTTACCTTACAAAATTAATTGTTCTATGTGGGTTAATGTTATAGTAATATTTATTACGACTCAACTCTATCACATTTCTAAATGTTTTCTGGGATTAATTCTCCCACATCCATTAAATTTAGGGTCCACTGGAGGAACATTCTCATCCTACTATTTCTCTTAAAAACTTCTGGATATGTGGAGCACACATATTTTGTAGTTTATGATAGGTAAGATAGTCGTTTCAATTCTTTCGTTTTTCAACAGCTATGATATATCATCAGTCATGTCTTAATGTTCAAAATTGAGGTGGTTTTCTTACATTTTAAAATGCTTTTGTCATTTTTGAACTTATTTCTATTGACAATCTTCAATTGTTTTCATAAGATATTATTAAGGCTTTGGTAGCCATTGTTATCAATGTACTTTCTTGTGATATTGGATGATATGATTGGATGGCACCACTTTTAAGTTATTTCCATAAAACTGTATGTAAAAGTCCAAAGAACATTAAGAAATGGAATTAGATTGTTCCATCTTTAATTTCATTGTAAATTTATGATGTTTTAAAATTTTGTTAGGGCGTTAAAGAAATTTTGAATGTGTCTTTTTTCTATTTGAAAATATATGTTCGTGATGTCCATAGATTTCTTCCACTAGCATCATTTTTTGTAGGTTTGTTTAATTGCTCCATTTTCAGAATCTTCTAGAAACAAGCAATTAGAATGGATGATAATGGTGATCTCACTACAATGCTAGATATATATTATAGGGTGCATGGTAGATGATTTAGGGTATGTATAGGGTTTATGGTACAAGTTTTAGAAACATAGGGTACAAGGTTTAGGCTTTAAGGCATATCATCTTTTTATTCTCTCTTTGTTTTCTAGGTTATCATATTTTCGTCTCACCTTTCCTCCCTCTTTACATCTTTATCTCTTTCCCTAGGCTTCTCACTCTTTCCACTTTGTTCCCTTAAACTTATACCGCAAACAATTTGTACACCCTAAACTATATACAATAGTTTAGCAAGAGGTGATGACCTAGAGGGGGGAAGCAGAAGAGGGGAGACAAAAGAAGAAAGAGAGAGAAATAACAAGGGATGGAGGGAGAGCTAGACATAGTGAGAGTTCTAAGGAAGTTAAGAAGCATAATAACTTTCTACACAAATCTTTAAGAAAAAGGTAATGTAAAAACTTTATTAGACCTTTATGATAGAAATAAAATAAATAACATGCATACCATAACATAGTGGTTAATGTGGGGAAAACCTTATTGGGAGAAAACTCCAACACTCAAAAAACCATCCACTATATTATTAAGAAATCATTACCAAACTATAGTATACTTGGAGAATAAATCTATCTCAAGAGTATCACCAACCAGAGATCCATAGGTAATTAAATAGCTATAAGATTCTTATACACGCTCTATCCCACCAACCTAATATTTAAGATATACCATAAAGTGTTAATAGATATTACAAAACCATGGGCTAAAAATCACTTATAAAGTGGTGGTCATCTTATATCCAATCAAAGATGCCTTATGATGTGTCAATACTTGCATCAACTCGTGTAACTTGCTTATATAGTTTAGTCATGTGATTAACATGCTTTTACATTTCTTATTTCAAGGAACCCTGTAGTGTCCCTCCACGTGGACTTGTTTACTTTTATATTTGGTTTTATTTTGGGTTGAAATAGTGGACATGAGATGATACTTTACTTCAGTTACTAGATACTCTTAGACATGATATTACTCTCCTTCTTGGGTAGATGATGGTTATGATGTGACATTTACATACATTTATGGATTTGATGATCATTGATATCACGACTTTAATAGTTTGATTTCACATGTTGATCTTAGATATGATGTTATTGTTATATTTGTGATTTCATAATGTTTGATTTCATATTACGATCTACTTGTGTGTTTCTCGTGAATTTGGGTATTAATGCATCCTTAGCATATTCTGAGTGAATTGTGTTTGTCTTATGGCTTATTGAATGTGATTGTCGTCTTAAATTGATGTTATATATTTGATTATACATATTTATCTCTCTTTGAACATATGTTTATGTTATATTATGTCACCAACAATACTAACCCTATGGGTTATGTTTATATGATCACACTATTTGGCATGTTTGTAGGATGAGGGGAGGTAGTTGTAGTCACTTCTTTGAGAGATCTACACGATGTTGCACTTTCCCTCCTTGTTTGCTACAGTCTGCATATTTGTATATGTATATGTATATGGTTTGAGTTTGTGATGCAACTACAAGTACTAGGCACATTCCCACAAATAGGCTAGATGAAGTGTGTCTCCCCTCTATGGAAATTTAGATGGTAGAGATGTTCTTCAAACCCCTTAACACTTTTACTGTAGGAATTAGGGTTTAGTGTGTGATATTTAAGCCATGAGAGAGAGAGAGAGAGAGAGAGAGAGAGAGAGAGAGAGAGAGAGAGAGAGAGAGAGCTCTTGTAATCCATTATATAACCTATGATCCCTTAATATACTACAGTGCCCATTAGAGAGAGAGAGAGAGAGAGAGAGAGAGAGAGAGAGAGAGAGCACTCTTGTAATCCATTATATAACCTATGATCCCTTAATATACTTCAGTGCCCATTAGAACTGTTTAAGACCCCTTAGCACCCTTAATGTGTCCTACAACTCCTACAATACATTAATGGGAAATGAGGCTCTTTATGGGGCCTATGATACATTGATACAAGTTGAGGTGTCTCAAGGGGGTGATAAGTAGTCATGAGGGATCCTAGGATACATGAATATATCTTAGGACTCCTTAGGACCCTTTATAACCCCTTATGATTGTTGTTATCTAACAATGTACCCTATGAGTTGCTAGGAGTACATTAACGTATGGTACGGGGTCGTAATGGGAAGGAAATAAGAGCTCTAAAGGGGTCTTATGGGATCATAGGATACACTGATCTATCTTAGGGCCCCTTATGACCCCTTACAACTCCTTACCATTTAATAATGTATGTTAAGGGGTTGTAAGGGGTGTTGTTACATTAATATATGGTAAAGGGTCGTAAGGTTATTATAGGATACACTAATATATCGTAAGACCCCTAAGGACCTGTTATGACCTTTTGCAACTCCTTACCATAAAATATTGTATATTGAGGCATCATTAGGGTTAGAAGGCTACAATAATGTAGTTTAGGGCCCTTGCAACAACCTAGTACCCATTAGGTATCCTAGGGAGGTGTGTTTGTGTGTGTGTAGAGAACGAGCTCTTTTAGGCTTATTTTCATGCATATGTTAGTTTTCTAATATACTTGATTCACAGTTATATGACAATATTTCATGTTTCACTATTATATTAGGATTGATTATATAGTTAATATGTTTTGTGTGTTATTTGATGATTGTGACTATTTTCGTAATTGTGAGGCTTTAATTGTTGTTAGTCACCAAATGTAATTGCATTCATGATGATGACATATGAAGTCTTCAAATGACAATTAATCTTCATGATGATGAGTTTTTTATATTGGATTCTAATGCTATTTATACTTGTGATTTATTTATGGTACTTATCCCATACTTTTATGTCCATGGTGTGTGTGCCTCTTTTCCATTTTTGTTTGATGTACCTAATATGGTTAAGGGAGGGAGTCAAGATTTACATGATGGACCGCTCCCTGCCATTGTTTGTTTAGTATGTGTGTGTGTGTGTATAGCAGGTACCGAGCATCGACTTCCCTGAATCGTCAAGATGAGCGTGCCCTATCCAATAACTTAATGCTAAGAACGTGGAGTTAATGTTCAAGTCCAATCCTAGCAAAACCTAATTTGTTGTCTTGAGAAGGACACGCATTTGACTACCTACCCTTTTGAGACTTGCGAGCTTATCTTTGCATGCATTATTTGATTTTGATTTTGGTTGGCTTTGCTTGTGTTGTCTTTATATGGATTTGGTTATGTGATTTTCTTGGTAAATTCTTTAATTATATGACACTTGGATTAATCATATAATATTGGAATTATTAGATATTATTTGATGAAAAAGAAAATATTAATATATAATAATATTTAATTAATTGGAAATTAATTGAATTCATGTGTTTTAATTTAAAAGACTTGATTTAAAAGTCCAATTTAGAAAATTAGGTAAAAAGAGAATTAAAATATTAAAGAGTAAATTTTGATTTATTATAAGGCAGGAGTCAACAACACATCGATAAATTGTGAGCCTCTCATCGAGGAGGCCTTAGGTTCAAATGTACTCGAAATTAATAGAATAATAATCAATCTTAACAATAACAATAAATGAATAATAAATCATTTGGGCTTTGGTCGATTACCTATAATTTTTTTATTGATTTATTATAATTATGTAATTAATAATGATAAAATTAGATGTACACTTAAATAATTGGTTTTAATTATTAATATTAATTAAAATAATAAATTATGTTTTAAAAGTGTTTTGCACAAATAAATAGTGGAGAAAAGAAGATTAAAGAAGATTTTAATTTAAAAGGGCAATAAGTGTGTATGAGATGATTAAATAAATTAAAGTAATTATTATTTAATGACTTTTTATAAAATTAAAGATCATAAATCCGAGGTAGGGTTGGAGCTCTGTATTAGAGGTTTTTTAGTTCATTTTGCACAAATAGGAGAGCAACTTTTGGAATTGAAGCTAAAGAATTGCGAGTGCTTAAGAGGATTGGATTTGCAAGCATTCACATATTTCGTAGAATTCAAGTGGCTAGATTGAGGGTCTTAGATTTGTCTTAGAAATTAATTTAGAGAAATTATGTTTGCTTCGTCTTTGCCACATTGTAATCTGATTGTTAGAAATGGTAGAATCATATTATTGTTATTTGGGGTTAGAATTTGATTTCATACTTATTTGAAAACTTTGAGATAGATGCAAACAATAGAGTAATGTTGCCAAAATTCTATTAAAAACCCTAGATCTATGCAACCATTAGAAAATCCAAAATGAAATCCAAGGAAAATTGAAATTTACGATCATTATTAAACCCTTGTCAATATTATAATTTTTCAACATTAGGAATTTGAGAAAACAATAATAGCTAGGGTTTGACCAAAAAACTTTATTGTTTGAATCAACAACTTTGTTGCTTTTTTCTATCAAATTGAAATATATATTTTTCTTATTCGGTTAATAAATGAAATGAAAAGATTTAAATTGGTTGGCTGAAAATAATCTCTATCAAATTGTTGTTTTAAAACTAGTTTAAAAAAAAAAAAAATCAAATGTATTTGATTTTTTTATTTTAATATAAATTTATAAAAAATTTGTATAATTTTTTTTTGCAAGGGTTCTCAAGCCGCACCCTAGTGATTTCCATAAAGGTTGTTGCGAGCAACACTAAGGTTGCCACAATAGCCCAAGGTTGTCGTGTGCTATCATTAGCATTGTCACAACAACACAAAGGTTGTTACTGGTAGTGTTAAGGGTGTTGTGAGAGCTAGCCCCTAATTGGGGATAAAAACATATATATTTTATTTAAAAAAATTATCAATTTTTTTTATTACTATACTGTATTAATTAAATTTATTATTAATTAAAATTTATTTAATATTATTTTTTAGGTAAAGTTTTTAGTAATTAAAAGTTATGTAATATTATTTTTAATTTAAATTTTATACATTTAAGTCTTATTTTAAAATGTCATTAGCTTGGTTAAGATATTTGATATTAAAATATGTTTAATTAGAATTTGATATTATTATTATTATATTTATAACTTTTAATAATGAATATTAAGAAATTATAAATATATTGTTTTTGTTGATAAATAAGAGGAAAATGCCCATTTTATTGATTTCAAAAATATTTAGATATTTACATAACCTCATTCAAGTGTAGGCATTAGCTAAAAAAGAGCGGGGTGAAGAAAACTCCCAATGTAGCCCAAGACCGAAGTCTTGTATATGCACAATTGCCGAAAAATGAGACTTGAAGAGGGCATTCCCTCTTTTACGAAGAATTTTTGGAGGGCATACCCCCTATTACAGTGAATTTAAATAATGTTAACAAAATTGAGTGATTCCTTTTTTGAACATTTACATAATTGATTGAGAGCTAAAGAAAGGAAGATGGAGTTTCATTCTTAAGTACTCGATGAAGAGAGCTCGAGACTAGAAGACGTTTGACCACAAATGCATTTGAAAAGTACAAAACACACAAACATCCAAATAATTTTTTCCCTGCAAAAAGTTAGCTCAATATAACCCAACCCTGAATAATTAGTTCTTTTAGAGAGCAGACATAGAAGTTCTATACCCAAAATATGTTGAATCCAAAGAAGACTTTGAGAGAGGTTTTTTGAAGGGCCTTCCAAAGGTATCTCACCCCATACGTGGATAGTAAGGCTTTAATCTATAGTATATCCAAAATGATTTTGTATAAAAAAATATAAGCACAAGGCCCTTATGGACCATGCAACATGGAGCAAGCCAGAGTTTGAAAGACAATTGGAAAGCCACAACCCATGATGAACCTTTTACCCAGTGGAGCCAACCTATTACTGGGGTAGATATGAAACAATTCAACTAATAGAAAGTTCATTAATATTAGGATAAAAATAAATGATCCTTTCCAGTTCCTTGATACTAACTAATCGTAGTTTAAAGGCCCTAGAGATTGAGGAATCAACTAGGCTGGTGTTAAAGCAACATAAAAACCAAACCTTGCTTGACTTCAGAATGGGTAAAACTTGCAAACCCATGACCATCATTGTGGAAGAAACGGTTTTAAGAGAGTCCTTTTTTGCATTTTTAAAATTTTCTCTCTTCTTGATCCAAAATCGATAATATTGAAAATAAAAGAATAAAACTAGTAAATAACATTCCCATTAAAAATATATATCTTATTTATGAAGGTTAAGTGTACTTGTAATATACCAAATTTAAACAACTGTCCAAACCATAAGCATATTATAAAGTCATTTAAAACGAAAGCCAATAAGTCTTTTAGCAGATAATCAAAGCTTTGATATAATTTTTTCCAAATCGGCCATTCTAAGGGATATTATATGTGCAAAATTATCAAAATTAAATTGTGAAGCCTATTAATCCATGAAGGCTTCACAAAGGTCTTCAATAGAAACTCTTAGTGACCTCTTGTGTAGAATACCCTCCTCTTCAAAGTTGTGTTCTAGCCAATCTAGATCAATGGGGTCCAAGATAGAAAAAAAGTAAAAGAGAAACCTAATATTTCTTAGGTAGACCTCCCTATCTTCCTGGATGCCCTCCAAATCCTCTATGAAAATAATTGGATAGGTTGGTCTAGGTTCCCCCCTAATATAAAGCATATTGTAATTAGTTGCAAGGGGAATAGTAAGGTCCTCTCTAATATTGATTAGGACGGTGTTAAGATCTCCCAACAGATGTTCATCAAATAATTCACAACAAAGATTGGCTATAAGCTCAGTGTTCGCATACAAATGATCGACTACTGCTATGAACATGGCAACAATGTTTGGATTAGAATAAAACCTATTTAGACAATTAATTACTGGGTTCTTAAGCACTGAAGAACAACCCTCCAAATTACCTTATTCTTGACAAAAACAAATTGCATATTTCTCTCAATCCTAATGGGCTTATCAAAAGCCATGAGCCGAGCAAGAGAAGTAAGCTTTATAGGGGTATCCATGATTTTTTTATGCAAAAGAGATCAACATCCCTCAATAAATAGAGGAAGAAAAAGGATGCCCAACATGTCAACTTTCTTGGGTGAATAAGTGCAATAAAGGTTTGTACAAAGAATGAAGTAATGCTACACAAAAAGTGTTTGCCACCCTATTTAAGCATTACATGATCATACTTTGAAACTACATCCAAGATTAAAATTGCATAGGTGAAGATTTCTATGAATGAGTGATTAAAGGAAAGGAAGTTCATTAGGGAATTCCAAGAATGAAAACAAACACTATCATCTTAATAGTTGTTGAATAGTCCTAAAGAGCCAAGCTCAATAAATGATACAATACGACATAGTTAGGATGAATGGGAATTATGCCCCCTTTAAATAAAAGAGGTCAAATTTTGAAATATAGTTGGATAAATCAAAGTCAACTAAAAACAATAGTGATAGAACGTGAAATAAAAAATAAAGAACTAAGTTAAAGATACAAAGTTTCCTAGAGGATAAAGGCAAGGAGTAGAATATTAATAGTGGTTAAAAACTAAGTGAGACATAATAAAGGATAAGAGAGAACCTGAAGGTTTGTCCTACCTTTGATCAATAAAAAAATCTTATTGATTTTATATATACTTAATGTTGCTATTCCATTGAAAATGGTTCTTATACCGAGGGGAGAATTTGAAAGTCCCTCATAATATCACTTAGTCTTGGTGAGCCCTCTAACCAAATGTCTTGAGTGATACTGGTCTTATTCAAGTCATCTACTCCTTCATTTGCTAGTTGATTGGCCAGGGTGTTCCCTTCTCTATAGATGTGATTAATCGTAATTTTCTTGAATGATTGAAGGATCTCTAATTCTTTTGCCAGCAAAAATTCCACTTTTCGATTAGGCATGGATCCCTTACAAAGGGCATTAATGATGATGGTTGAATCCCCTTCAATTCCAATGTATTGGAACTTGAAAATTGAACATAGCCACAAGCCTTTCATAAGGGCTTTTAACTCTACCTCATTATTAGATGTAGTGCCAATATATTTATAGCATTTTATCAGGATTTCACCCTTATGATTTTTGATACAACATCCAATACCAAAAATACCCGAGTTCCTTTGAGAAGCTCCAACAAAATTCATTTTCACTCAATCCTTTTGGGGAGGGGATTAGACACACTTATCCCTTTCACTTTTGTTCTTCCCTTTCCCAATAAAGGAATGAAGTTTGAGTCCCTCCACCTTTTTCACATAGAACCGTCCCATTGAGTCATGGCTTTAAGGGATCCTCCATTACTACACACCTTACAATTGATAACCTCAATGATTAGGGTTTTAATTTTAACAATAAGTTGTTGGTAATCCATCTTCGAATTCCTAAAGATCCTCCTTTTCCTTTTCTTCCATAATTCTATGAGAATTATGGAAGGAGATATTATCCATATTCCCCTGAAAATGTTGTCTTTATTCAAAATGGGCCAAGATAAGAAGAGGGACCAAATTGAGTTAGGAATAGCTAATTTTCAAGACATCTTTTTGAAGAACCAGTTCCAACACAAGATAGCCTAGTCACAATTGATTAATAGGTGGTTGGAACCCTCTTTTTTTTCACAAAGTGGATAACAAAAGGGGCCTTCATAACCCATTTTTCTAAATTTATTGGAGGTTAATTATTTCTTGAAGAGCAAGCCAAAATAAAGCTCCTGCCTTGGGGAGACAGAGGGTATCCCAACACAAGGTTTGAGATAGCTCCTCCTTAGGATGATTTCTTTTCTCCATTAGGTAGTTGTAACCTTCTTTTACTGTGAACTCCCCTAATTTGGATCCTTCCCAAATTAATTTATCATCTCTACTTGATAAGAAGAAGGTCCTATTGTTGAGGATAGACAAAAGGGGATCTATATTTGATTGAGGAACACCGAGATTTTTGAAGGATTTCCAATGCCATCCCTCCAGTGATTCATCTAAAACCACATAGTTATGGAGGAAAGGACCCCAAGCTTCTTGCAAGGCTTCTTTGATTGTGAGAAATTTACCTAACTTATTAATAATAGGAATATGTCCAAAATCTCACCTTATCTCCTTTCCTACTTTCCAAGTGACCCTGTCTGAGATGATAGACTTGCATTTAATCATGAAATTCCAAATACTCAACCTTTTAAGGGGATACTTAGTTCTAAGAAGACTTAGGGGATCATTTGGGTCAAGGTATTCTTGTACATAAATCTAACCCACTTTAAATGTGGGTTCCTAAACATTCTCCATACTAATTTTTCCCTAATAACTAACACGTGGTCTTTGATATTTCTTATCCCAAAGCCCTCATTTTCTTCATGCCTACAAACCTCATCCCAAACCATTAAAGGAATTTTCTTTTTGTTATTAGATACTTGCCAAACGAAGTCTCTAATTTTTTTTTTTAAGGTGTCTCTATTATGAGTAGGCAAACTAGAGACTGAAAGGTGGTATATAGGTATACGGTACAGTGAATCTCCCTGCTAGAGAAACCCAATTTTATTTCCATGATTGAATTCTTGCTTTGACCTTACTTATTAGATCATCCCAAGTGGTTGATTGTTTCCTCCCCTTCTCCAACTGGAAACCCAAGTATTTATTTACAAGGAAAAGTACTTGTTCTGATATTGAGGGCTTTCCCTACACTTTCTTCTAAAGGACTAGTGTTGAAAATTAAGACTTCTGATTTGGCCAAGTTGATATCTTGACCTGACACTAACATATAATTATTGAGAATACTTTTGATATTCCTCACTTCTAAAATGTTGGCCTCTCCAAATAGCATTGTGTCATCGACAAATTGTTGATGGGTAGTTGGTTCATCCTCCCTTGCTGGATGGATTCCTTTAAGCAGATTGTTAGAGAAACTAATTTGGAATTCTCTTCCTAGGGCTTTTGACATTAAGACAAACAAGAAAGGAGATGAAGGGTTCCCCTTCCTTAGTCCTCTTAAAAGAGACAAAAATCCTTTTGGGGCTCCCTTTACAAGAACTAAGAATTTGGGGTAAAGATGCATTCAAAGATTAAGTTGACCAAAGGTTTAGAAAAGCCACATGCTTGGAGATATTTATAAAGAAAGTACCAATTAACTTTTTCATAGGCTTTGCTAATGTGCAATTTAATGAGCATTCCAGGTTTTCTTGAAAGTTGTAAAAAGTGCATAATTTCTTGAACTATCACCACCCCATCACAAATTGATGTGCCAGGGAAAAAACCTTTTTGTTCTTCTCTAATGAGATAGGGTAAAAAATTATGAAGCTTGTTAGCTATGGTTTTTGTCAACAACTTGTACAATGTGTTACAAATATTTATAGACCTATCATCTTGAAAGCTCTCAGAAAATTCCTTTTTAGGGATTAAAGGTAGGAAAGTGTGATTAAATTCCCTGAGGAGCCTTGCAAAATTATGGACTCCTTCCACATCCTCTATGACTTTATCACCTAAGAAATACCAACATTTTTGAAAAATCTAGCTAGGAAGCCATCTGTCTCAAGTGATTTGTCTGGATTCATCTAATTAATGTGTGCTTAAAATGTGAGCACACTTCTATGAGTCATTATATCCAAGATTTCTCAAGAATAAGGTCTTGAATGGCAACTCACAACTCTCTATTGATGGAGTGCAAGGGTTTATAATGAAGGCCCTTAGTTTTGACCTAGTTTGTGCCCATGCAAGTACACCATAAAATGAGAGATTCAAAGATCCACTTCTTTTTTAGTAAATTTTTCCAAGAGTGCTTTACTTTTCTCTGTGATATAAAATTAGGAATGTTTTTAAGGAACTCTTGTAGATTTTATGTTGTGGATTTTTCATTAAGAATATTATTAAATGAGGAGGCTTCATCTTCTATCTCTGAGGGAGTTTCTAAGAAATGTCCATCCTCATTTAGGATTCTATTAATATTACTCTGTGCCCTATGAAGCTTTGTGCTATTGTGAAAACAAATTGTGTTCTTGTTTCCTTCTTTAAGCTAGGATTGTCTCAACTTTTGCTTCCAAAAAACTTCTTCCTTGGCTAGAATTTCTTCTAATTTTAAGTTTAGATTTTTAAAACCATTGTAAAGATCTTCTCTCATGCCTACCGCTATGACTTCCAAGTTTACCTATTCAAATTTTGCTTCCACTTCCCTCTTTTGATCAAAAATATTTCCAAATGCAGATTTATTCCACTAAATGAGGTAGTTCTTAAGGATTTTAAATTTTTGAACTACTTTATACATTTTGGATCCTGAGACTCTTGCTTCCCTTCACCAAAGTTCCAGTAGGGGTAGTAGAGAGGGGTCAAGAAACCATATTTTTTCAAATTTGAAAGGGTTTCTAGATGGGGATACTCCCATAAACATGATTAGGAGAATAAGGAAATGATCAAAACTAGAGGAAGGTAAGCTTTCAAATTTAACATAGGAGATTTGATCTCAGAAGTTACCCCAAGAAAATAATCTATCTAATCTTTTTGCTATTTGGCTGAAACCTTATCTTTTGTTATTCCAAGTGAGGGAGTTATCTATTGAGGTTACTTCCATCAAGGAGTTGATGCTTATCCAATTATTAAAATCTATAGAGGTTTGAGGAAGATTTTTCAGTCCTCCTCTCTTTTTTGAAGGCGAGGTTAATGCATTAAAGTCACCCGCTAGACACAAAATTGGTTAAGGGACTGAAGATGAATTCTCAATTCCTGCCAAACCTCTCTTTTATTAGAGGAAGAGATGGTTCCATATACATTAAAGAGTGACAAGACCAAGTTATTACTTAGATCCTTAACTTGAGCTAGCATCTAATGTTTTTATGGATTAATAGGGGAGATGCTAATGTTGTGGGTGTTCCATATGAAGGGAAAATCCCCTAAGGCCCCCTTAGGTGGGATCCCCTAAATACATCTAAACCCCAATTTATTTTTAAGTTTAGATAATTCCTTTGGAATTAATTTAGTTTCTTGCATAATAGCAATATAAGGTTTGTATTTATTAAGACAATACTTAGGAAGGTGGTGTTTGTAAGGGGCATTGAGGCTGCTAACATTCTAGGATACGACTAACATGGTCCGTTGGGAAGACACTTTCACTTACTTTCTTCAAAAAGATTAGTTAACTTTTTCTTCCTTACAACTTCTGCTACCTGAGATCAAAGTTCATTCAAAGATTTCCTTCCTCTTTTTTTGAAACTACTTTCCAAGTTTCGAGATGTTATAGGGGCATCTAATTTTTCAATGCCTCTAGTTTTGTCTAGTTCCTCCAATTCAAGAAGCTCATCATGAAGATCTTCCATAGTATAGCCTTTTCCTCCTAGGGCAACCAATTGATCAATGGATGATGATTTAGGTTTGTATAAATTTTGTGTTTGTCCATAGCCACATTGCCAACCCTTGGACCCTCCGTTGAAGTAGGGAAATCCCTCTCCAATGTAGAAAATGAGTTTCTAGTAGGAATTGATTCCCTATTCGAGCCATAAATAGTCCTAGGAACCCATGGAGCAATCAGATAGCTCTTTTCCTCACCATCTCAATTATAAATATGTTGTTATTGTTTATATTAATGGATTATTATTATCATTATGCATTCAAAAATATTTAATCATGAAAACTATATTTTTTCTTTTGGAATATGCAAAGCATTATAATTGAACACATCTGATGGCCTAGCTACATATTAGAAAAATTATTTAACTTAAAGTGATATAACTGGAAACTTGTATCCTTATATGTGTTTTTATTTTATTTTTTGTGGTTTTTGTTCTGAGACTTGTGATATGTATTTCATATTTGTTTTACGTTTTTTTTTACCTAGCCAAGTTATATTGTACATCAAAGGCGTGAGATTTGTTTTATGTTATTTATTTGATGGGGTGTGATGATGTATTTTATGATTCAAATTGATATTTTTGTTCATGATATTTATTTGGTTGAGCAGTTATGATGAATTGGGTTTTGAGAACCAATGTATTTTTAGGTTTCCTATTATGGAACCAAAATAGATTATTATTGTTTTGTGGTACGAGACACAATTGTGGCTTGTGATCTTATGAGAGGTTTTCTAGGTGCATTTCTATGAGAGTGGCTTACAATACAGGTTTGGGGCCCAAAGGGGCCAGTACTAGGGTAACCTATCACAAGTTATGTAATAAGTGATAATTTAGTAACTAATATTTTTAAAAATAGCATTAAAAGAATAACTAGAGATATTGCCTCACCTATGCCTTGAGTAATTGTATAGGATAAGGATGGGAATGTGATGATACCTATTGAGAGGTATGATTAGTGTTCTTCATCTTCATGAGAGGGCATTTTTATTTCTACATGTGTCACATTGAGGGTTTGGAGTCCAAAGTGACCAATTCAGGATAACTCAACACTTGAGGGTTCGGGGACTAGTGAGATACTAGGCCAAGGTAACTCAAGTAGTTTGACCATGTGATGGCACTCCCTAGTATGTAGCTTGAGTCTCATCTATAAATTTTGTATTTACCTCTTGTGTTGTATTTATTTATGGATTTTTTGGTGATTTTCTCTCATTGATGACAATTATTTGTTTTTTGGTTGTTGTGCTTTTGACATTTTGTATTTGATTTGGAAATGGATTTTTATTTCAATGATCATATCTATTTGGTTTTGATACTTGATTTGTGCTTGGTATTTGGTTGTTGAAGTTGGCATGTGATGTTGGTATTGGTTGATGGCCTTTTGACTCTGGTTATCTTTTCTTTATGAGTAGTTTGTGTTACTCTTGAGGTAGATTGAGCTATTAGGATTTCTTGCTTAGGATCTTCTTTTGTGATTTGGTATTTTGTGTGTGGATCGTATATTATCTCCCCTACATAGTGAGAGTGGTGCTCGACTGGGTTACCACGAGGTTGGGATGTAGTAACTTCTTACCATTTGGATTTCCCCATAGATTGATAGATATTGGATGTTCATTGATGTAGTTGTACCGTTACCATTCTTATTTTATCTTGGAGACTTCTAGTTAGTTGATGTATATAGTATTCATGTATCTT
Source organism: Cupressus sempervirens (assembly GCA_028749045.1). NCBI lineage: Eukaryota > Viridiplantae > Streptophyta > Pinopsida > Cupressales > Cupressaceae > Cupressus > Cupressus sempervirens. The sequence continues at coordinate 351,845,350 of CM053792.1, read as the reverse complement.
GTACCTTGAGATTCTGCAGGATGGTTTATTATATTTTGATGTACTCATATTTATTATTACATACCTTGCAACATGCACAATGGATGTTATCATTTGGATGTTCTTCATTGTATATGTTGTACTTACATATCTTCTTATGAGATTATCTATTTGCCATTCATTTATGATTACATATATTGTACTTGAGATTAAAACTAATTAATAGAAATTTATTAAATGTGACTCAACGTGAAGGACCCCTTGAGGAATGAAAATTGTATTTGTAATTAATTATGTGAAATTGATGTGTATGTATATTGCTTTCACATTGTTAGCTTGTGTTGTATAAAAATTTAAGAAAAAATGATATTTAGAAAACTTTGTAACATGTCAGGTTAATCTCACTTGAGATCCCTAATATATATATATATATATATATATATATATATATATATATATATATATATATATATATATAAATATATATATATATAGAGAGAGAGAGAGAGAGAGAGAGGGGGATACATGAAATAGAGAGAGTGAAAGTTTTGCGAAATAGGGAGAGAATGGAAAGAGTTAGAGATTGGGATCAATGGAAATGGAGATGGGGAGAGAGGATGGGGATGGGGATAGTGAGAGAAAGTAAGGAGGTATAAGGAAAGGGATAGGTGAAATAGAGAGAGGGAGAGTTGTGGGGAAAAGGGATAGTGCATGATTATGAGAAATGGAGAGGAAAGGAGAGAGGAGGAGGAAGGAGTTATGGAGAGTGGGTGAGGAGGGAGGGGGAAAGTTGTGGGTGAACTAGAGAGAGGGAGGTGGGGAAGGTATAGCTGAAATAGAGATTGGGGGGGGGGGGGGGGGGTGGGGGTAGGCGAAATAGAGAATATGATGGAGAGTAAGAAAGAAAAAAAGAGAGGGTGAAGTTAATGTAAGGAAACTTGCAACCAAAAAATTTACCGTTTCCACTTAACCCATGATAGATTTAAAATAAATAAGCACTTAAGATCCACATGTAAGAGAATTGACAGCATACCAACAAAAATGTGACACGAGAAATACTCTGGGAAACCCTTATTGAAGGATAAACCCAACCTACAAAAGAATCCATCACCATGTAAAATTCAACAAAAACACCATTGCAATACAACCATGAAAGCCATCAAAGCCATAGACACAAACAAGCAATCCATGTGAACAAGCATGAATCCACACATCCCATGCCATGCTTCCAACATTTACAAACTCTCCCTTGGTTAACCTATTAAGCCTTGTCTTGCTCGACTTTCCTTTCTTTCCTTTTCTCTTTGCATTAATATTGGGAATTTAATTATTTTTCTCCAATATTACATAATTACATCAAATATTATCACAAAGTTACAATACAATTCATAAAGAATATTCCATGGGAATTTCTACATGTTGCATATCCATCTAGGTGCTCCTAGGTGCAACATTACATAATGCAATATGAACAATATTATGCAATGTGTGCAACACACATAATATCAATAGTTAGAGGGGAGAAATAGAAAGTGAGAGGAGAGAAAATGATATGGAAGAGAGGTAGGAGAGGGATGGAAATAGAGATTGGGATGGATGGATAGAGAGGTAGAGAAGAGGGTGAGAGAGGGTAAAAGAGATTTAAAAAGAGAAAAAGGATTAAAGGTGTAGGGTTTAGAGAAAGAGACAAAGGTAGGAAGACTTAGGAGAGAGTGAAAGAGAGAGACGGGGAGAGAAGATGGGAAAAATGAGAGAGAAGGGTGGAGAAAGGATAAAACCTATAAACATTATCCATCAACCCTAAATACATTCTCCCTCTCCCTCCCCTCCCCCTCGCTCACTCTATCCATCTTTCCATTATGTCCATCTTCCCCACCTCTCCCTATCTCCCCCTCTATTCTGTAAAATATTAATCATACTTATGCCCTAAACCCTACATCCATAATCTCTCTCTCCCCCTCCCCCCCTCAGTATCCCTCGGTCTATCCCCCAAACCCTAAAATGTGTAACCATAATCTATCAAACCTAAATCTTTTCTCTGTTTCCCCCCTATATTCTCGCACTATTTATTTTCTCTCCACCTTCCCCACCACTCTCCCATGTCTCCATCTTTCCCCTATACCCTAATTTTTATATATGGAGCCTAATTAGAGTTGAAAGTTAATTGTTCCTACTTTTATCAGTGCAATTTTCCCCCAAATTATTAAATGGTGATGTGGGGGCAGCACCCCTTGAGTGGGGAACCATCACTTTCTCCACATAAGTGTAGTGTGTGTGACCTATCATCCTTGTCACACTCCTAGCACATGAGCGATGTGCTTTGAATATGGGTTCTTCTTTGAATTTTTTTTTAATTAGGCAGGGGGTAGGGGGAGTGGGCCCCACCTTATTCCAATCTCCTACCAACGTGTGCCCTTAACTCCCCAAATTCCTTCAATTTTGGTGAAGATATATTTTTTTAATTTTAATGGAGGTTGAAGCAGGGTGACGAAGTCCCTTCTCCATGCAAATTGTGTGGACACTTTGTCAGGCATGGTTCAAGAGGACACTCTGCCTCTCTTTATGGGAGCATGTGAGTATAAATATAATAGGTTTAGTTTTAGATTTAGGATCTTTTTTATTTGTCCATTTAATTGTTTATGATTTTTTAATATAATTTTTTTGTATTATATTCAATATATATAAATTACTATGTTGTAAAATTATATATATAATTTAAAATATATTTAACGTAGTTTTATAAATTTAGTATTGTTTTAATTTAATAATATATGATTTTTATGTAAGTTTAAAATTGATATAAACTTTGTTTGATAGATATTTAAACGAAAAGAGTTAAGGTGGACACACACATATTATTGTAGGAGATTTATTTATTATAGGGAAAGTATTAAAACTATGGGGTGTATAAAATATATCGTTTAAGTTGATACTTAAGATATATATATATATGAGATGATTCATTTGAGACAAGTTCCATCTCTAGGAGCTAAGATAAAGATTTTAGGAAAATTCAGGACTTCAAGATGTTAGACTTGGCCAAATCTTAGGGCTTCAAGATTTCAGACTTAGTCAAATTTTAGGATTCAGGACTTGTCTTCTAGTAGGGTGTCTAGTAGATAAAGGGTTGCAACCTCAAGATGGTAAAATTCCTTATTAAGTGTTAAAAAATTAGAAACAAGATTTGTATGATTACTGAACATAGTGTTTATCTAGTACATAGCAAACTTTGAATTTCTTTGTCAACCTAGTAGCTCCCTAGAAAAAGTTGTATGTGAACTTTGAACAAAATAGGTAAACACTTCATTAGTAAAATTCTAATCAAGGTTATCATAAACTTAAATGCAACCCCCTTAACATACAAGTCATACTTCCATCTTATACATTGAAAATTTTACAACACAAATATCAACATAGTATATTAAATTTAACAAGAGTAGTTACTCTTAGCATAGTAAATGATCATTTAATCCTCTACATTTCAACTTATGAAAAAACATTAATATTTGTATAAGATGCCAATTGTTACTCAAGTTGATCGAGTTGGATGGGGTGGTTGAGGTGGTTGACGAGGTAGGGATCCTAGAGCTTCATGTTTGACCAATGTTGGGATAGAGTAGGAGGTTGAGGCTTTAGGAGGGGATCATGTACCACCATATAACCCACCTTCAAACTTCAATCAAGACATTCTAGATGTACTTCATAACTTGATTGGAGTTTTGCAACAATATTTACCACCTGCACCTCCATAATCAAAGAAGATGATTTCAGGTAGCCATCAGATAGTTATCAGGGAGAGGACTAGGAGTCCTCCACCTAGTCATGTTTAGGGTCGTGATGATCATGAGGTTGAGTCAGTTTAGAAAATATTTTCATGGCCTAACTTAGTGGCACATATAGTGGAGAGAGCTCCTAGAGACATAGGATATGAGATTAGGGAGTTGATTCGACTCCAACCTCCCATATTCAAGTGATATACTGATGTGTTGGTGTAGAGGCTTGGTTACAGAGTTTACATTGATGCTTTGTATTGTGTCCTTATGGTAGCTATCACAAGGTGTGACTTTTGGTGCATCTCCTTTGAGACTCAAGCTCTACCTAGTAGTAGAAAGAGGAGGCTTTAGGTGAGGTGCATGTTCACATACTCACCTTGGATTCTTTTATAAGAATATTTAGGGATAGGTACCTTTCAAAGCATTTTAGGCAGAGACATATAAAGGATTTTCATGATCTTCAGTAGAGAGGTCTTACAATAGCATAGTACGAGCGTAGGTTTCTTAAGCTCCTTCCTTATGTTGAGTATACGAGGGACAAGAAACTATGTATTCATCATTTTATCAAGGATTTTAATATACTACTTCAAGATTCAGTTTGACTAGCCTTTCCTACTACCTTTATAGAGGTAGTTGAGACAACTTTAGTAGATAAGGATATCCACAAGTGAGGATAGAATTAGTTTCAGAACTAGAATACCTCAGGATAGTCTCTAGGACATTAGAGGCCTCCTTGTAAAGGGAATAGGAATCATTCAAGAGGATCATTTAAAGTTTGACATCCACAACATGATTATAGATAGGGAGCATCACAAAGTTATACAGGCTCTAAGCCTAAGTAACAGTGACAACCTTAGGGTCCTAGATAAGATTAGAAGAAACATACCCCTTACACATAGCTGGGTAAGATTTAAATAGGGGTGGTTTCAGTGGATCTAGTAGGAATGGAGGTACTTAGTAGACTAGGTCACAAGGTACTTAGATTCAAGCTAGAGGACCATGCAAAACTTGTGGTGGCATAGGTCACATTGCTAGAGATTTCTCACAAGGTTCAACATCATATTTTTAGAGAGGGGCTACTTTTGAGCTTAGTAGGTGACATAGGTAGATCTCACAAAGTATTTGCAACGGTTCATAACAGCTAGGGAGAGCCCCAGGACACAATCATTAAGGTTGGAGGTATGATATAAGGTAATAAAGTCTCTATTTTGTTTGATTATGGAGCTTCTTCTTCTAATATATCTCCATTCGTGGTGGAGTGTTGTGGGCTAGTGGTAGTTAAATAGGATGTCACTTAGGAGGTAGAGTTAGCCTCATGTGCTAGAGTGTTACTTGATTCCTTGGTTTTTCATTATGAGATTCACATTGGAGACATGACTACCATGGTTGATCTTCACATTACCTCTTTGGGTACCTATGACGTAGTTCTTGGCATGGATTGGCTAGATGCCCAAAATGCCAAGATGGATTGTTGACAAAAGAGGATAGAATGTGTAGATAGTCATGGCACTTCCACAATGATTTCCAGAGTACCTCGTATCCCTTTGTATGATATCCATTATGCAGCTTAAGCAGTGCATGAAAAAATGATGTTATCTTTTTTCCATCACTATTAGTGATGGAGATGAGGAGTCCAAGAAGGAGACTCCTCTTCATGATTTTCCTATCTTACAGGAGTTTAGAGATGTGTTTCCTTCTAAGCTTCCTGGTTTGCCCCCACCTAGAGTAGTTTCTTTTCACATTCATCTTGTGCCAAGAGTTGAGCCTATATCTAGAGCACCATACATGATGACTGCATAGGAGCTCAATGAGCTCAAGATTCAGTTAGAAGAGTTGTTAGAGAAGGGGCATATTCATCCTAGTGTGTCACCTTAGGGAACACTAGTAATTTTTTAGATGAAGAAGGATGGATCACTCAGGTTATGTATTGATTGTCAACAATTCAACAAAGAAACCATTAAGAACCGATATCCAATTCCTAGGATTGATGATCTTTTTGATCAGATTAAGGGTGCTTGTGTTTTCTCAAAGATAGATCTTAAGTCGGGTTATCATTAGTTGAGAATTATGGAAAGTGATATCCACAAGAACTTTTTTCACATGAGGTATGGGCACTACGAGTTCACTGTGGTACTTTTTGGCCTCACAAATGCTCCAACTGTATTCATGAGTCTCATGAATGGGGTATTCTATGCATTTCTGGATAAGTTTGTGGTGGTGTTCCTTGATGACATCTTGCTTTATTCTCGTGATGAGAAGGAGCATGAGGAGCACTTGAGACAAATATTTCAACTACCGAGGGAGAATAAGTTGTATGGAAGTTTGAAGAAGTGTGACTTCTATAGATCTAAGATACATTAATTAGGTCATGTTATTATAGATGATGGGATCTTAGTGGACCCATCAAAGATTATAGTCATTATGGATTGGATTGCACCTACTAATTTCACTAAGGTAAGGAGTTTTATGGGATTAGCAGGTTACTACAAATGCTTTGTGGTAGGATTTTCATTTGTGATGTGTAGCCTAATCAAACTCAAAGGTTTGTTCAGCATGGTTTCCCCTTAGATTATTTCTACAGGGGTTTGAGGGTAGTGCCCCCAACACAGGGTCAAGGGGTAGCACCCCTTGTGAGGTCCTAACGAAATGCCCAAGTGCATTTCTTGTCATGGTACATGGTGGAGTCAAGGTGAAACACTCTTTTGGGGGTTTTCAGGGGCAGCACCCTCGAAGCCAAAAAATGACTACTATTATAAAAGGTGTCGATTGCTATTTTTCTATAGGATGACTTACTCTAGCCCTAATTTAGTAAGTGGAAAAATCTTGTATTAAAGGCCTTAGGGTTAGGGATTTTCATAATGTATGGTGATATTGTAGCTTCTTGTAGCAATATTGAAATGTAAGGGATTAAAGATTGTAATCATTGGATAATAATAATATTGGACTTGTTGTTGGTGGACGTAGCCCAGGGATTGGGTGAACCACGTTAAATCCTTATGTCTTGTATTCTCTTCTATGTGATTTATTATTTTTTGATATTGGTTATATTTGCATGTAATTGTCATTTCTGTTTATGTTTAATCCTAACATTTTCTAGGTTGGATCATCCCATCACGTCTCTGCAAAGGAAGGGAAAGAAGTTTGAGTGGATAGAGAACTGTGATAAAGCCTTTCTAGAGCTCAAGAGAGAACTTACCAGTTTACTATTCTTGCAATGCCTTATCCATCATGGGATTTCTTTGTGTGCATAGATGCTTCGTTGGATGGAATAGGAGCAGTTCTTATGCAAGATGGTCAAGTTATAGTGTATGATTCTAGGAAGCTAAAGACTCATGAGCTTAAATATCCTACTCATGACCTAGAGCTTGCTACAGTAGTCCATGCTTTGGTGTGATGTTGACATTTCCTCTTAGGTCATTGTTTTGAGCTTCATTTAGACTATCAGAGCTTACAATATATATTTTCTCAGCCAAACCTCAATGCTAGGTATAGGTGATCAATGGAGTTCTTATGCAAGTATGATTTTGATGTTCATTACATCAAGGAGAAGGAGAATGTGGTTGCAGAAGCTTTGAGTAGGAGATGACATGTGAAATCATCCATGACTACTAGCATAGATTTGAGAGAGTGTATCGTGTGCCATTTTCCTAAAGATAAGTTGTACATAGAGGTTTTTTAGATTGTTCATTCTTAGAGACCCCTAGTACGGAAGAATGTGGATTATTCCTTGGAGTCCGATGGGCTTTTACGACATAGATGACACATTTATGTACCTTCTACCAGTGATCAATGTAAGTTAATTGTATTAGAGGCTCATCAAGTACTATATGCAGTACATATTAGTGTTAAGAAGTTACATGCAGATTTGGGGTAGTTGTATCATTGGTTAGGCATGATATTGCAGATTGCTAGTATAGTAACTAGATATCTCTAGTGTCAGAGAGTGAAGGAAAAGCAAAGTCATCCAGGAGGACTTTTACAGCCACATGAGATACCTGAGTGGAAGTGGGATGTAATTTCTATGGACTTCATTGTTGGTCTTCCTATGTCTTCTTGTTGCCATGATGCTATTTTGGTAACAATCAATATGTTGACCAAGGTTGCCCATTTTCACCTATCTATACTACCTTTACACCACCAACAATAGCACATATGTTCTCGTGAGATGTTGTCAAACTTCATGTAACTCCTTATAAGATCATTTATGATCAAGACTCATTCTTCACGTCTTCATTTTGGAGTGAGCTTCAGAGAAATTTGGATACTATTCTTAGTTTCAATACAACATATCACCCTCAAACAGATGGATAGACAAAGAGGATTAATCAGATATTGGAGGATATGTTGTGGATGTATGTTATGGATCACTAGGTTAAGTGGGAAGAGTACCTTCATCTTGTGGAGTTTGCCTATAATAATGGGCATCATTCTTCTCTAGGCATGTCACCTTACCAAGCAGTTTATGGTAGAGCTTGTAGGACTCTATTTAGTTGGGATGGGATTGAGGACAAAGTGTCTATTGGACCATAGTTGGTCAAGGATATGGAGAAGAAGGTAGATTTTATTAGACATCATCTTAGAGTGGCTTATGATAGATAGAAGAAGTATACAGATGCAAAGAGGGTTGACAGAGAGTACATGGTTGGAGACAAAGTCTTCTTGAGAGAGTTTTTGCACAAGAGTCTAGTCCATTTTGGAAAGGGCTCTTAGTTGACATATCAATTTGTTGGACCATTCAAGATATTTGAGAGGATAGGACCAATTACCTAGTGTTTAGCCTTGCCACCTAGGTTGTCACACATCCATTATGTGTTTCATGTTTCTATATTGAGGAAGTATGTTTATGATGAGTCTCATATTATAGATTGGAATGCATTGCAGGTGGAGTCATACGATAAGTTAGCATTGGAGCCCATTTGCATTTTGGGCCGATGGACCTAGTACTTCGAAGCAGAGAACTAGACCAGGTTACAATCTAGTGGGACTGTAACGATGAGATCATGACTTCATGGGAGGACGCAACACAAATGAGAACATAGTACACATACCCCTTTGATGAACTCTAGGAGGATGTTCATGCCTAGGGGGAGGATGTGAGGCCTCACCCTGACCCATCATAGAATAACATAGTAGTTTAGTTACATTTTAGATACTTTATATTTTGAGACTTTGCTATATGTTGGACTTATTTTGGACTTTTATTCAGACTATTTGATACTATAAGACACTTTATTTTATGAAGATTATTTATGATGTCAAAACTTATTGATGATGCTTGATGATAAGTTATATTCATGTACTTGGTTGGTTATTTTATTGAGGAGTATGAAAATATGTTTGAATGCAAAGGTTAGATGGATTATATATTTAAAAATCATGAAATGCTATAAATGGTCATATCATGTTTAGTTTGATTATGCTAGTATTATATATGCACAATGGTTTAGAAATGGAAAAATGTTGTTTGAAATTCGATTGAGAAATGCTTTATGTTGTGATTCAGTTATGAATATAGAGTTGATTTAAAATTCATTTATGCATATGATTAATTTATCTTGGACTATTGATATGTGATTTGAGTGTGCGAGAAATAACCATGGTAAAACAGAGAACTAAGACTATACCTTTGTATTAACTAAGAATGCCAAGGTTAGATCTAAGGAAGAGATCTTAACCTCATTGTTAAGTATTTTACTTTGTGAATGAGTGTTTTAGATTAGATTCATTTTGTGAAAATTGATTTGCCACTCATAATGTTAAGTGGATATTTTATATTGTCACTTAACACTTGTGTTGTTATATGTTTAAGTGGCAAGTTAGGTTGAGATACTGGAAAAAGAAACACAACCTTAATTTTAACCAATTAGAAATGTTTGATTCATATATTTTTGCATGATATTATCATATGAAGGCTTTAACTAAATTAAATTAGGACTTCAAGTTTAGGGTAAATTTAGAGTGCTTTATTATAGTCCTAAGGTGTTCTTTTAGTGAAATTAAGTTACCTACATGTTAGTAATATATGTTAGGGATTAGTATTATATGTCAGGGCTTTAATTTTGACTTTACTTTATTTTAAATCACTTTTATAACCCTTTTAGAATCCCATTTTTCAAGTATTGCAAAAATGGAAGAGTTCTTACCCAACTACCCATCTTATCTTCACTAAGTTGGAGTTCCAAGAAAATAGAGAAACTTAGGTGGAGTTAAAGTGATCATTCTCTTTTATGATGGAGAAAAAGTAGAAGTTTAGTTTCCTATTAGAGGGGAATTTGAAAAATAGAGTTTTCATTCACCCATTCTCTAGTTTTAGAGATTCTCTCGTTTGGAGATTGCATCAAGGATAGAGGGCCCTTCTCAAATTGTTCATTTTCCATAGCTTGGAGAAAGGTTGGATATTTTTCCATGTTTTAGGAATTATGTATTGTACTAAATTCCTATATAAATGTTGTGCAAATTTTGTTACATATGCATATGTGTATTGTTTATTGTCCATATTGTGTTGCTAGGCATGGATAAATTTATATTGCCTTATTTTTACTTTGATTTTGAGAGTATGATGTTTACAGGTGTGCAAGGACATCACTCACCCTTGGGAGGGAAGTAGTGGAATTCAAGTGAATGAGTTAGTTGGGCCTTTCCATGGGTGTAAAGTCTCTTCCCTGGAAGGAAGAGGAATAAGCATGAAGTATGGGCTTCATGTGCCAATATATTGTTTTACACTTTGGTGGTGATAAGGGGAGAATTTTTGTGAGAGTTGCTATTTATTTTGTATGCCTTGTAAAGCCAAATTTGATTTTTTGTATTTGGCTTCTCCTCTTGGTTTAAGCACACCTCCACCCTTCTTATTGGTTGCTACGATAACCTGTGGTGTAAGGCCAAAATGGTGTTAAATGTTGTATCCTATAATTGTTGTATTTGTGTTTGTGCTTGATTGTTACCCAATTGGCCTTGGTTCTCCAAGCTCGGTGGGTGATCTCATAGAGACCTAGGTTGGAAGGTGAGCTCTCCATGGTTTTCAATGTTGTTTTCTACGTATTTTCAAAAATAGATTTGTGTTGAACAAAAGCTTAGAATATCGCATTCTCTATTGGAGTTTTCAAGATGAATTATTAAGAGTATTTGTAAAAGTTATGTGTTGTAAAGATCACAAGTTGATCTTCATTGATGTAATTGTGATTTTTTGTAAAGATCTAAATGTAATTATAATTTTAGAAGTAAAATTAAATCTGGTATATGCATTTTCCTTTTTTATTGTTTTCTTGAATAATGGCTTAACCGTTTTTATAAGATTCTTTTCTTGTACTCAAATGACAATTGTAAATGCTTCTAAAAGGGATTTGATAATTATAGAAAAAATTTGGAATTTTATTTATATGAATTCTTTAAATGTTTAAGAAATTTGTTAGTATGTATTGTGTGTTGTCTTGTTTGAAACTCTGGGCATGATAGTCTAGGTGCAACACCCCTTATGGGGTCAAGGGGCAACATGTCTCATGAGATCAAGGGGAAGAATGTCATTTTTGAGCAATGAAATGCTATAATTTTACATTTAGTTGGTGTGCCACATATATGGTGCATTCCATTGTCAAAAGTTTTTTGCATGTCTATATAATTGCCAAATAGGGTGTACAACCTATAGGGCATACACCTTGTTTGGCATGCACCCTCTTAATTACATTGGGATCCACCTAGTCTAAGGCTTGAATTTTCTTTGGTAATCCACCCTAAAGGCTTGGAGGATTCAAATAGACCTAATGCGTGTTTTCCAATAAACATACAAAAAAATTGCATTTTTTCGTGTGTGCTCTCACTCAAGTTTGTACATGGTTTAAAAATAACAAAATTATACTACATGATGTTATATATCTCTTTGTTATCTATCTAACCATATAATTTATTTTGAATTTTGATTATGTTAAGATTTTCATCTCTAATTTCTTTTGTAAGTATATTCATTTTTTGTCAAAAATCAATGTGTAGTATTTTGGGCTTAGGTTTTGGCTCATTTGTTGAATTTAAAGCAAGTTATTTTTTGAGAAATTAGACTCCATTATACATACTTTAAGTTTTTTTTGACTATTTATTAAATATTTTGATGATTTGTAGGGAAGCACACACAAATTTAATGTTTATAAGATGTGTCCACTTTGAAAATTTGTTAAAAACCATACGTTCATAAAAAAATTAGCATAAAAAAATTAGGATGAGCTACATAGTGCTAGCTAACTTCTCATGGGAGTAAATAAAAAAAATTATTTTTTTGGACATTTTAGAGTGAGCATACTAGATGCTATGATATATTTATTTTTACATAAAATAGGACCATATTTTGCGCTCCCCTTTTTTGAGTGCCTTAATTTTTACCATTTTCAAAATAATATCTTAGAAACTAATTTTAGAGTACTCCAACTCTTATTCTTATCACATCTCACAATTTTGAGTTTAATTATCTTCAATTTCTCATCAAAGTTTTTTTGAGTTTTTTGATTTCAAGATGAAAAAAAGGTGACATTTGATACCTCATTTTTTGTCCCCCATCTTTGTATGCTTTCCCCTTATCATAACAATACTTCTTCTCTTACACTTTATACACAAAGTTTAAGTTCAAATTAGCTCAATCAATAATTTAGTTTTCACTTTGAACAAACAACCTTAAAATCCTAGTGCAAACTATCTCTCTTCAACAATTTGTTTATACAGTAAAAAGAAACCCATTCTAAGACAACCTAAAAAGGGTAATCTCAAGAAAGACAAAAATATACATATTTGACATAATAGAATATGAATTATTTTGTTGGGATATCAGTGATTGAAACAAAAAATTTGAAATGAAATAAAGGAAATAATCTTCTAGAAGCTACAACATGGTACAACTTTGATTCCCTTATTTTAGGATCCTTCTACCTTTATGTAGATTTCAAAAATTGACTTAATTATTACCTTCCCCTCTCCTAACCCCACCTTTCCCAACTACCAAGGAAATCCCTAAGTGTTTTTTTGGCACATCTATGTATCTTTCAAAATTATTAACTACATTCATAAAAAGTACAAGTCTTTGAGTCATAAATATTGATCTAAGGGCTTGATTGAATTCTTTTAATTTAAGTTCTCTAGATATGCTTAGAAATGGTATATACAACATTTCACTAGTTCTCAATACATCAAGGTATAATTTAAAGTCTCAAAAATCAATCATCTTGCAAGACTTTAAGATACTTAAATTTTTAATATTTTTCTATCTAGGCTTCGACCATGGCTCAAAACTTATTTGAAATGAGTATGTTTCAATTCTAGAGCTTTGAGCAAGTTTTCAAGTACTTGCATGCCCAAATTCAAACTTTATAAATGTAAAATCCTTACTAATTTAGCCTCTTTTGAACATTTTAGGAGATATAACTTTTATGAGTATTTGTCAAATCAAACAAAAATTAAAAATTAAAAACAAAAATTTATGATACAAGATTGCATTTACACTCTATATACTCCTACATTAAAATGTTAACAAATCATGTATAGAGGAGGATGCTTATAATAATGTTACAACCACTTTCATTTCGCTACTTGCTCTTTATGTGAACACATGATTTTTAAGTTATTCACATTGTGTACTTGTGATACATGGGTATGAGGTAATCATACTATGAATATGTAATGTGCATATAAGCTATTTATTTTTGTATATGACCAACATATTTGAGTTGACCCCTAGGTTATCTAGAGATGTATAAGAACTAATCACCAATGTATGTGTACACCATTGTTTATAGATAATTTATACTTGCATCAATCATTTTATAAGCATAGAATCGTGGAGTTATATGGTCCTTGTACATTTCATGTGTATTTGTTCACTAATGATTGGCATTGAACCAACACTAAATTAAAATGTGTTTGTTATTATTCTATTGCATTTGAATCAATTTGAAAGTTAAAGTTCAATGAAGTGGTGCATAAAAGTAAAACTTGACATCTCATATAAGAAGAGAGGATGAGATCTAGTTACTATTGGTGCACAATTTATGAAGTCTTTTATTTCCATAAATGATACATATATAAAGTCATCAAAAGCTTTGGAGGTCTAGATCTAGTTCTAAAGAATACTCTAAACTTGAAAGTATACCATATATATTCTAAATATATAAATTATAACATAGAATTGTTGTTATAACTATAATTAAAAAATACCAACTTTTAAAAGACAAATTATACTCAAACAATTAATAATAACCAAAACAATAAAAAGAAACCCACAATGTAGTGGGGAAAACAATTCATCTAATCTTCACAATCATAACATAATACCTTTACACAATATATTTACAAAGTTTTTTCATATAAGTTATTAAAGATAATTCTTCTATAAAATGATTTTCTTACTACATATTTCGATGGCCAATCACATCAATACTTAGTTCAATAGTGTAACATTCTCTTAAATTGGTCTCATGATGAAAACTTGAACTCTTGAAAGAAAGACCACTAATTCAAATCTCAATAGAAATAGAACATGTGCCAAATTTACCTACAAAATTACTTCCCCAAATCTCAATAGAAATAGAACATGTGCCAAATTTACCTACAAAATTACTTCCCCAACCTAACTACATATTTATTCAGGGAAGCCCATGTTAACAGCAATCTCTGAGTGATCTACAAAAGAAACTAAGATCCATTCTACTTTTATGTATTATGAGAACAATCAGATGGGCTTGACACTAAACTTCATGAGGCCAACACTACAGTGAAACCCATCACGAATCCCACAGGCAAAATTATATGGCTTTTTCTCCTTCAGCGCATATTTGAAACCCTCATCAAAACCACTATTTTCATGGGCAAGACGCTTTGCTCCTTGCAAACTACACTTCTTATATTTGTGGGCATCAAAAATCCTCCACACATCATGGAAGATGCTGCCATTGGGACGGGCATATTTAAACACTGCAACAACATAAAATCTCATTAGAACAGGCCAGTACATCACATATATCTTGTTTAAATGCACATACAAAAATATATCTTGTTTACATGCATATAAATCAAATAGACTAAAAAAAACTGAATGGAAAATCAAGTACCCAAAACATCATTGACATAAAATGGAGCAGATTTGAGAGCCCAATCACTATAATTGAACCCAAAATGCCACTTTTCTCCTCCGACCACCACAAACCTTTTTGCATCTGCCATTGTTATGGAATTATCCTTACACAAGCAAATCACAACCATCCACAAAAGAAGATATTTGGTTTTCAAAGCTCCCATCTTGTTCAAATCCTCTTAGTGTGTAATATAACACTGTGAAGATAAGAGAACGAGATGGAGTAAAACTAATGGAGTAAGGTATTATATAAGAGATCTGACCACAAATTAATGTTATCTGTGCTTGTACCTACTCCACTAAGAACAAGTTAAAAATTAATGTCAATGCTGCACTATGCATATATTTCCATATTGTAAACCTTCTATGGTATGAACATTCTTACATTTCATTTTCACCACCAATCAGCAAAGTACACTCGGAACCACTTTTTTTGCCATTTTCTCAGGCATTTTCAATGGCCTTTATTTCCTTGACAAGTTATGAGCGATTTATATGATACCAAAGACTTCTGTGTCATTAAAGTTTTGCCGGGCCTGTACTTGTACATGTTTACTTACATTTATAAAGAAAGTGCGTGTCATTTTCTACTCATTATTTTTTGGGTGCATGAGTCCTGATGTGTGGATTGGAGAAAACCCATGTGCTTTTCTAATAAAAGTTGGTCTGGTTGAATTGTGATTCCCTGTATGTACAATTCTTTTGGCATTGAGATGGTTCTCGAAGTTTTTTTAAGCTGGCCAAGTTAGGTGAAGCAATTATGAGAATGAGCTTGTTTTGTAAAACTTATTATTTTTATTTTGTAAAAAAAAAATATTTTTTATTTTTCTTAAATTTGGGAAAAAATGATTCTTCTTAGTGAATTAAAACGATGAAACCTTTAATTAAGTTAAAATTAATATAAAGAGAGATTAAGAGGGATTTCATCTTATAATACATTTTCATTGTTTTATGTTAATTTCTATTCAAAATAATTTGGATTTTTTTTTCAAACTAAAAAGAAGTGAACATTTATCCAAGAACAAAAGAGATCACAAATAAAGAGCTCTCAAAACAGAGCACTAAGGAACTATGTCCTTATCCACTAATTTATAAAACATATGAATCATAGTAATGGACAATCATTCCTCTCGAAACTCCTCCCTAGTTAACAAAGAATCTTACTCCAACCAAGAACACAACAATGTTAAATAGCTCATATAAAATGATAAGAGCACGCATTAAATTGTTTGTATGAAAGCTCTTATAAACAAAAGAAAAATTGTGAAACAATTCTAATGGCTTAAGAGAGCCTAATGGAAAGGCTAACTATTCTAATGGCTTAAGAGAGCCTCAAGGAAAGGCTAACAAACCAAAGTCACTTAACTGTGTAAAAATATTGAAACATACATTAAATCACTTTAATATGGAAGGAGAAAATACATAGATCTATAGAAGAAATTTATCTAATTTTCATTTCTTACAAAGACAATTTTCTTATCCAAAACTTTCTATGAAGTTGCAAAATTTAATTATTTTAAAATAATTATAAAGTTTGCAATAACTCTATTGTTTTTGTGAGGTGTATATGATTTAATGTTGATTTTTCATTAAATTTTAATATATTAATAATATTAGACAATTGATATTTAAGTTCTTTAAACAAATGAATTGTTGGAAATATGAAATTAGAAAAATAGGTTCTTTTTATAGAAATTGGTGAGTCATCTTTATCTTTTTATAAATACTTTTCATTTTTTTTTAAAATTATTTATAGATAATATTTTAATTCTATATTCGGATAAAAACAAGTATTTATATAATAGGAAAAACTATTTCCAAATACCTTTTTATTATTAACATAAATTTGAAATACTTTAATGGGGTTTGGGTCCTAGATCAAAACCTATTCTTGCCTTTAATCTAAAACATATACTCGAAATACTTTATTTTTGTTGAGCTCTTATTGTATTGTGTATTGTTTCTCTTTGCAGTTAATAAATGTTTACCTTTCTTTTAGTTTAAAAAATATATTACTGAGTAACCTAGGTGGTCTATTTCTCTTTAAAAAGTTTTTGAACTTAGCTTGACATTTCTAGAAAAAATAACATTAATAGTTAGATTCAATTAAACAATATTTTTTTGAATGAATTAATAGTATTAATTTTCTTAGATTGTCAATTTTGTATAATATTATTTCAAATTTCATAGTTGTTGCCTTTGTTTATCTCCTTAGTTTAAATAATAGTCACACATTTTGCATTGTGGTTTTCCCCTTATTTCTATGATTGCCAATGTGGGATTATGTAAATATTTATTTTGAATTGGTAGTCAAAATATTGAGGCATTTAAAGGATTAGATAGGACATTGCATAAAATGGTAGCAGTCCAAGAAAGAGCACTCTAAGAAAGAAAATTATACTAGCTTATTTTCTTTTTTCATATATAAAATATATATAAACTAGCATAATGAAAGACAATGTTATTTTCAAATTATAATAATGTCTTAGTGTAATATATTATTTTGATTACAATATATTAGCAATTAATGTACAATAGTAATAAACTAAAAAATTAAATTATAATAATTAATATCATATAATATTTTTATAATAATTATTAAACATGTATTTATATACGATGTTTAGGAATAGGATCAAGATTAAAGTGAGGATCCTAGGATTTGGATCAACTATTGTTAGAGTGTAGTGTTTAGAGATAGGAACAATATGATGGTTGATGTTAGGGATAGTTTAAGGATCATGGTTAAGCTTAATATTGTATTTAGGATTAGGATTTAGAGATTGGATTAGTATGATGGTGAGGATTAGGGATAGGGTTATTATTATGATTAAAGTCAGTACCATGGTTAAGGTTAGGGTTTAAAGTTAAGATTACTATTATGGTTAGGATTAGGATAAAGGCTAGGGTTAGGATTATGATTATTAGACTTGTTTTAAGTTATAACTTATACGATGTTTAGGAATTGGATCAAGTTTAGGGTTATGATGTTTAGGGTAAAGATTAAGGTTGATGTTAGTATCATAGTTGGGGCCAATATTTAGAGATAGGATTAGTATGACGTTTGGGGTTAGAGGTAGGATAGGAATTGGGGTTAAGGCTAATATCATGGTTAGGGTTAGGGTTTGAAGTTAGGATTAGTATCAAGGTTAGGATTAGGGGTTTGCAATAATTTATAGTTTCTGTGAGGTGTATATGATTTGATGTTGGTATTTCATTATATTTTAATATACTAATAATGTTAGGCAATTGATATTTGAATTCTCTTAAATGAATTAACTATTGAAAATATGAAATTAAAAATTAAGATTTTTCTATAAAAAAAAATTGGTGAGTCAACTTTATCGTTTTATAAATACTTTTCATTTTTTTAAAAATTATTTATAGATATTTTTTAATTTTATATTGAGATAAAAACAAGTGTCTATATTAATTTTCTAAATTTTAATTGGATTATTGAATTTCAAAGTCTTATATGTGGATTTGTGAGTTCGTGAGATGTGAATTTTTACAAAATAGTTTTTAACCAGTACTCCATTGTTATCACCATTATTTATCTTTGCCTACTATGACCATATTGTAGGTATCATAGTCATATTATTGATGTGTTATCTATTTATTCTATTCAAAGGTACATTCAATTTCAATTTTTACACTTTAATTGTTGCACGTGGATTTCTAGAATAGTTTTGAAAATCATTATAGATAACTACTTTTTTAAAGAAAAAAGTGGTGAACCATTATATATATATATATATATATATATATATATATATATATATATATATATATATATATATATATATATATATATATAAAGAGCTAGTTCAAAAGAGCTCTAGAGGGAAAGAACCAAAAAGAAAACCCTCCTTCGTTACTCATAACTATTAAAACTATACATTATAATAATATAATGAATAATTAAATCTTTTTTATGTTTCTAGAACCACTATAAATATGTTGATAATATATTTGAATTAAATTAGTTAATTAGAAATTTATATTGACATTAAATATGAGGAGGGTAATATAATGTGGGTAAGTATATTCATTATATTCTAATGAATCAATTGATTACAAGGTTCTTGCCATTTAATATCTAGTGATATGAACATTTATCTCCTAAGTATGCAAAAAAAAATATTTAGTCCATTAAAATATAATGCCAAGGACTTTATACATTAAAAATTAAACATTATCAAAGGTACTATCATGTTTATTCACCTCATGTATATGATTTTTTGTATTATATAGAGCTTTATAATAACATGTACCCCCTCCCATATGTATACATAAGAACATCAATGACATTATAAATTATACATATGCATATAAGATTTTTAACTATAGTTAGTTTTTTATTAAGTGAAAATAGGTTTTGATGGGACCTTGAGACCCATTATAACTAGATTTTGCAAGGGATCTAAAACTCAACACAGACAAAACTATGTAGAAAGATATTCAACAACACAACAAAAAAAGCCAACCAATGGCTAATAGAAGGACAACAACAAGAATATTGGAAGACTAAAGAATTAGCTACAAGAGAGGCCCACAAGGGCAACCAAGGATGCTACAAGATCCATCAAATAATGAGGAAAAATGAGGTGCAAGCCCCCATTCCCAATACATAACCATAATCTTCAAGCATGACATGACCAATCCCCTAAAAGTGCATACTTTATAACTAGTTGAATCCATAAGGGAGAATAAAATTCTCCTTTCCCATCCTCCATTCAAAACTCGCTTCCTCAAAAGTAAGGGATTCAAAATTTTGCACCATCCCAAAAAGGATTAAGGGGAGGGTTATAACTTTCACCATCAACTTCTCTCACACATTAAATACCTCCTTCTCCACGTCAATAAGGAATAACCATTCAAGAGACATCTTTAGGAAGCAACCCACAAACCTCAACACCTTTAGAAGGAGCTAGCAAGGCCTACGAAGGAACTTCATCTCTATAGAAGTTTTTGGGGGAAGAAAAAGGATGGAGCTCAGAGTCCACAAAATGATAAATAAAAAAGACACCAGACTCTAGTAGAGGGAGAACCCTGAGAAAAGAAACTTTCACTTAACCAAAAACAACCAAGAGCTAAGGAGGGCCCTTGAAAACTTTTAGCATCCGCTAGGAAACAAACTAGAAGAACTCATTTGAGAATATGAGCAGATAGCTTCCACATTCTCAAAAAATTGAAAAAACAAAGACAAACAAAGGATATCATAATCACAAAAGTGTATCAGAAACATATCTCTCCAAAATGGCAACAAAATCCCTTTCAATCCAAAAAAATAAATGATCAACAAATTTGATCCGATCCCATCCAAAAAATGGAGGGAAGCTCAAATTGAGCATACCAAAAGAAGAGCCAAATCTTGAAGACCAGATAGATAGAAAGAACCCATGTCTTCCCACCCTAGAAACACCCTAGATGCCCCAAAAATCAAGAGCCCTACAAGAGTACACCCCTAGGAAAAGAAAGAAGGAGCTTAACCTAGGTGTATCAAACCTAGAAGGAAGAGAGAACTAGATGAGGAAATCCCCCCTCCAACCAAAAGAGACACCTTACCTTCTCTAAGGAACTCACCACACCTAGATCTTAGGTGCGTAGCAAACCTCCACCATGTGGCATCTTCCTCCAACAACCCGTTGCAGGACCAAATTACTCGAGCATAGGCATAAACACTCCACTAACCAAAACAAGATTTCCTACCACATAACCACGACTAGGAGAACTCACCCACTAGCCAAATGGTGTCATAGGAGAACAAAAACCCACACTCATTGAATGCAAGAGAACCTCTAGCCCCTAACACAACTACAAAGAGCACCAACAATTTGCTATGGGACAAAGAATAACAAGGAAGTGAGAGCTCATTTCTCCAACCATTTGGCACAACTTTGATTAATTCCCCACCACCATCACAGGAGCCCAATGCATGAAAGTCCATCATTGTTTGAATCTTCTTCTCTCACTAACTTAGAATTCAAATTGACTCCCCCACTCCTCTTCCCACCTAGTGCCATTATTTTACTAAACTATAGTTAGTTACATAACTAAAGGAAAGTTGTTAACATAGTTTTGAAATACCTAATTTTTGTTGAGTTCTTATTGTATTGTTTAACTTTGTGTTTTAATAAGTTTTTTGCCTTCTTTTAGTTTAAAAAAAATATTATGGATAAACTAAGTAAGTCTATTTTTCTTCAAAATTTCTGAACTTAGCTTGACATTTTTGAATTTTTTTTGACATTAATAGTTAGATTCAATTAAAATAATTTTTTAATGAATTAATAATATTAAATTTCTTAGATTGTTAATTTCGTGTATTGTTCTATAGTTGAAGCTATTGAAAGAAAGATTGGAATCCTGATTTCAAATTTCACAGCCTACTCACTAAAGTCACTTGAAGAAAGTGTTGTAAATATAAATATTTTTTCCCCTAATGTTGAATTTTTTTGTGGTTGCCTTTGTTTATCTCCTAAGTTTGAAGATTGCTCATACATTTTGCATTACAAATTTTTCTCTATATTTCTACGAGTTCCAATATGGGATTATGTAAATATTTATTTTGAATTGGTGGTGAAAAATATGAGGCATTTATAGGATTCAATACATTGTTTTTTGTTGAACAAAGCTAAATCGCATAAAATGGTAGTAGTTCATGAAAGAAAGTTATAAAATGTAAAACATAATTATAAGATATAATAAGAAAATGTAATTGTTGATATGATCAAATGTAAAGAAGGGTGACGAATTTGAATTTTTATATAATTTAGTTATAGTGAGAAATTCTTGATTTTTCAAAATAAATAATAATATTAATGTTTGGTACATAAAAAATTTAGATAGAGATCATGGCATATACCATTTTTTAAAATTATCTATAAATATATGTTAAAGATCTCTTATGTTCTTTTTAGGAAGATGATTTTTTTCCTTTCTAGGAAGACAAACTTTGTTTTGTTGGAGATGATTATGTTTGTTGCTCGCTTGAGTAAGTAAATGGCAAGAGGGTTAAATTAGAGATTGGAGAATTCAAGAAAGTTAAAAGGAATATTTTCATGGTTGATTTCTCATATTAAGATTAAGAATGAAACATGTGGTCAACTAATATGTGCTCAAGTAGATCATTATTGATTGAGAATGAAATGAAAGGTTATAATAATCATTAGAATTGGCAAATTTAAAGTAGGGTCAACTAATATGGGAGCAAACATTTGGTCATAAATTGAGACTGTACCTAAATCTTATGGGTACAATGGACAATAGTTGGACATTTTATAACCAGGATAGTAAAATTTTGATAGTAAAAAATAGTGAAGAAGGAACACATGCTTTTAATGTTGTTCATAATGCACAATATTTAGAAATAAAGGCAATGGATCTTAAAAATTTGGGAGGGAGTAGAACAATGTTACTAAATATACAATAATGACAAGTGTCATTCATACAAAAATACATTGCAAAGAGTTGGGTATTAAGAGGATGTGCAAGTGTGTAAAGTAATTGATTAATAGTAGGAGATGAATAATTAGTTTGCAGAGTGACATGATGAGACAAATTGATGGATTCTTTGAATACCCATTTGCTCCACTTTGAAGGAAATGAGATTTATTAGATTACTATGATGTAAAGTACTATTTGTAATTATGTTTCAATATGTCAATAATATGTTAAATGACGAGTTTAGTTAAAGTAGCAAAAAAAATTCCCATAGCAATCACGAGAGAAGGGTTATGCAACAATTTATAGATTTTTACAAAAAATATAAAACTGTAACATAAATGGACATAAATAGCATGCATGTTGCAACATGGTGATTATTTGAGTAAAAATAATTGGAAGAAAAACTTCACACTCCAAAGCCGCCCTAAATATTATTTAGAAATTAACAATATCATGGTGATCCCATGATAGTGGGTTGCACTTTTTTAGACATATTGATTTGTGCTGAAATAAAACTTTAAAAAAAAAAGTTTATTTAAGCCTTGAGAGGTCTCATTTAAGGAATTAATTAAAAATGGTTAGATCAAAGCCTTCTAGTTTTTTTTTTTTATAAAAATGATAAAACCTTTCTGCTCCTCAATCATACCTATAATGGAATCTCCTTCACACCTATTAAAACATTGAAGCTTTTGTGGCTTCATGGCTCAATTAGAGGGCTCAAATGGAACAATATATAAAAGCCCATTTTCATAACACAAGTACTCAAATGCATTTTCTAATGTTCATAGATTTGATAAGTTTTGTGTTTATTATATACATTTTTTTGGCATCAATCAAATCTAGGTTTCTTACCAAAAATAAATGTTTGTGCTCAACATTCATGAAAAAAATAGCAAACAAGAAAAAAATCTAAACAATAATTGTACTCCTCATATTGAAATCTTCTTTCTATCATGAGAAAAAAAAACAAATTGTACAAGTACACAACAAATTACAAGCTATAAAAAGAGCATATGTCAAAATTATAGTTAAGTCAACATCAAACATTCATAAAATATGAAATACCAAGAGAAAAGTCATGAAACTAGTTCTAGAATCTTGATATGGTTGTCACAAAATTTGAAAGAGTCACATTGATGTCTTTATAAATAAAAATACATGCTCTATGAAAAGAGTGTCACTAGTTAAAAGCAACATACAAGTTTTCATGGGAGAAAGAAAATTTGATTTAAATCAATTCCAACCAACACACGCACACATGCATGCGCATGCACACGCACGCACACGCACGCGCACGCGCATGCACACACACACACACACACACACACACACACACACACACACACACACACACACACACACACACACACACACACACACACAGTATAACCCATTATTGTGAATTCACCCAATGTATTACAATATACTTGTAGAGCAAGCTTCTCAAAAGAATAGAAAAGCCCAAATGGCTCAAATGGAACAGTGTAGAAAAGCTCATTTTCATAACGCAAGTACTCAGATGCATTTTCTAATGGTCATAGATTTGATAAATTTTGTGTTTATTATCTACATGTTTTTTTGACATCAATCAAATGTAGGCTTCTTACCAAAAATAAACCTTTGCGCTCAACGTTTGTGAAAAAATAGTAAAAAAGAAAAGATAATCTAAAAAATAATTGTACTCATATTGAAATATTCTTTCTATCACAAAAATTTAAAAAAATCGTACAAATACACAATAAGTTACAAGCTATTAAAAGAATGTATGTCAAAATTATAGTTAAGTCAACATCAAACATTCATAAAATATGAAATACTAGGAGAAAAGTAATGAAACTAGTTCTACAATCTTGATATGGATGTCACAAAAATAAATTTGAAAGAGTCACATTGATGTCTTTATAAATAAAAATGCATGCTCTATGAAAATTGTGTCACTAGTTAAAAATGATATTTTGAGCAAAATACAAGTGTTCATGGGAGAAATAAAATTTGATTTAAATCAATTCCAACACACACACACACACATGCAGAGAGAGAGAGAGAGAGAGAGAGAGAGAGAGAGAGAGAGAGAGAGAGAGAGAGAGAGAGAGAGAGAGAGAGAGAGAGAGAGAGAGAGAGAGAGAGAGAGAGTTCTAACAGACTAATTTACTTCATCTTCCAATTTGTGAGTCTAGTGACAATATGCATGAAAGTGGATTTCTTTTCAAAATTTGCAGTTCAATGTCCATTTGGGCAAAAAATTCTAACCCATTATTGTGGTTTCACCCAACATATGCAAAGAGTATTGGATCTATTGCTTATACCACTACTTAAACTATTGATGCCTCCCCTACCCATAGAATTGTAGGGGCTACGGATTACAATATACTTGTAGAGAAGCATTCTCAAAAGAATACCACACATAAATACCTAAAGGAAACTCAACAACTATCACTTTCTAATAATACATCATACTGCATAGTCATAATACAATGTCTTCATAAATAGGGTTTCCTTCTAGGGAATGAAAAATGAACAAAATATGCACCATTAGATGAGTGGCCTATTATAAACAATCAAATTTTACAATGTTAAATTATACATTAAATGTAAATTTTTAGGGCACTACCTATATGCTCTTGTGAGGATTTGTAGCCCTTAGAACTCTCATTTAGGGTGACCACCCCCTAATCCCACAACTGGAGTACCTCCCTTTCATGACCTAATACTCATTTACCAAAAGTAACCTTTTATTATTGCAAGATATAGATAAAAGAATTCTAACATTAAGTGATTAATAATCATTTTTTTCAAGAAAATTTATTAAAATTGAAATGACTAAAACTTAAATCATTTCCAAAAAATGAATAAACAATATTGTTAGCCTATTTATCACATAATATTTTTTTCCATAAATAAAAAATATTTAAATTATTACTATCAATTAATCTTAAGTCCTACAATAACCTATTGTTTATATAGGAACATATTATGACTTGCATACTCATTGGGGGTTCCTTCCTTTCTTTCAGCCTTTCTCTTATTTCTTGTATTTTTATTGTTTGGTTTTTGTTCAGGATCTTGGACCACTTATCTATCATAAGAGTGGACATAGGTTATGTGTTCTACTAGGTCCTAAAGGTAATGGGTCTCAGTTTATCATAATGGGTCTTACTGGGTCCAAATGGGTGCTATGGGCCTTAGGAATACATAGGACCCATTAAGACCCCTTAGGACTCTTATTACACATTAGGTCCCATTAAGTATCATAATGGTTGTATTGAGTCTTAGGGGGTCCTAGGACCCATTATGACCCCCAATGAAATGTTAGGACCACTTATGTATCATGGACACATCATACACTAGGTAATGTGTTATATGGGGTCCTATGTTGTTCTAATGGGATCTATTCGTACATTTTTGCATTTTAAAGAAAAATAAGTCCTAAGTGATCGTAGGACCCCTTAAAGGGTCATTTGATAGTATTAATGTATCCTAAGACCATTTACAATCTCTTAGGACTCATTAATGGTCCTTCAAACCCACTAGTATGCATTACAACCCCTTACAACCCATTATGTATCATAAAGGGTCCTAAGGAGTCGTAGGAGCCATTAATGGGTCATATAACCATTTTACACTCATTATAACCTATTAATTTGTCCTAAGGTTATTTAAGATCTCTTAGGATTCATTACTCGATCTTATGGCCCTTGAAATCCCATTAGTATCCCTTAATACCCATTGGGACCCCTTAGGAGCCCTTACAACCCCTTAGACCACATTAACAGTCATGTGACATACTAGTAGGTCTTAAAGGGTTATAAACTATGATTCTAATACATCATAAGGGGCCCTAATGGGTCCCGAGAGCCTTTAGGATCCTTTAGGGCACATTAAGACACTATATTACACATTATGATCCATTATGACCCCTTAGAACTCCTTAGAATCCACTAATCACCATACACACAGTAATATGCCTTAATACCCATTGGGAACCCTTAGGACCCCTTACAACCCCTTAGATCACATTAACTGCCATGTGACATACTAGTAGGTCCTAAAGGGTTATAAACTATGATTCTAACGTATCATAAGGGGTCCTAATGGGTCCTGGGAGCCTTTAGGATCCCTTAGGGAACATTAAGACACAATAGTACACATTAGGACCCATTATGACCCCTTAGAATCCACTAATCTTCGTACACACAGTAATATACCTTAATGTATCATGATGAATTATAATGGATTTTAAGTGGTATACAAACCCCCAAGGACCATTATGATACTATAGGACCCATTATATTTTCGTAAGATCCCTTAGTATGAAAACTAGGATTCCTTAAGACCACCTATGTATCATAAGGAGTCCTTAATGGTCTTCAATCATTAATGGCTCATAAGTGGTCCTAACATATAGTAATAGATCATAATGGGTCCTAAGTAGTTTTAGGAAATTTAGGACCCATTCAGACTCATTAGGACCTCTAAGGACCCATTAGAGCCCATTATGACCCATTACAAACTTTGTGATACATTATGGATTGTAATGGGTCCTAGTATGTAATAAGTTCCCTAAGGGATCCTAATCAAAAACTAATTGGTCATAAATGGTCCTAGGACCTGTTGTGGTCTCCACAACACACACCCCATTTCTTACTAGGAATGGGGACCCCCTACTTTTTTTTGACGGGAGAAGAAAAATCGGTTAAATAAGTTAGAAAGTTGAGCCCAAAAATCACAAAAAATCAAAAAATTGAAAAAAACACAAAAAAACCAAAAAATTGAAAAATCACAAAAAATAAAATTTAAAAAAATCACAACAAATTAAATAAGTTCTAGGAAATCTTTTTTTTAAAAATGTTTTATATATATCCAATAATTAATCATTCTTTCTCTCTTTGTGACGTGCAGGTAATATAATCAAATGGTGTCCACATTTAGATCAACAACAAAGCCAGTTGTGTATAAGTTCCAAGGCGTAACCCCGAAGTCATGATTGCACGATGAACACTCTGAGATCAAATACACAGAACTTGGATACACGGACTTGGGAGAGTTTTTGAGGGTTTGTAACAACCCAACTAAAAGATCTTCTTTGAGATCCGCCTTAATCCGATCTAGATTGGTAAATGCAGCATCACATCCTAGGATCGTTCAGTCAGCTGAATTGATTATGACCTTATCTCGACATTTTTTTCTTGAGGAAAGGGTGGTAAAGATCATCACTGGGGAAGTGGTCTTAGATCTATGACCTAATAATATCGAGAGGTTTTTTCACCTACCTAGAGCTGTTCAGTTTATCAGGCTTTCATATGAAGCAGTTGAGAGGTGGCATAAGGATCATCACCAGGAGGCCATCGACATCATATATTCCTCATACTTCATTGAGAAGCCATCTCAGGAAAAGATAATCAGTAAAGTAGATATGACTCGAGGATACATGAAGGATGACATTGGATATTCAATCATTCTCCTGAGTAGAATTATGGGATTGCTTGCAGCGGGTCATCTCGCTCCATTCATGGTTAACTTCATTGAGACCATCAGACACGCAAAGATGCCACTAGATTGGGCCACCGCGCTTAGTGAGAACTTGAAATGTCCCTTTCTCTGATTTTATATGATATTTCAAGCCTCAAATCAGATCTTTGAAATCAAACAAACAATATTTCAAAGATCCACCAATTTCTCAATAAACCCCAAATCGAGTATGCCAGAAATAGTGCCAAAAGCTTCACAGCTTCACCTATTATTAATAAATCTGAAAGTGGACATTTTTACAAAAATTTGAGCAGAATAAAAGCCTATAAAATGATATTTACAGATCTGTATAACATGCACACAATAGCTCCCAAACGGAGGACAAAAACAATGCTCATCGAGCTCCCGAAAATAGCACAAAATAGCCTGGAATCACCACAAAAACTTAATAATCTATCATAGAATTATAATCATATCCAAATAAATATATTCAGCTCTATTTTAACATTTAAAAGTCTGATATACAACAGCAACCCAAACTGATATGAAATACTCAACCGGAAACACCAAACTCTTACAAAAAATACACCTGAAAACCCACAAATCTGCACTGTTCAACACAAAGGCAAACTCTGCATGAGCATGCACATGTAATGGCTTCAAACTCCCATCCTTAGCCTTCCTAGAAACCTACAAACTCCCGTTCTTGGGTCTCCTTCTTCACAGGTTTGGCAGCCTCTGAAGAACAACAAAGCAATGCACAAAAATCAAGTTCTGGAATCAGCCCAAAATGCCTCCAAACCCTTTAAAAGAGGGCATAACCCTAACTCACGTCCAAGAGGGGTTAATAAAACATATTTTAATAATAATTTTCATTTATTAGTCCATTAGCTTCCAAATATTATCTCCTTTTTCTGAAACTTCATCTTTTTGGGCCTGCCTGCCTTAACAAAGATTATTATTTTTAATTATTTGAAAAGGGGACATGACAGAACTTGTGTGATCAGTTGTGGATAGTAAAGGACAAGAAGAAGTTCTATATGACTTCTTATGTGGTATATCTACTTGCAGCAAGAGCCACCGACTATCCCGAGTTTCACAAGAAGGGCAGTATGTAGGATCCTAATGCATTGTCGTATATAGTTTATCCTCAGCTAGTTAAGAAGAAGCTCTTGCCGCAAAGAAAAGAGTACAGGATTGTGAATGATGCCTTCATCTTTGTCATCATTCGATTCATCAAAGGGGATTATGGGAAGAGATTTTTTGTTGAGGCCAAGGCACAGATCACAACTCTTGGTACATATTTCATCCAGTTTCGAACATTCACATACATTCGGGTTGGTGGTGCATCTATCCATCCAAAGAAACTCCCAAGATACCCAAGTGACAAGTTAGTTCTAATGAAAATTTCTCAGCAGATTGAGTCAGCTTATGAGAGGATCAAGAAACAACGAAGGCCTTGTTGCGATTGGCCTTTTGTAATAGGAGCATACCAGGTAAAGAAAAAGCAGGATATCCCAACTTTTGAATGGCAATGGGAAAATTATCCTCTCGAATAATATAACTCTCTCGACCATTCTTTGACAATGTTGGTAAAGTGGAAAATCTGGCAGGAAAAGAGTTCTACCATGAAGACGCCATTGAAGATCATTGGATGAATGCCATAAATGACTATGATGTTCATATCAGGGACTATTGTAGAATGAATTTGTATTTAGTGGAGAAGGCTCTCCATTTGACCATCAAAGATGAGATAAGGTTACAGGATTCGTAGGAGCTACTGGATCCCTTATTCAATACAGATAAAGTTGGCAAAAGGCCCATCTTAAATGCAGAAATTGATAGAGAGGAAGGAGATGATATTAATCATCGAGCAAGACATGTCATCAAAATGAAAAAGAGTTGGATCAAGAAACCCTTTCCACTTGATCCAATTTTGGATACAGTGATATTCCATGCACGTGCTCACCCAGAAAGGGTAAAGGGGAGGAAAGTCACAGTTCTTATCTTTGCACTCCAGTCTCCTATCAGGCCAGAAATAGTCTACCAACTTGATCATCCAATGGGATACTACCATCCTTCAGAGAAGAAGAAAGAAAAGAGGAAGAGAGCCTCTCCCCAGAGGATCCAGATAGAGCATGTTGAAGAATAGGCCCCTTTACAGCAACATGAATCTACTCCCCAAGACCCCCAAGACCCTGGAATTCCTCATACCCAGGTTGATTTTCCATTACCTCTTGTTTTTTCAAGCCAACAAGAAGAGGGAGAGATTCCAAAGACATCCATTCATCTGATGTATGAAGAGCTCGCTTCTCCTATGGTTCCACAGAAGCAAAGGAGGGTCAAGGTTAGAATGAACAAGAGGAAAAGAGTTCATAAAAGATTGGTGCCTAATCCATCTATTCCTGAAACCATTCCCGAGGAAGAATCAGATGTGGATGAAATAGAGTTAGATGGGGAGGAAGAGCAAGTGCTTCTACAAGGGAGAACCCGATTGGCCAAAGCCACAAAATTGGAAAGAAAGATGAATGTCACAAATACCCCACCATCCACCCAAGTTGAAATGGTAGAACTCTCTTCTTCAGAAGATGAAGTACAACAATGGGTTAATGAGCAAAGGGAGCTAGGTGATGATATTCTCTCCATTCCAGATTTTGATTTCATGCCAATGGGTATAGAATTGGTTGGAGATAAGATTAGAGATACTCCTACAGGTGAATTTCAACAGCAAGATTGGATGCAGATGCCACCTGAGACACAAGGTCCTCATCCAACGCCCCCATCTTCACCTCAGGTTATGATGGTAGATAAGGTTTCAGTGACACTTCCACCTCTGAGTTCAGAAGAACATGTTCAAAAGGAATTATCATTACAAGGATAACAAGAACCAAGGGTTATTGATGAGCCCTCAAAAGAGGCACAGGTAGTAGAATGTATACAACAGCCTCCCGAGGAAGTTGAGGATCAAACTACGGGATCTATAGAAACTGAGACTACAGAAGAAGAACCCTCACAACAGGAGACTCTGAGTAAGAGCGACAAAGGGAAGGAGGTAGTTGAACACATCCCTTCATCATCTAGAGCCAAGGTTACAGAAAGACATATCTCAAGATGGCTCTGAAAGGAAATAATGATGAGTGCTAAGCATCAATTCCTTGCTTCAAAGGATGATATTTGTGACATTGCAGAGATTTTGAACAAGCCTGACTCTCCATTATAGGATGCAACAGCATTTGCATTCATTACTACTACTCAGAAACAAGACTTATTTGCACAGGTGGCTTACCCTCTAAAAGGTACAGATGAAGAAGCTATCAGCCTTAAGGACTATGAGGTGAAGGATATCATGTTAGGAAAGCCTACATGGGATACTTCTCAACAGATGATGACTATGGGAGTCAAGGAGGTTCTTAACCATATGGAACATGATGGAATTGAAATCAGAACACTTTGAAGGCAAGTTGAGATCTTGAAAGGATAGCTAGCTGAAGTTATTGGTCCTCTTGATTCTGAACACCCTAAGGAGACTTTTACTACCATTCTTAAAGAAGGGGAAGGTGTACAGCTTAGTCCATTCTTGAGAGCTTGTTAGGATTGGCGAGACAACTTTGAGGTTAGGGGTGTCACTATAATTACAGGAAGTCTGAAATTGTTAAATGCTACACAAGAGAATATTGATAAGATTGTGGCAATTTTGAGGTAGGACTTCAGTATTATGGATGAGGTGTGGGTTTAGAGCAAGGATTTGCAAACTCTATAGGCCATAAAAGGACAAAGGTACCACATTTTGATTGATGTATATATTGGAGAAGAGCTAGACATGATAGATGATTGGATAGAAAAGATTGCAGAGGAAAATAAAGTGATGGAAACATTGCATGATGAGATACATAGGCTCAAGGACCAAGCCCGAGAGCAAATTTTGGAAGCAGAAAAGTTGTACAGTGATGCATGCTTGGATATTTTTGAAGATGAAGAACGAGAGAAGCTTTTACCAGTTGAGGTAGTTGTGGAAAACTTCAAAAAGACTTTAGAGGAAGCATTTAGTGATGAATACATCAGACAAGCCTTCAGGACAGAAGAAGCATTGTTAGAGTTGGATACCAAACTCGAAGATTTTGCAGAAACTTGAATTGAGGTGGACAACTATAGATAGAAGGTCAAAGATAAGTATGAGGCTTTGGATCTTCTTGATGCTGCTAAGATTACTGAGATTATAGAAAAATTCAAGGACAAACATCCAAACATATCTTTAGGATAGAGATGAGCAAAACCCAGATGCCAGAATTTCAATTTTTGACACTTAGTAAAATTTTTAGATTTTGACCCAGTCGAGGTCCACAGCTCCGCAAGTCCGCAGGTCCACAATTCAAAGGTGTGCCGAAAGTTGACTGCCAATTCCAAAAATAGCACTTTCCATGCATTGGAAACACATTTTGATGGCAAGTTAACTTCGACACACATCAAGTGAATGGCCAACTTCTATTTTTGGTGTCTCCAGGCACTTCTACTTCGATTGATGGCTTCTTGCTACTTTCTCTCTCATGCTTTCATTGTTTTTGACATTTAAAGGGCTCATGCATCCAATTAATGAATAAAATATGGATGGAGTCCCTCTAAGCACCAATTAGATTATCAGTTTGTATATATTTAGTTTGTTTTAACGTTTTAAAAGAATTTTATTGCATCAAGATATCTCTCACTGTCAACACAAATTGAGGAGACAATTTCTTATAAATACCCCATTGTAAAATGTAAAAAGGGCCTCCATTATTATGTAATAAAATTATTCTTTTGGTGCTAGCATTCAGAGTGTAGTTATTATTGCCTGAATGTGTCATTGTTTTGTGAATTTTATTCATGAGATTGTGATTGAGCCAAAGGTTTATTGCGTTGTTTCTGGTTTTGTGATCTTTTAGTTCTGGTGTTTGCTATAGATATATGAATTCCGTTGACGTAACGAGCTTGAGAAGAGATCACCTAATTGTGTCTACATAGCTTTTTTGTCTCGCATGAGCGCACTTTCCGTGGCCTTGCGATTTGATGAAGAGTGAAATATCATTCGATTTGTTAAAGATTCTCACCGACGATTGCATCAGTGGATTCTAGGAAGCGCTACTCCTGTTTTCATTGGTTTCCTACTAATTTCTTCAAAGGTTTAACTCATAACATGTTGTGTTGTGTAGCTTATGTCCATTTAGGAATTTTAATTTCAAGTTATTTGATTTCATGTTATTTGCTTTTAGTTTCGCTATTTGCTTTGCTAACCCCCTGTTAGAATAGGACCTCATAGTGGTTGCATTGTTAGAATTGCATTCATTGAAAAACAGAAAATACAAAACTATTATTCTTTTGGTGTGATATTTAGAGACAGCGAACATATTTTACTTGATTTCAAGGTAAAAGAGTTTTTGGAACCAGCAAAGGCCTCCTCGTGAACATTCACATTTATCTTCTATTGAGCAGATTTTGGTACGTCGCAAGACAAACACTAAACCTTGGAGTGGATCCTTAAAAAGATTTTCTTTTGAAGAGAGGAATTACACTATGGATTCCTGCCGTTAACCTCGTGCAAAATGAATGCCCAACAGGACCCCTTAGTATCTACCAAGGCACATTAGAATATAATGTGTAATAAGGATCCTAAGGCATCCTAGAACCCATTAGGATCCATTGAGACCCATTACAATACATTAAGACCCATTAAAACACATCAAGTCTCATTAGTGCCCAATAAAACTCATTAGCACCCTTTGTATTCATAATGGGTTCTAGCATGGAATAAGTGTCCCAAGGGGTCTTAATTGGTTCTGAGGTGTTGTGCAACCACTTAAGACCCAATAGGACCAATTAATGCCTATTAGAGCATATTATACATAATGCAAAAAATTAATACCCATTAGTACATGTTAGGTCCCATTAGAACACCCTAAGACCCTGTAGGACCCCATAGGACCTCATAAAACACATTGCCTATTGTACAACATTATCATGGTACATAAGTGGTCCTAAAGATTGTAAAGAGTCGTAATGGGTCCTAAGTGGTCCTAAGACCCATTAGACGCAATTAATATCTATTAGGATACACTAGCATACCTAAAAAATAATGATTTAAATTGCAAAATAAGTCGAGCGTAAAAAAATAATTCATCAAATTATGTTTTAGAAAAGTATAAAGATTTGTTAACCCAACAAAAAGTTTACTAAAATTTGAAGTAAAAAATCTAGAAAATTTGAATATTATAGTAAAAATAATATTCTTCTCAATGAAAAAGATAAAATATAAATATAATTTGTAAAATAAAAGATGAATTACAAATTTCATTAACGGAGAAAAAATAATTCTAAAAAATCCATTTGAAATAATAATTCATTAAATTTCACTAATAATTCATGCAATAATTTCCAAAAAAATATTTGAAATGAGATTTCAAGCTACTTTTGCACCCATGACACATCATTTCTGTGTCAAATTTGTGTTGAAAAGATAGGAGTTGCATTGCCACACATATGATGGTATTCATACAATTGTCATTTCTTTGGCCTAACAATGACCTTTGATCTTCCATGAAGTTCATCATTATGTGATCAATTTGGCACTTTCTAGTGATGTCTCTCTTCTCCAATCAAGATCAACCATTCCACTACCATTTTTTGGGTGTAGGGGTATGAAAACCATACAAGATTCTAGAAAGAACTCAAATAGAAATGAACTAATCTATAGAGAGTGGAGAGAAAAGATACGTACTATAAAGATAAGGCGTGGAGAGGCCCTTTGTGAACAACATTCTCTTACAACCTATAAATAAAAAAGTAAAAAATGTTAATTAACATGGAATTTTTTCTAGTCATAGGTAATGTGAGGCCCAATTGAGGTGATTGCAACATAATTACATTGTCATCCATGCTTTACGCTTGTGACATCAAAGAGATCACTGCTACATATTGGGCCATTAAGGCAATCTCCTTGCCCACTGAAAATGTCCTTGATTGCGGTGATTGCTGAATAAGAGAAGGTTCTTCATGCACATAGTTCCATGAACAAAAAAATGGTTGTTTGCTTCAACAAAGAATCCATCTCTAGGTGAATTTGTGAGAGATGGAGGAGCATTCTCTCTTTTACTAAAACTTATTTAATGGAAGCTTTTTGTTGTTATCAAAATTGCATGAATTTGAATCATTTCCTCATAACTCTTGATTTTTATGCTATCTATTGTAAGCTCTTTCTAACTACCAAAACATTTCTTCTTGCATTTAAAATATTTTCATACATTTCTTCTTGCATTTAAAATAATTTCATTTAAAATTGGCAAGTGCACGTCAATTTTATTTAAAAAGTTGAAATTCTTACATTAAGGAATACTATCACTAGAGAAAGCATCTTGGCTTAACTAGGACCCATTATGTTAAATCAATACTCATTATGACACATTAGATCTCATTAGAACACCATAGGGCTATATAGAACACATTATTTATTGTATGACACCCTAATGGTACATGAGTGGTCCTAACATATCGTAAGGGCTCATAATGGGTCCTAAGTGGTCCTAGGACCCCTTAGGACCCTTTATAACCATTATGATACCTAATGGGTTCTAAAGGATCCTAATGCATAATACAAGTCCTAAGGAGTCCTAATGGGTTCTAAGTGGTCCTAAGGCTTCTTAAAACCCACTAGGACCCATTATGACAAATTAAGACTCAATGAAAAAAAATACCCATCAAATCTCATTACAACAAATTAAGACTCATTAGGACACATTAGTTTCTAGTGGAACACCCTGAGACCCCTTAGGACCCCATATATCATATTACCTATTTTATGATACCATCATGATACATAACTGTTCCTAATGTACCATAATGGGTCATATGGTTCCTAAGTCCTCCTAAGGCCCATTAGGACTCCATAGGACCCATTATGACCCTTCTGATACCTAATTGGTCCTAATGGGGCCTAATGCATAATAAGGATCCTAAGGGGTCCTAAGTGGTCCTAGCACCCCTTGAGACCCACCAATACTCATAAATACCCATTACGATGCGTTAAGACCCATTCAAACATATTAGGACCCATTAAGGCTCATTAGTGTGCTTATGATAAATAATGTGTCCTAATACACAATGCTTATGATAAATAATGGGTCCTAATACACAATAAGTGTTCTAAGGGCTCCTAATCAAGAATAATTGGTACTAAGGGTTCCTATAACCCCTTAAGAACCATTAGAACTAATTAATAGTTATTAGGATGCATTAGGATTCATCACAAAAAATTAAGACCCATTAGAACACATAGGTCCCATTTGAACACTACAAGACCCCATAGAACACATTATCTATTGTACAATGTGTTCATGATATGTAAGTGGTCCTAACGTGTCATAATGGGTCCTACGTGGTCCTAGTCTAGCCATTAGAACCTGTTATGACCCAATATGACTATGTTGGTTAACATATTTGTCTATATGAAATGACTTTAAAAATGACCCTCAACTGCTCTAGATAAAATGCATCTCAACAACCAACAATTGAGTCACTTGTGATTACAAGTTTTCTCTGAATTTTGATACAAAGGTACAACTTCCTTCATTGGATAAATATGAATTTTTCAAGTATGCTTTTAACCAAAATGTAATAAAGGCACTAACACTTTCTCATAATCATGAAGCTTATGTAAAGAGATTCAATATAAGAATAAATGGAACACAAGAGAATAATACACAACCCATCTCCCCATATTCATTGATGATAACTATAAGAGAGAAGAGACAATGACTTTGTAATGAATTGGTTTTCCAAATAAGTGAATCTGAAAATACAATCTTTATGTTTGAAGTAATGAATTTGCATTGAGATGATTATAAAAATATTGAGAATTATAACCTAAAGAAAACATAAATGAATACACAAGCTGGTCTATATTTCTTTATTTCTCAAATCAAAAGAAATTGAACACACATTCTCCATTTCCATATACATAAAAACAATGTCTAATTTAGAAAATTGTTCTTCCCTTATGACAATAAAATAAAATAAAAATAAAAAAATTCCCCTTTTCCTTAAGATATAGATTGCATAAAAAAGCGACAAAACACATATTAAAAAAAACCCACCATAGCACGCATAATCGTGAAGGCTGAAAAAACAACACCCATATCTAAAATTGTCCCTAATAAATAATCTTCTCCCCCTTTGATCTCGTTAAGTGATTTTTAAAGACTTGTTTTACATTCTCCTCTTTTACTTGTGGGTAAAAATGAGAACGTTTTATGGGCCCATCATATAGTTACTAATTACTAGCAAAGGATATATCTTTTTATTTATTCTCAGTATCCTTTTCCTCTTTTCCGATTCTTAAAATAATTGTTATTAATTCTTTTAATTTCCCAAATTTTCCTTCTTTCAATAGTCTAAATATAATTATGTTTGCAAATGTCTTCTTGGTCTTTTAATGAATAAGCTGCTTTTTTTTTCAATGATTCACTATACGTTCTAGAAATTACGATTGCATTGTGAATCAACGATCATGATCACGTATCATATTGGGTGAAAGTTTATAAGCCTCTTCTATGAATCTGTATTGTATATATAAGAAATAATCTTCAGTCTTTGTAAGATGTTTCATGTAATACAATGGCCAATGGGGGATACCCAAATTTGAATTACTCATTGGATAATTGGGAGAAGAGGAAATTCCTGAGCTATGTCAGGGCATAAGAACCGGGTTTATCCTTCTAAAATTGGTCCTTTCCAAATCACTTTTTTGAGATGCATGGTCACAATATTTTTTGGGGGATGTGGTTGATTTCAAGACCAAAAATTTTTTTTTTTAATTTTTGAAAATATAATAGATTTTATAAAAATTTGTAACATTTGTTCTTGGTGATCTATACATAGCTTGTGATAAAAAATAGTTAAAAAATTGAAAAAAAATCATTGAATTTTTGTAAATCTAAAAAAAAAAAGTACAAATATTTTTTTAAATCTTTGATACATTTTGTCTTGAGCTTAATCAACATCATATTTTTCAATTCAATATGGACCTTTCAAAAATCAGATGTTAAGAATGGTAGAATTGTAATTGTTATTGTTAATGTAGATATCCATGCCAGTCGTATTGCAAGCTTCCTTGAGGAATTTCAGAGGATGTTGTTAGTTATAGAGACATGAAGAAGCCACAATAAACGATCATGGGATCAAGCAAGGAGCTCGACATTGTGATCACCAAAGGTTATTTTTTGCTGCTACAAATATAGGAAAAGCCTGTAAGAACTTAACTCTTTAGTTATCAATCATGATGCCAATAAACATTGAATCCTACACACAAGCCATTCATATGAAAAATATAAATCATGGCTTTATTTTGAAGACTTCTAAAAAAAAAATGTACTTTTAGGCTACCCATTATAGTGGGAAATTATTAAATATATCATTTCCTTTTCCATTTGGGTCAATTGAAATTTATAAAGGCCATAATTCTTCCCTTAGGTTGGGCAGACATGGGAGCTTTTTAGTGCGCCATATTTCATCTGAGTCCTCTATTTTGATCAATAAACCTTAGCATAGTATCAATTTTATTTTCTCTAATAATGGTATTTAGCCTTAGATATTTGGTTTTTTCTAGCTAGCTCATAAAGAACTTTCCACAACTTGTCACACACTAACGAATGATTCTTGTGACTAAAATTGTTAAATAGTCAAAGTTGACTATTTTTTTCAAGCTTAATTTGTTCTTTAATGTGTGTAAGGTCAGTCATTCCTTGGTGCTAATATAATTGAATTAGGAATATCAATCTTGCACTTCACTAGGATGGAAAATAGCTCAATGAGTTTTGACAATAATTCAAGTGAGTTGAATGTCGTTGACTTTTGACATTGTCCCTTTATTGTAGTTGGACACTTCCACTTTCTCTTGATATTTATTTAGCACCATCATTTGTTACCATTTATGATCTTCTTTTGAATCAACAAACTAAAATATGAGATCCTCCTTCAATCAACCCAATCTTGAATCACTAAGGCTTTCTCAACACTCCTTTTGAATGGTTAGATCACTACAACATTTGGGGTCAAATTGTGACAACAATTTGGGACGGTGGTGTAATTTGTGGTGATTTTCATATTTTTTTAAGTTATCCCCGACATCGTCGCAATACCAACGTTGGTGTCATAATTGTGACACCCTCACGAGCATAAACAAAAAAAAAAAAAAAAAACACAACATAAATCATTTTCCATTTATTTTGATTATGGAGAGCTATGCGTGAAAGAGGTGGAGAGCTCCGAATGAGGGTGGAGAGGTGTGAACATTGTCATGCCCTTGTGATCGGTGCATTTGGTTGATATGCCCTCATGATCTCTACATTTTGTTGTCGTGCCCTTGCTCTGTAATTTTATTGTTGTGTTGTACGCTTGCTCTACGAATTCATTGTCATGTCATACCCTTGCTCTACAAAGGGCGAGAAGAGTTACGTATGTAAATGTTCTTTTCTTTTCCTTCTAAACATGTATGTCTTTATATTTCCTTCTAAACATGTATCTCTTTATATATTCAGAGAGATCTTTTTTAAGGTTCTTATTACATATTATCTCACAATAGAAAAAATGATCCAACTGCATACATATTCCAGAATCAAAATAATAAAATAATAAAACTTACTCAACCCGTGCTAAGTGACTTACCTCAAGATCCTGTACAAAATTAATGTAGACCACGAAAAATGGGCCAAATTTCGCAAGAAATTTTACAAAAACATATCATAGAATATATTTTTAGAAAGAAACAAGCCATAACCCAGTTAAATTGGTTTACCTGGGTTGATTACAAATTCTTGTAGAACTGTCATTAGATTAAGTACAATAAAATGAACAATTAGTTGTTCTTAGCTAGTAGGCTCAAATACAGTTTTTGAAGGTGATAAAATTGCATATGCAGATGCATCACTTGCATGCCATGCATGAAGTGCATTCCCCAAGTTATAAAAAATGGTTAGATGTGAAGGCTCCATATGTTGGCCCAACAATGGAAGCCAAGGATGTAACCATGTATGTATTGGAGTTTCCCTACGAGGATCCCAAGTATCTAGTTCCAATTTTAATTATGGGTGGTCTCATTTTGAAATGTGGTTTGAAGGTAATGGTTAGCAAGCATGGGTACTCTCTTTGTTCAACTCTCTTTTTTTAGTTCTTATACATGGCTATATCTTGAGAGTTGTTGGATATCATTATGTATTTGGATATGGCGTATTGGGACCTTGCCTTTTTCAAAACTTTATGTAGGACATAGGTTTTCCAAGTTAGTCTTTTGAGTGAATGAGATACATAAAAAACTAATGTAATCTTTAAAATTAATAGTATGATATTCTCTTTCTCATTGTCCTATTATTGATTTTGGTGTGGACTAACAAAATAGACATAGTGATATTACATTGTAAACAAGGTTGTATTTGATATTATGTTTAATTCATAATTATAGTTAGATACTATATGACTCCTTATTTGAATTTTGTTCCCTCTATTTTTTGCTGAAACTTTATCTACCAAGATCTTATTTTGTGCATACTTTGTTTGTTATAAGTATATGATGATTAGTGGTTTAGTATTTCATTAAATAGCATCAAACACAAATTATTATTTAATTGAACTCCTTTTTGAGTTATGTATTCATATATTCTAGAATATATAAGAATAGGAAAACAATATAGCTAGGAGAAGCAAGGATTTAGGTTACTTGAAGATGGAGAAATAATTTTTCAATTGAAAATAATTTAAACAATCAGTTGTTCCCAGCTAGCAAGATTAAATATAGTTTTTCAAGGTGATAAAATTGCATATGTAGATGCATCACTTGCATGCCAAACATGAAGTGCATTCCCCAACTTATAACGAATGGTTGGATATAAAGGCTCCATACACTAGCCCAATAATGGAAGCTAAGGACCTAACTATGCATGTATTGGCACAATCTCCCTATGAGGATCCTATGTATCTATTGTTGTTGTTAATTTGAGCATCACTATATGATCCAAAATGTTATGACATACTAAATCTAGTAGTAACTTCTCCCATGTCTCCAGAAAATGTAGCATAGGCTCACTAGGGTCCCTTGGCTCCTAGGAATTTGTAACAACTATTCTTACTATTGGAAGAATAACTTCAGTGAAGAGTTGAGTGAAAGGAGTTGAAGAATAAAGTTCTACTTCTATTTATATGGCATAATCATGAGGCTTATTCCCTTGCAGAAGCCTCTGCCACAATGGCATTACCTCTAAACCATGTAAAGGATGTTGAAGTGGTTTCCAACCTTGAAACACTCTTATAAGTAATGACAAAGCAAATGTAGATGCAATACATGATAATTTCCGAGGTGATCATGAAAAATCCTAATATCTTAATAGCTTAAATGCAATAAATTGGAGGGTAAGAATCTTGTGAGAAGTGTGTTTTCTTTAAAGATCCTATGCACACAAACTTTTAAAAGAGAAACTAGATAAAGAATGTACACAAAAACCAACAAAATATTTCAAATGAACAAATCTGAGAAACCAACATTTAAGTTATTAGGACATGTTGGTTTAAGAAAATGTAGATGTTATTTCCAAGGTGATCAAGACAGAACAAGAAATAATGCACTTCCTGCTATAGTTTGGTTGAATAAAGATGAAGTTTTGACACAATAATGACTCATTTTTAACACCATTCACTCACACATGGATAAACCAATAGATGGTTAAGTTGAAGGAAAAAAGAATTTGATTGAAATATGAACTAATGAGGAATCATCTGAAAAACTCCCTGAATGTTCAAGAAAATAAGAGGCCAAAACAACAACAAGAATGGAGGGAGTGACAAGGAGCTACAAACAAGAGGAATGAAGAGGAAGGGGATAGAGGACAAGGGGCATAGGTGTTTGATCCTTGATAGCTTTCAACTTCACATTTTTTTGTAACTTTGGCATAGCTATTTGATCCTTGATAGCTTTCATTTCAATATTCAATTTTTCAAGATTGGTCAACACCCTCACTTGTAGACCTCTCATGTCAAGCACTTTCTGTACTATTTCAACACCATGTTCCTGCTTCTAAGATAATAGTTCTTCAAGTGCATTTTCTTGTAAAACATTAATTTTGTAAAAAAATTTGTACTATTTCAACACCAAATATTTCTTTCAAAACCATATGTGCAGATATAAACATTAAGTACATGTCCAATATTTTTGCAGATATACACATTAATTACACCAATTTTTTCTTTCAAAACTATATGTGCAGATATAAACATTAAGTACATGTCCAATATATTTGTAGATATACACATTAATTACACCAAATGTTTCTTTTAAAACCATATGTGTATATATAAACATTAAGTACAACATGTCCAATAATTTTGTAGATATACACATTAATTACACCAAATGTTTCTTTCAAAACCATATGTACAGATATAAACTCTAAGTAAAACATGTCCAATATTTTTGCAGATATACACATTAATTACGCCAAATATTTCTTTCAAAACCATATGTGCATATATAAATATTAAGTACAACATGTCCAATATTTTTGCAGATATGCACATTAATTACACCAAATTTTTCTTTCAAAACCATATGTGCAAATATGAACATTAAGTACAACCAACTCAATAAGGGTACATGAATAAGTTATTCCCTCGAAGAAGGATCATGTCAGATAATACAAGGGAGATTGATCAAAATAGGGAGACAATTGCTAGATTGTTATCTAACTTTCAAAGAGAAGGTGATGACAAATGTTATTTTCCTTGCAAGTGTTGTAATGGCTTAAAGACAAGAAGAATCAAAATCAAAACAACTAAGAGACATTGTAGGGAGAATGGTCACACTGAAGGGGGATTTGATTATCATTCATTGGTAAGTTGTTTGTTATATTGTTTTCACAATTAATATACATATGAACCACAGTACAGAGGTTTCATTATCATCATTTTTGTATAGGTCAATCTCCCCAAGGTAGTACATGATATGGACCAACACATCTTGGAGGAACATGGAGGTGTGAATATAGAGGAACATGGAGGTGTGAATATGGAGCAACATGGAGGTGTGAGTATTGAAGGAGAAAATCATGATCCCATGGAAGATGACAATCATGAGATAGAAAACACATTTGAAGATGAAGGTGCAAATGCATTGATCCATGACACATTTGGCATAGGTGATGTTGTTGTTGCTGATGATGATGATGATTATGATGAGGATGGCATTGAGGTCGTCCATGATATACATCTATTTGAGAAGGAAAGTATGACCCTTTATGAAGGATCCCAATCAACTCTTCTCTATGTTGTATTATTGTTGGTGAATTTGAAGGTTATGAATGGTTTATCCAACATAACAATGTCATGTATGTTAAGGTTTGTGATATACATAATTATAGTCTATAAAAGGTGCAATATGTCGCATTAAAATTATTTATACTAATGAATAATATTTTTTACTGTCGATTGATAGTTGACTATTTTTTACCACCATCAAATGTTCTCCCTCACTCGTACTGAGAATTATGTGCCACTATGAAACATATTGGAATGTAGTATCAATCAATAGATGCTTGTTTTGAAGATCATTTAATTTATCATAAAGAACACAAAAATGCAATAGAATGCCTTGAATGCCATATGAGAAAATATCAAGATGATCAAGTGACAAAAAAGGTGCCTCAAAAGGCTCTTCATTACATCCCCATTATTCCATGTCTTAAATGATTATTCTAGTGTAGTAGTTTGGCATAATTTATGGATTACCATGCATGCAATAGAAGTCTAGATGAGATTATTTGAATTCCTATGAATGGTTTAGAATTTATGGACATAGAGAAAAAGTGGCCATACTTTAAAGAATAACTTAAAAATCTTAGGCTTTCTCTGGCAACTAACAGTGTCAATCCATATGGAGAGATAAGATCCGTTTACTCGGCATGGCCTAGTTTTATTATCAACAATAACCTACCTCCATGGATGTCAATAAAGAGGGATCACATTATGTTGGCAATGATTTTTCCATTTATTTTATTATTTTGTTGTTGCCTACATGTAATTATAAGTCTTGGAGTCAAATGACCACAATAATTATCTGATGTTGTTCATTCAACTAGGTAAGTAGCAAGTGAAAGATATGAATGTATATATTGTGCCTCTTATCAATGAGTTGCTAGTGCTATGGAATGGTTTCACTATGTATGATATCTCTAAATAAATTGGACAAAAACAATTTAAATTCCATGCAATGCTTGTGTGGACAATTCATGATGCCCCAAGGTTGACATATTTTTGGGGTATGTTATGTTGAAATCTAGTTGTACTAGTTGTACGCAATAATATTAATTCCAAAAATGAACATATTTAATCCAAATGTATCATTATCTCGTAGGTCTTCAAACAAATGGAAAATTTGCATGTCCAATCTGTGGTCCAAAGATGAAATCTCTTGATTCCAAAAGTTTAAGAAAGTAGGTGTTTGATGAGAAAAGACTCTTCCTCCACAAAAAACATAAGTATTGAAGTGTGGAAAAACATCTTTTCAATAGGAAAGAAGAGATTACATCAAAGCCATGAAGAATGGCACCTCACCTATGGTAGTTGGAATATAACAAAATTTGAGTTCGTTAAGGCATCAATACTAACCACCTTCTAAAGGGACTAAAATGTTAACCTAGAGAATTTAGCAGGCTGCCCTACTATGAGTAGCTACAAATTATGCATATATTTGGGCCGACCATATGCACAGGGTATCATATTTTGATTTCATTACTAGATCATGTTTCCTTA
Source organism: Cupressus sempervirens (assembly GCA_028749045.1). Taxonomy (NCBI): domain Eukaryota; kingdom Viridiplantae; phylum Streptophyta; class Pinopsida; order Cupressales; family Cupressaceae; genus Cupressus; species Cupressus sempervirens. The sequence continues at coordinate 351,800,764 of CM053792.1, read as the reverse complement.
ATTTGATCAATTTTTTCAAGTAAATTAAAAGGTAGCTTCAATTCATTTATGAATCTAGCAATTTTTTTCTTTTCTTGAAAGGTGGAATTTGGAAATGAAAGAGTTAACAGCTGAACTCATTGATGCCATGACAACACTTTTTGGACCCAACATATTTCAAAGACTTAGGCTCCTTGAGAAAGAGGGCCAAGATTTGAAGAATATTAAGTACAGCTACAAGACCCAAATGAAAAAAAAAACTATTGTTATGAGTGCCCCCCCTATATTCCCATTATTGAGTGGGAGAATCTTAAAAAGGATGCCACTGAGAAAAAAGTATTAGATGATGGAGAAACGGTACTACCCAAGGAAAGAAGGTATGTCATAATATTAAGAATGAAATTATGTAATAATTACTCTTAATACTTATGTAATCTAACATATTTAAAACTTCACATAGGTTATCTGACACATCAAAGGCAACCAAAGCAAGAAAACAGAAGCACAGGCAGCACAAGCTCAGCTCGGGTGGATATCCAAAACTTACCACACAAGTTGAAAGTATAAGTAAATGAAAAATTACATGAAAATGTTTATAAATTGTAAAAAAATTGGTCTTGATGAAAATTGATTACAAAAAACATTCATGATACCAAGAAAAAATGTAGGCCATGGAGTTTAAAAAAACAATCTCTAAAGAGAACGAGAAATTAGGCTACACTAAAGGCTATACAGTCATGGCTAAATGACTCCAAGAAATGAGTGAACAAGGTTCTTCTATTGGATCTATCAATGAGGTAAATAATTCAATTGATTTTTATTTCAAATTGAATACTTTAGAAATTACTATATTTGATATTATTCCAAATATATAAGTCATTATATTTGTTTTAAGTAAGGAAACAATGATTATATATTTGTTTAAAACTTTAAAGTGAATATATTATATGTCTTAAAATGAATGATTAATATTTCTCACTATTTTTCTTGTATTTATATGTATATATTGTTGATAAATGCACTAATTATTTACATTGGATTACAGCCTACTAATCCTGATATATCAACCAAGCACTGTGGAGGTGGCAATTCAAATGTGGATCCTATTACTCAAGGTATATATTTACTATTCATTTTTTTATTTATGAATTATTAAAATATTTTAAATTGAATTTGGTGCATAAATGCAAATTTAACTATAATATGTGTTGGGATTAAGAAAACATCTTGAATTGTAGTTGCAAGGGATGTGTAGGTTGTTCCTGATGAGTGTATTGAGGTCCAAGCTGGTCGGTAAGATGATGTGTTTGGGCAAGGTAAAGAGTGCTACAATGTTCTTTAAAATCTTTGAAGTCTCAATTTTTTAAAAGTATAACCCTTTTATTTTTTATTGTAGAGGAGTTTCCTTTGCAAAGGACAATGAGTGCATGTCCATAGGTGAGAAGAAATATCGAAGATGGTGTGGGTATGCCTCTCCAACAATATAGGGAAGGAAAAAAAAAAAAAAATGATTCATGTGATCTTATGTAACTTATTTGATAATGACTGATGTTTATGTATAGATGTTTTATTTATGTTCTCTTGAATGTTCATGTGAATGTTCTAATGAAACTAATGAGTTAATGAATGTTATCATGTGATAATTCATGAATGTTATATTTTATTAATACAATGAATGAATTTTAGATGTTAATAGGGAATTTAGATGTTGGGGGGGGTGGGGGAAGGGAATGGGCTTCCACCTTCATGTGGTTGGCCTTGATTAGTAGAGAATATTAAACTCTTTTTAAAACCAAGTGAAGCTTAACATTAACCTATGAGTGCATCAGAACTAACTATGTCAATCTCTTGGTTTCAGGCAATGCAAAAGGACACCATAGTCAAACTCATTTATTTATGAAATTTAGTTGTAGTGTATGAAGTCTTTGAAAGAATGGCTTTCTATGAGATTACCTCAAATTATTCATCTCTAATGTATTCTATTGTTTCTATTTATCTGCAATCATGTTTGATTGCATTTGATAACTTTGGTTATAAATTGGGAGACATGAAGAAGAATTTGAATAGTGGAAACAAATTATATTAGATCATTCTAAAGTATACATTGATTCATGAAATATTTTTATTATTTCTTTTGAGTGTGCTAATAAGTTGAATAATATTATAGGGAGGAAGCAGAGGATCCTAAAGTTTGGTCAAATATTTGTTATAAATTTTGGTTATAAATTGGGAGACATGAAGAAGAATTTGAATAGTGGAAACAAATGATATTAGATCATTCTAAAGTATACATTGATTCATGAACTATTTTTATTATTTCTTTTGAGTGTGATGATATGTTGAATAATATTATAGGGAGGAAGCAGAGGATCCTAAAGTCTGGTCAAATATTTGTCTTCAAAACATGGTCAAATTAGCAAAGGATACCACCACAATATGTCATGTACTTGAACCTATATTTCATTTTTTTGATAGAGGTAAACACTAGTCCCTTCAGAATGGATTCGCACTATGTTTTCTATATGACATGCAACACTTAATGGAGAAAGAAGGTAACATTTATATTTCAATTACTATTTCCAAATGCCAAGTTCACCTTTCCATTTTATTATTTTATGATATTTCATGCTTTTCTGCTGGTCAATTTGTAGGTCATTCTAATCATTTGCTATTGTACTCCATTCTCATTAAACATCTTGATCACAAGAATGTGGTACAACAACCTCAAATGCACATTAATATCATTGAAATTTATGTAGATTAATATGAGAAAGAGGAACCTCCAAGCAAGAGACGAGCAAGGAAGACTCACATCCCCCATTGAAACACCAATAGGAAAAGTGGACACGGCATCACAAGGACCAAGGAAAGAAGCTCTAGCAACATGATCAACAACAATAAGAGGAACTTGAACCGTAATAGAAGCAACTGGAACCATCACAATGGGTTCTTGAATCAAGCGATCTCTACATAATGTTGTGAGTTATTAAGCATGATTTTAAGATCATACTTGCAATATGTTAGTATACATTATTTAGAGGCAAGAGATTCTTGGCAAACACTCCACAAAATAACATTCATTTCTCATTGATTTTAGGGGATACTTATATAATGCTATGTATTAAATATTTTCTATTAAAATTAGATATTATAAAAATATTTTTTAAAAGGTTCATAGCTTAAAATTGGATTCAATCTCTTCTCAATTAAAATATGTATGATGAATAATGTAGTACACCTTACATAAAAAGGAAAATAAAATGATAGAAAATGAATTTTATTAACATTATTTCAGGGATTTCTATTAATGCAATTGAATTAGATTCTTAGTACATTGGTTTTTCAGTACCTCATATATATTTAGTCTTATATAGGAAACATGATGTGACTATCTTGTTCATAGACTAGGTTTGCTTTAGAACACATTGGAGCTATGTAGACATGGAAGGATTTCAACATCTATTGTAAAGTTTTCATGCAAGATCATATTTTAACATGTTATAAAAGAACTTCTTAGTAATTTAATGTTGTCTATGTTTCCATTGAATATGATCACACCATACATTTGTCTAGTTATAACATTCACATTATTTTCTTGATTCAATTAAGTGAAATAACTGACTCTGCACTGCTCTACTTCTCTGTTCTTTGTTCAATTGTTATCATGCAATGGAATATATATGCAACAAGGAAAATTTTTAAACATTTTGTTTTGGCTAATATTTTATTGTTTGTGAGAAAATCAAGAGAGTGTTATGATCAGAACAATTGCATTGACTTGTTCCTAAACATATGTATGAAAACACTTATATAATGCTAGCATGAAACGTTTGCTCCTCAATACAATGGCATCCATTGAACTCCAGTATAACTAATAATAATAAGAAATATCTATCATAGAAGAAATCAATATATTCACTTTCTATTTACTAATATAATAGAGATTTTTTTATGTGGCTTTTTCTATTTACTTGGTTGTTTGATATTGAAATATAGCAATAATGTTTCAATGTGATCCATTGAATATATACACCATATTAAAGAGAACAATGGTAATATTGTTCTCATGGATACTATAATTTGAGAAAAAAAATCTCATAATATGCTAGAAATCATGATCATGTCTTTCATGACCTTCCTTTGCCAAAGATTGATTAGTATTAGAAACATATAAATATATACCATATTATTATTTGAATTTTTGTGTCTTTTGTAGGGGCCATAACCTGAAGCTTGCATGCAACCTATGCTCTTACTTTGAAATCTCCACCATTAAAATTCTTGCAACTGTGACAAATTTTTTGAAGTTTCAAAACCTAAAGTACTTTCCACCAAATCATAACAAACATGCATGACTTCATTAATTTGATGCATTAAGAAATCATCCAAGACCCTTTAAGAAAATCCTCACAATTCCTATCCATAAAAATATAATCTTGAAATAGTTGGAATCCTTATAAAATTCACTAATAACACACCTCTTTATTTCATGCAAAGGTTAATTCATACTTCTTCAACCAGCTCCTTGACCCATGCAAGATCTAGTTGATCAGTAGTAGCACAAAAATTGTACTCCTTCTTTAGTTGGTCTTTTTGAAATTTGTCGAAGATCTTAGCCTTGAGCTCCGTTGCCATGTCTAACCCCATGAATCCACAATTAACTCCAATTTCCAATGGCCTCTCTAGGCTACACTAATCCCCACCAAAATGGTTTTGCAGAGAGGACTTATCAACACTGTAATTGAATTCATCACCATGACTCAAATCAACATTCCTCAAAGCAACAATAACATCTCCAAGATGACAAGGATAATCCATCTTAAGACCTTGTAGAGACCCTGATGAAATAAAGGTAGCACTTAGAGAGGGACAAGAAATGTAAGAGTAAGAATTAGAAATCATCCTTGGCACAACAATTTTTGTAGATAAGAAGCCCAACGTTGTGATTATTTCTCCATGTAGGACGTCATGGATTCAACATACATTTTGTGTGTAGCATTTGTTTATTGAGGACTTGACATGAAAGCCATGACTACCAATTTGAATCCATGGGTGCAAGAATTTATTCCTCCTGTAGTACAATACATAACTCTCCCTCCATGCCCATCCACTTTTCCAATCTCTTTTTTTTTTTTAAATTCAGCAGGTCATTGCGCAATTGTGACAACTTGATCCAATGAAACTTCATTGCACCAACAACATTGTCATCACATACACATCTCCATTGTGAAGGATAAATTTGATTGATTACTATTGCACCCACAACACTATTGTCGTAACTCATCACATGTGAGATGATCCTCTAAAAATCTAAGATGTTATACTTGTGACAATTCCTGTTGCAATTACAACATCGTGATGCTGAATACTTTGCCTTGTGTTCTTCCAAATTGCAATGACTTTTGGCATCACAATTAGGATAGACGAGTTTTTCGTCACAATGTCAACTCCAAAAATTTGATGCCCATCTAATGGGAGCCAATTCTTGATATTGTTATTTGTGTGATGGGCGGTCCTCACAATTATGATGGCCTATCATCACAATTTGGGTCCAAATGTAGTAGTGGGTACTCTCTATTGCCAATCCTCTATTAAGCCTTTGAACTCTTGAATATTTCAATCTGAACCATTGCACTAGATAGACTAGTTGAATCATTGAACTTGTCGTAGTAGCATAATCTGTTGAACCAATGAACTTTTTGAACTTACGAACTAGTATGAACCTAGATGAAGTTGTTGAATCATTTTGGAACTTTTCTAGTAAACTAAACCTTTGAACCTTTCTATACCCTATTGAACATGATTGAGCCAATTGTACTAGGTTGAACCATTCTGAACTCATTTTCAACCATTCTATCAAAGTTGCTTCTCATAAAAGGATCTTCATAAAAGGTCATGGGAACAATCACATAAATATTATTTTAATTTTTATAAATAGGAAATGGGTCAGGTTTTAAAATATTTAAGTTGGGTTTTGTAAGTGGGATAATACACCCATATAATACTTAATGGGTCTTTGAAATACCCCCACCCATAATCTGGTTGAAGAAATTAAATTTATACTTGTGGAATTTTAACAAACAGTTGGTGTACAAACTATATACTAAATGTGCTAACACTACTGTAGTATTCTTTCTAAGATTATTATCCAAACAATTTTAAAAAAGGTTATCCAACACATCAACTTACTATCTCCAAGAAATTGCATTGATATAAGTAGACCAAGCTCAATAATGACATACAATATTAATCCAATATGCAGTGGAAATAATGGAGTTAACTTTTCACTCATAACATAATTTGTCACCAATACTAGACATACGATATATTAACTCGATTTCACCACAGTAAGATGTCATTGTGGGTGTCTAGCTATACAGGTTGTGGTTGCATGAAGTCAATCATGTCACCTTTGGAGTGGTTGTTACTGTCCAACATTGCAACTATAATTCCAACTGAGCTATCAGTGGTCTAGTTACTATCTGGCAGAGGTCCCTATGATATGGTATGAAGCCCACTGCATGATGAGTAGGAGTCACTGGAGTATGAAAACTCTATCATAAATCTTGAGCTTGGGAATAGCCTCCATTTGCTAACTTCTTCTTGTGTCCTGTCAAGATGGAGTTGTGTATTCTTACCACTGTCATGCAGGGTGTATGTTTGTCCACCCTTGTTGCCAACTCCTACTTCCAAAAAACACTTCTAAAATACCAAACTTCACCAACAATTTTAACCACCACACTTAATGTTGAGCTCCCTCCTAACCACACATAATAGATGATAGCCAACCAAGCTAAAACTTTCCCTACCGATGTTCTGCAAACGGGTATCATGTGATCCAGCTAATACTTCCTATTGTTGTAGTACTTGTGTATCTTCTATAGGTTTTCTCTACCTTCTTGATTACTCCTATGACTTCCCACCTTGCATATGAAGAGATATCTGATATCTGGGAAGACTTGACCAAAAATGATGTACCACTCTTCCAATATCTCTGCCAACCTTTAAGTAATCTCTAAGAGTAGCTAGGATTACATCCAACTTCTCTTATTTCTTTACGGGGTTTCATCCTTTAAAAAAACCAATCACATTTAAGAAACCTTTTTCATCATTTTAACAATATTAGAATTCATGATGCAACTCCCAATTTAGATACTTTCTTTATAACCTCAATTTGAGGAAAAAAGAAAACAACTAGGCAATGTGGAATGAAAATCACATTTTGTCTTTTAGTCACTTAAGTCATTTTTGTCATAAAGTGACTTTAAATGGTAAAGTACTTTATAAATCAACTTTATAAAATAAAGTGACTTAACTATAGGAAGTTCCCACTTAGATATCTCCCTATCAAAACCAAAGACTCCTGTGATTGGCTAGCATCCTCAAAATAAGTGTTGTTAGCCTATTTGGATGGAAAGATAGACCAACAGGGCACCATAAGTTATAATGTGGAGAAGGGGATATTACAATCTTCCCTTCCCAAGATTTCTTACCCTCAAGCAATCTCAAACCCGGATGCTATAGGATGTACTCACTTTCCCAATTGGTATCTTCATATGAAAAATCCTTCCAAATGATTAGATACTCCCTAATGAACCTATTATGAAACTTCCTTTATCTAACCTCAATCACCTCTGTTGGGACCAATACTAGCTTCCTTTTCACATCAAGTGGGGGCAATCAAATGGAGGGAACTATAGGCTGATCAATTGCCTTCTTGAGGCATGAAACATGGAATACATTATGAATTATGTTGTCATCGAGCAAGCCCAACTTATAAGAAACCTCTCCAACCCTCCAAGTAAAGTGATAGGTACCATAGAATCTAGGCTGAAGTTTTTATGATCTGCTCTTATTCAAGGAGCTTTGCCTATAAGGTTGGAGGCGAAGGTAAACAATGTCACCCAACTAAAAATTATGCTCTATCCTACGAAAATCAACATACATCTTCTATTGATTTTGAGCTTGTAGAATGTTCTCCTAAAGAGATCTGAGAATGTCCTACTGATCCTATATCCAATCCTGAGCTAGTGGTGTCCTATTGTCTTAGAAAACCAGATCTATGAACAACAGAGGCTCACTACCATAGAGAGCTCGAAATGGATTCATCTGGATGGACATGTGGTAAGGGGAGTTGTAGAAATATTCCCCTAGATATAACCATTTAACCCAAGCTCTCTATTATCCTGCTACATAATTTCAGAGACCCTCCACCCATTTATTTACTATCTCAATCTATCTGTCCATCCGTGGGTGGTAAATCATGTTGGGTGTCAACTCTGTACCTACCAATCTAAATAGTTCCTACCAAAAAGTGTTGACAAACTTGTTATCCATATTGCTTACAATGGTTCAAGGAAGAACATGTAGACAAAAAACCTCTCAAAAAATAACTCAACTACCTGAGAGGCCGACCAATCTGTCGCTATAGAAAAAAAGTGAGCAAGCTTAGTCAATTTCTCCACAACCATAAAAATGGAATCTTTACCCCGCACCCTCAACAACCATATAATAAAGTCCATGGAGATGCTCTCCCATTTCTGTGTTAGAATAGAAAGAGGTTGTAATAACCCAACTAGAAAATCATGCCCTGACTTGTTATGCTAATAAGTCTAACATTCTTTAATATGTTGGAGGACATTTTCCTTGAGGCCCTTTCATGAAAATTGTTCCCTAACTTGTCTTTAGGTTTTGAAGAAACCTAGGGGTTTGGCTGATGGTGCATCATGAAGAGTCTCCATAATATTTCCTTTGAGTTTAGATTTTGGTAGAAGGTAGATCCTATCCTTATAAAAAATCACATCATCAATTAACTTGTACCTATTGTTCTGATTTGTCCACCCATAAACTAACATGCATGAGTATTCTTAGAATACTCAACTAGCAATTGGGACTTCCAATCTATTGATATCTCAAAAATGGCACAACACTCTACTACTAAAGGTCTTCTAGAAAGTGCATCAACAACTACATTGCTCTTATCCTTGACATACTTGATGTCAAAATCATAGGCCTAAATCTTGTTGACCTACTTTTTTTTATCTTTCATTTAGATCTTTCTATTATAAGAAGTAGTGAAAATTGTTGTGGTTCATCTTAACTATGAATCTTTCACCCATCAAGTACTGTCTAAAATTGGCTAAAGCATGCATAATGGCCAACATTTCCTTGTCATAGGTAGAGTATAGTATCTCATCATCCTTGAGCTTCTTACTGTCATAAGCTATCAGATTTCTATCTAGCATCAGAACTACACCAATTCCACTCTTTGAAGCATCACACTTTAGTACAAAAGGGTGAGAGAAATAAGGTAGTGCCAAAACTGGGCATGTGCTCATCAACTTCTTGATCTTATCAAAGGCCACCTTTGCATCATCTATCCACTTTAATGCCCATTTCCATGTGAAATTGGTTAGGGGAGATGTTGTTTGTGAGAAGCCTCTAGCGAACCTCCTGTAATAAGAGCAAAGACCAAGGAAGCCCCTAAAATTTGATGTGTTCCTTGGTGGTGGCCAATCTAGGATTTCCTGAATCTTTTCTTGGTGTACCTCCACCCCATCTACACCAATCATATGACCAAGGTAAAAAATCTTGGTCAATCCCAACTCACACTTTGACTCCTTTACAGACAATGAGTGCTCCTCCATAATAATAAGTACCTCATCTAGGTGTTACAAGTGCTCCTCCCAAGTTTTGCTGAAATCTAGGATATCATCAAAAAATACCAACACACTCTTTCACAATTTTTTTTTAAAAATATGGTTCATACATGACTAAATTGTAGATGGAACATTAGTGAGTCCAAATGGCATAACTAAGAACTCATAGTGTCCATAATGACATTAAAAAGTTTTCTTATACACATCCTCCTCACGAACCCATGTCTGATGGTATCCTGATCTGAGGTCTATCTTCAAGAAATAAACTATCCCATGTAGTTCATCTAGTAACTCATCAATGCAAGGAATATGGTACCTATTCTTGATGGTTCTCTTGTTGAGAGCACAATAATCAATACACATACGAAGAGTGTCATCCTTCTTCTTCACCAATAGGACTAAAGAAGTGAAGGGACTAGTGTTAGGTCTGATGTTTCCCATGTATAAGACTTCCTTAATCATTTTTTCTATTTCCTCTTTATAATGCTTGGGATGATGATAAGGTGTAGGGATGATGGGTTTTTCACCCTCCTCTAACTCAATGATATTCTCAAACCCTCTATCTATGGGAATGCCCAAAGGTATGTCCTCAAAAACCCTCTTGTAGTTATCAAGCATAGACTAGATGTCAATATGAATCTGCTGCCCTAATTCTAAAGTAGACTTAGAGGAAATGAAATAGTGTGCTTCCCACTCCATTTCATCATGTCTCATAATAGTCTCCATTCTGTGGGCTAAAATCAACCTAGGTTCACCCTCTTGCATAGCCTTGAGGATCTGTAAGAATTCCAGCTGCATCTTATCATGATCAACTATGTACCTACCAATAGTCTACAACAACTTTCTTCCCAACATGGCATCTAATCCATCCAAATTTACCACATAAAAATCTCCCTCATGAAGAAAGTCATCAAAGTGAATTAGAATTCCTAACACTTTCCCTATGCACCTCAATCTCTCGCCTCTTATCACTCTAACCTTGAACTTGGGTATGTCATCAATTGGCAACTCCCTCTTTGAAACCTATCATGTGCTTATGAAGTTATGTGATCCACCTATATCTAAAAGAAACACAATACGTTGCACTCTAACTACACCCTTCAAATGAAAGGGATGTCCCATGGGATCACTAGAAAGGGAAGCTATGATAGGAAACTGTCCCTGAGTGGATTGCTTCTTTCTCTCTCTAGGTGGCTGCTCCTCACTTTCTTCCTCATCATTGCCATCAACATCATTTCCCTCCTACATCTCATCCTCCTCTTCTGAGAGTACCTTGACATAATGTATTTTTCCTTTGCCAAAGCATCTATGATCTGATGTCCATGGATCCCTACAAGTGAAACATAAATTCTTCCTCCCAAGTTCATTTCATATCTCAAAGTCCAACCTGTGAGGGGTAGCCTTATGCTAGTTCTTTTTCTTTTGGAATGAAGTAGACCCCTTATAAGGTTTCTTAGGAGGTTGTAGTATCGAAGAAGGTGAGTCTAGATCATGTGCAATCCTAATAGCATCATCCAAATTGTTTGGTTTAAAGACCTTGACCAAACCTCTATATATGTCTTGTAAATCCTTAGTAAACAACATTACCTTACATTGTTCTAACATATCCAGGACCATCATTGAAATCCATGGAGACTCATCAATGAAGTCATCTAGAGATCCACCCTATCGCAACTATACCAAATCTCTATAAAAGACCTCAATGTCCTTCTGGTCAAAATAAGTGATCAAGTTAGAGCTGAAAGTCTTGTAAGATGTAATAGGACCATGATCCTAGATGACTAGCCCTTGATGCCACCAATCATATGTCGCTCCTTCTAAATGAATTATGGTGAATCTAATGAATTATGTCTCTGACATGTGCTTAAGTGTTAGGTAGGTGTCTAGTTTGTGAGTCCAAGCTCTCATAGATATCTTACTGTTGCCATAAAAAATGGGGAGAGAGTTTGTTCATGGCATGCTTCAAGTCCTTGTTCTTTGCTTTAGGTCTTCTAACCTATTTTGGTCTCTCTCTCTCCATTTTCTTATTCATGTATTGAACAAAAGTCATATTCTATTTAATTTGATTAGGGAACATATCCCATTTATCAGACATAGCCATGACATTATTTGGCAGTAAACTTGGTGTCACAAGTGGTGCTACCTCTTCCTCTGCATTAAAAATGGGCATCAAAGGTCTATTAGTAATCCATGTGGGGGCCCTAGCAGCTTGGGGTGATCCTAATGCACTACCACCTCCACTATGATGACTTGGTTCTATCATGTGAGGCAGAGCTAACTACTGCATAGCACCTATAAGCTGATGAAGTGAAGTATCGTTATTATTTTTCCCATCTCTAATCCGTTATTATTTTTCCCACAAGATTTCCCTTACTTCCTATTCTTGTTCATTCTCATTATGAGCCATTTGAGTTTCTTGTACCTATTAACCTTGTTCAACTTGTTCACCCTGCTCAACATGTAATTTTGTCCCAAATGTTAACTCCTCGTCAACTGAGTCACTGCCCTCAATATCAATCGGATTTGAAGATCCTACCTATTCTCAATAGATGAGACTAAACATTTAGCTTTTCCTATTCATGTCTATCTGACGTTATTCCCTGTTAAATCCAGCCTGCAACATAACAATTTTTCCCACAAGTTGGTAGGTCTTATGGCTCTAATATCACTAAAATATCCCCACCCTTAATCTGGTTGAAGAAATTAAATTTATACTTGTGGAATTTTAACAAGTAGTTGGTGTGTGAAATGTGTACTAAATGTGATAATACTACTAAAGTATTCTTTCTAATATTATTATCCAAACATTTTTTAAAAAGGTTATCCAACACATCAACTTACTATCTCCAAGAAATTGTATTGATATAAGTAAACCAAGCTCAACAATAACATACATTATTAATCCAATATGTAGTGGAAACAATGGAGTGAACCTTTCACTCACAACATAATTTGTCACCAATACTAGACATATAGTATACTAACTCAGTTTCAACATAGTAGGATTTCATTGTGGGTGTCCAGTCACATGGGCTATGGTTGCATAAAGTCCAGTCCCATCACCTTTGGAGTGGTTGCTATTGTCCAACGTTGCAACTCTAATCCCAATTGAGTTGCCACTAGTCTAGTTACTATCTGGCAGAGGTCCCTATGATATGGTATGAATGCCACTGCATGATAAGAAGGAGTCATAGGATAATGGAAAATCTATTGTAAGTCTCAAGCCTAGGAATGTCCTCTGCTTGATACCTTCTTCTCGTGCCCTATCAAGATGGAGTTGTGTATTCTTACCACTATCGCATAGAGTGTACATCTGTCCACCCTTATTGCTAACTCCTACTTCCAGTGAACAATTCTAAAATACCCATCTTCACCCCTAATTTCAACCACCACACTCAATGTCGAGCTCCCTCCTAACCACATAGAGTAGATGATAGCTAGCTAGGCTAGAGCTTTCCCTTACAACATTCTACAAATTTTTATTACGTGGTCTAGCTAAAACTTCCTAGTATTGCAGTACCTTTCTATCTTGTGTAGGCTTGCTCTATCTTCCTAATTACTCCTATGGATTCCCACCTTGCATATGAAGAGATGTATGATGTCTTGGTAGACCTGACTAGAAATGACATATCACTCTTCCAATATCTCTGCCAACCTGTAAGTAATTTCTAAAAGTAGCTAGGACTATGTCCAATTTCTCTTACTGCTCTAATAAGGTTTCATCCTCAAAATAACCAGTCACATTTAAGCAACATTTTTTGTCATTTGAACAATATCAAAATTCATGGTGCAACTCCCAATGTATATACTTTCTTTTATAACCTTGATGTGCGGAAAAATGAAAATAACTAGGTAATGTGGGATAAAAGCCTATTTTGTCTTTTAGTCACTCAAGTCATTTTTGTCATAAAGTGACTTTAAGTGATAAAGTACTTTATAAAATAAAGTAAATTAACTATAGGAATTTCCCACTTAGATATCTCCCTGTCAAAACCAAAGACTCCTTTGACTGGTTGGCATCCTCAAAATAAGTGTCATTAACCTATCTGGACGGAAATATAGACCAACATGGTGCCATAAGGTCTCGCACGAAGAAGGGTAAATTATAGTGTTAATGGGAGCTAATGTGTAATAAGGATCTTAACAGGTCTTAAGTGTTCATAGGATCCCTTAGCATCCATTATGGCCCATTATGACAAATTAGGACCTATAAACACAAATTAAGACCCATGAGGACACATTAGGTTCCATTAGAGAACCCTAAGATCCCTTAGGATCTTGTAGAACACACAACCTATTTACACTCTTATGATACATAAGTGCTCTTAATGTATCACAAAGGTTCATAATGGGCCCTATGTTGACCTAGGGCCTACTAGAGTTTCGTAGGGCCCATTACAACCCTTATGGTACATAATAGATCATAAAGGGACCTAATGCAAAATAAGGGTCATAATGGGTCCTAAGTGGTCCTAAGACCCCTTAAGACCCATTAGGGTCTAGTATAGCCTATTACAATAAATTAATACCCATTCAATAATATTTGGTCCCATTAGGAGCCATCAAAACACATTGATACCCTTGTGATACATAATGGGTCCTAAAATGCAATAAGTGTCCCAAGGGATCCCAATCAAGAATTAATTATTTTGCAAGATTATATGACCCCTTAAGACCCATTAAGACTAATATATAACTATTAGAATACATTAGGACCCAGTATGACACATTAGATCCCATTAGAACACTGTAGGACCCTGTAGAACACATTACCTATTGTACGACACCATCATGATACATAAGTGGTTCTAATGTATTGTAAGGGATCATAATGGCTCCTAAGTAGTATGAGGACCCATTATGACCCGTATGATATCTAATGGGTCTTAATGGTAGCTAATGTGTAATAAGGGTCCTAAGGGTCCTAAGTGGTCCTAGGACCCCTTAAGACCCATTACAACAAAGTAAGACCCATTAGGATGCATTATGTCCCATTAAAACACCCTAGGATCCCTTAGAACCATGTAGAACACATTACCTATTATTGTGGTTTCACAATAAACGCCCATTTCTCTTAGAAATGGGGACCCCCTTAGTATAATTTGTTTTACTTTCCCAGACCCCTAGTTTGGCATCTGAGTCATATTTAGGGTTCGACCTAGATTCTGGGTCTCATTTTGTCCCCAAACTTAGAAAACCCAGGTGCCAAGACTGAGAAATTTTGGAAAAACTGAAGGTCTTTTGTGCTAAAAAGGTGCACTAGTGCACCTAGTGCAAATGTGCACCCATCTGGGGTGTGCAAGTGTGCACTTTTCTCCTTTGTATACACTTTAATATAACTTAAACCTAACCAAATCACCAAGTGAAAGGTGCACACATGTGCACCTTTCAATAACAAAGCAATACCTTAAACACAAAGTAAGGGTGCACACATAGCGCACCCCAAAAGGTGCACTATGTGCGCATCCTTTTTATTTCACACTTGCCTATATATTGCACCCATAAGGTGTGTTAGGTGCATATCCTTAGTGGTTTTATTTTTCTTTAAGGTAAATCGCACCTAGCACACCTTTAAGGTGCACAAGGTGTGCCATTTTTTGTTCATCAAAGATGTTTTAAAGTGATTTTAGGTATTTTCTGATAGGTTTTGTGTTCTGGGTTTTTTTTTTGTCGCAATTAAGGTTTGTTTAAGGTTTGATTTTTAGCTTCTCAAACTAATGTTTGCTTCTTGGTGCAAATAAAAATGTATCCTTAACTTGTTAGGGTCATAACTTTTGATGTAGAACTCAAAATTCAAAATTGTTTACACCATTGGAAAGAAGAACTAAAAATCTAATTCCAGTCCCTAAAATAGGGAGCCTTCAACTACCCAATTTTAGGGCTTGATGAAAGTTTTAACTTGAAATTTTGAGCAGAAGACCTCCAAAAAGGCCAGTTAAAAAGACCTAGAAAAACTTGTAAAAAAGTATGAAAAAGTTTCAAACATTTGATCATTTTGGATAATCTAGATCACCTGGTCTCTGACTGCGAAGGATCGAGTAGTCAAAGAGAAGAAAGAATCAAGAAAATTACACTGAAGATCAAAGATATCGAGGTTGGACACATGAACTAGAATAGGTTATTCATCTTATGCAACTACTAATTACAAGATTCAACACAGGTGCCTTGGAATTTCAGGTAGACGAAGCAAAAGGAGTTCAAATGTATGAATTTTTTTTGGCTATAAAGAGGATATAAATCATCAAAGGATCAATGTAAGTACACAAAAGTGATCTAAAATCCCATTTGAGAAAAACCTAGAAATAGTTTTCAAAATCGAGAACTTTGATTTTTTGGCAAATTAAGCTTTTGAGGTGCACAGGTGTGCCAGATGCACCAAGTGCACTACTTCTAAGGCATGCCATAATTTTTTGAAGAACAATTAACTAACAGTTCCAAATTTGGAGCTGTTCATCCAGCAAAAATGTATTCTGACAGCAGTTTAACTCCTACAAACATCCAAAGAAGGTTGAGATTCTATTTTTGGCACCTCCAGAGACTCCTATATCATCTAATAGCTTACTTCTTATTTTCTCATTCTTTCTTTGTTTTAAGACATGTAAAGGCTCATGCATCAATTTAATAATATAAACAAGGATGGACTCATACTTAGCACTAGTTAAAGAGTCATTTTGTACATAAATAGATTTATTTTATTAGTTTACAAGAATTAGTTTTCATAAAGAGATCTCTCACTCTCAACACAAATTGAGGAAAATATTTCTTATAAATTCAGGAACATAATATGTATTCTAGACTACTATTATTTTGATCCAATAATATATGTTATTATTGCTCGCATTTGTAGTGTAGTGATTCTTTCCTAAGTGTGTTATATTTTGTGGATGTATATTCATGGAATGTAATTGATCCAATAGTTTTATTGCATTATTCTGGTTGTGTGATCTTTTAATTTTGGTGTTTGCTACAAGTCTACAAATTCTGCTGATGTACTGAGTTCGAGAAGAGATCACCATAGTGTTCCTGTATAGCTTTTTGTCTCACATGAGCACACTTTTGATGGCCTTGCAATTTGATGAAAAGTGAAACATCTTACGATTACTAAATTCCCATTGATGATTGCATCAGTGGAATTAAGGAAGTGTTGCTTCTATTTTCATTGGTTACTCACCGATCTTTTCAAAGGCTTAACTCGCAAATGCATTGTTTCTGTGGCTTATGTCTGCTAGGATTTTACTTTTCATGTTATTTGCTTAAATTTCTTGTTACCCTATCTTCATTATTTTCTTTACTAACCCCTTGGTTAAATTAGGATTTCATATAGTTGCATTGTTAGATTGCATTCATTAAAAAACATGAAAAATAGAAAAAAAAATATTTCTTTTTGTTTGGTTGTTATTTTGAGATAGCAAGCAGATTCAAAATCTTATTTGAATCGTTTAAGAACCAAAAAAGGCTTACTTGTGAACATTCACATTTATCTTTAACTAAGTGGATTCTAGTAGGTCATAAGATCACCTAGAACCTTGGAGTTGATCCTAGATTAGCTTTTCAAGAGAGGAGTTCGAAAGGAGTCATGTCATTAAGCATCCTGCAAAACGACAACTCAACACCAATTATAAGACACCATTATGATACATATGCAATCCTTACATATTGTAAGGGGTCATTAGGGGTCCTCAATGGACCTATGATCCATTGGGAACCCTAAAGATCCAATACAAATGTTATGATACCTAATGGGTTCTAGTGGGACCTAATTCAAGATAAGGGTCCTAATATGTGTGTACATCTATCTAATTAAATTTAAATTTTCTTAAATTTTTTTGAAATGATTAAAAGTGTTTCCCTAGTAAGGATCAAGGTGACATTTTATTTTTGAAATGTCACCCTATTTCAAAATGAGGTGAAGAATCATTTTTAAAACATCACCCCATTTTATAATGGGATCTCATTTCTTGGAAGTTTGATCTACCAACATACACTTCAAGAATGAGGTGACTTTTATACATGAAACCCCATAGCTTGGTCAATTGAAATGAAGCTTTGGATCTAGTTTGACCTAAATGTTGGAGGTCATTTCAACCTGTAGACAAATTTTACACTTTGGGCATGAATCTAACTAACTTATCTGTAGAGTTTGTTGACAAAATAAAAAATAATTATAGATCATACAATGTAGTTTCAAACATGTAAATTATTTATATATTTGATTATTTTTACTATTTTTCATAGAATTTGTACTGAAGCAAAGTAAAAACCTTTAGAGAACATGGTATTATGTTTAATAACTTTTTTATTTGAAATTTTCTTGCAAAAAATTATATATATGACATCAAACTAGAGATAATTCTTCACAATTAAAATAATAAAAAATAATACATTTAGGTCACATTATGTTTGTGATCAAAATAGACTTTAAAAGCTATTATGCTTAATACAAAATAATATTTAATAAAAAAATTTAAAAAAATAAAAATCCATCAATCTTAACCGAGTTACTTACTATTCTCCAAAAGGATTAAGAGAAATAGTTACATTTAGATCATTTTTTTCTTGTGCAACATAGACATTGTATGGTCCTAAAATAGGGACTTTAAAAATGAAGGTTTTAGTATTGCCTATTGAAAATTAAAATTTCTCATCTTAGTATTAAATAAATTATATATTTAGAAAGTAGACTATGAATACTACAACTTTTGTTAGTGAATTTATTTTAGATTCAATCTCCTTCTACTTCAAATATTGAGCTCAAACATGATGAACTTGAAATTGCACAAAAATAACAATTCTACTTTTTGGCCAAAAAGTGGACTTAACTTCTTGTTGACATCCTTAGGATTTTTTTACCTTACCAAAATGGTTTTTTTTCTACCTATACTTTGAAATTTGAATACCCTAGATCTTAATTTAAAATGAAAGAACCTTCAAGATTTTACATTTTGAATCTCTCAAGCAACCATTTACAAAATGACCCTTTTCACCTATGATTGCAAACCTTGATTCCCAAGAAAACCTCTTTTAAATAAAATCATTTTGGAATTATGGACTTAAGAGAACTAGTCAAACTTGATGAACACACTCTAGATGTTGAGAGGGAAGAGGGGGATATTTGAATATGTTAGCGTGAATAATTAATTATCATTACACTTTAGTTTACTTAAGTTAATGCAATTTTTTATTATTTATTATTTAGAAACCTAGGAGTATGCATACTCATATGAGGTCTCTTTTTGACAACACAAGAGTTAGCAACTCATTTTAGCACATGGTGTCTACAACATAAGAGTTTGCATATTTATCTGAGTTGTCATGTAGACAACCAAGTTGTTCGTCCTCTAATTAAGCACATGGTGTCTACAACATCTATTAACAAGACACACCTATGCAAGCTTACCCTCTCACCATTGCATGTACATTCATGCTAAATGGAGGATAATCCACTCTTAGTGGACATGTTCTTAGTTGTGAGTCTTATTACTTTGTTGACTCCTAGTCATTCTAGAGGCCTTTATATATAGGCACTCCTAGTGTATATGTACATCAATTCAATTTCATATTGATATTCTAATCATACTTTATTGGTCCATATTGTGCTAGTGCTTGAGCTTCTTAATCTTGGGTGATCTTTCCCTAAGGAAAATTCTTACATGGTATCAGAGCTATACCAAATTCTTACATGGTATTAGAGCTGAGGGAGCATCTCTTCACATAGCCATTAAAGAGAAATTTTGCTTCACCTGTTGGAGGACCACGATTCAGATCTACAGTATCTGCAGTTATTGGGAGTGTCTAGAGCCAAAGCAGAAGAACTTAGATGGAATGACTCCTTTTGAGGCATGGTGTGAAAGAAAACCAGTTGTGAAACTCTTCAAAGTTTTTGGTTGTCCAGCATAGGCACACATATCTTCAAAGGAATACAAGGTACCACTACCAAGGCCTTATACTTTCATTGGATATGATGATAGTGTTAGGGCATATAGACTTATGGATCCTAAGACTCATGAGATATTTCTAGAGAGAAATTTTCACTTTGAGGAAAGTTCACCTAGCTTATCCTCTAATCCTCTCCATACTTCATACATTGTGGAAACTGATAGTGACAACAAGGATAGTGATTCAACAAGTTTAGATATAGGAGATCCTATTGACAGATGCAAAACAAGTTGACAACATTAGCACATTCCACATGCATACATTGCTATAGTGATAGGTCCATGTAATTCAGTATAGTTGGGTACACCTTGTGTTCCAGTTCCAGCAACAGGGGATGACTACATAACAGATATATTAGGCTTGTTTGTAGAGTCCTTCATAGAATATTTCGAAGACATCATTGATGATACACATCTTCTCTTTGATGAAGAAGATCCTTCTTCAGTTGTTGCAAGGGAACACTCTGACCCTCTTGTCCATTCTCTACATGATCAATCTTACCAGGTTGATATGACTTTGGATCCTTATGTACAACAATTGCAGGAGGTCTCTTTATCATTCAAGGAGATAGTTGGTTATTTGGGATATATTCTACATCCATCCTTGCTAGATCCAAACTTGTTCTTTTTAGCAGTGTTGGAAGGGGCGACTGTCAGTATCAACACAGGGACAATTGAGCAATTTTTAGAGACATCATTCATCTTCAGGCTTCTTTCTACACATTGTGGAAGCATCTCATATGTACCTATGACATTTTTCTTCCTAAAGGGAGGAACATTATTCAATAGTCATGGATCAGCTTCTACATTCATCTTGGAGCAGCTATCACTAATTGACATTCTACATTGGGGGGGGGGGGGGGACTATCTTGTCTCCTTTCTTCTTCTTCTATTTCTTCTCTCGAATGGGGAAGAATTTTTCCTCTTATGGGGTGTTGTCCTTCTCATACTTCTCTATTGTATATACATGATGTATATTGTAATGTGGGGGTCCTAATTACTCCATCCATCCATGCATCTTGTTTTTTCATCTCTCTTTTTGGGGGAGGGTTTTTCCCATGAGATTTTCCCTCTTTCTCCATTTTCAGAGAGATTGCATTGCATTTGTACATGGCTACCTAACATGGGCTAGTAGCCAGGACCCATCATGCATTTTCATTATAGCTTTTGTGAGCTTAAGTGCATTCCCCTAAGTTGCACTTAGGCGGGGCGAGGGGGGACTACCTTGTCTCCTTTCTTCTTCTTATATTTCTTCTCTCTGATGGGGGGGGATTTTCCCTCTTATGGGGTGTTTTCCTTCTCATACTTCTCTATTGTATATACATGATGTATGTTGTAATGTGGGGGTCTTAATTACTCCATCCATCCATGCATCTTGTTTTTTCATCTCTCTTTTTGGGGAAGGGTTTTTCCCATGAGGTTTTCCCTCTTTTTCCATTTTCAGAGAGATTGCATTGCATTTGTACATGGCTACCTAAGATGGCCTAGTAGCCAAGACCCATCATGCATTTTCATTATAGCTTTTGTGAGCTTAAGTGCATTCCCCTAAGTTGCACTTAGGCAGGGGGGGGGGGGGGGGATGTTAGTGTAAATAAATTATTATTATTACACTTTACTTAAGTTTACTTAAGTTAATGCATTATTTTATTATTTATTATTTAGACACCTAGGAGTATGCGTACTCATATGAGTTGTCTTGTTGACAGCACAAGAGTTAGCAACTCATTTTAGCATGTGGTGTCTACAACACAAGAGTTTGCATATTTATCTGAGTTGTCATGTAGACAACACAATTGTTCACACTCTAATTAAGCACATGGTGCCTACAACATCTTATTACATGACACACCTATGTAAGCTTATCCTCTCATCATTGCATATACATTTATGCTTAATGGAGGATAATCCACTCTTAGTGGACATGTGCTTAGTTGTGAGTCTTATCACTTTGTTGACTCCTAGTCATTCTAGAGGCCTTTATATATAGGCACTCCTAGTGTGTATGTACATCAATTCAATTTGATATTGTTATTCTGATCATACTTTATTGGTCCATATTGTGCTAGTGCTTGAGCTTCCTGATCTTGGGTGATTTTTCCCTAAGGAAAATTCTTACATGGTATCAGAGCTATACCAAATTCTTACAGAATCAACATAAACCAAAATCACACTTGACTAATCAATTAATTTCAATATTCACCACATAAAAAATTAACTAGGTAACAAATAGAACCAACAACACATGAACACCAAGATTTTATATGTGTAAAATCTAAACTAGGATAAACCATTATGATAATGTTCCTACAAAGCTACTTCGTTGATGTATATAGTTTGTTTACAAATATAATAGAATCTCACTATCTAGACTTGTTACTAGAGGCTCACTACCAATACAAAAATGAATACAAATAGGACCTTATTACTTCATACTTGAAAATAGAAGCTCACTACTAAACAGACAAGATAATTGTTAAACCAATACTCATTGTCCTAGCAACAAGATACATACAACTCTTCGCAATAGATAAATATAAATTTTACTGATAATGGATTTTATTTGCACAATATTGTCAATCTTAGGAGCACATTTGTACTATAATTTCTTCTTTTACACAATTAGAAAATAAAAACATCATAAACTAAGCTCTACTCTTCTAAAAATCCACAAATAGATCTTCACTAGTACATCTACAACTCATTTTCTTACTCTCTTGTAATTTTCTAAAGCACACAAACTATACTTACATACATGATAAATCTTGGAGGTTACAAGAAGATTGTCCAAGACAAAATCATGTTACAATAAAGCTACAAGTTAGCCATGAAAATAACAAAAATGTAATAAGGTCCCATTAAAGAAGTATCTAGACTAGAACATAGATTATAGCTATCATGGACCTAATTGAACAAGAGATAAACATCAAATACATAGGTCAGCCACATGAAAAACCCATATGCATAAGAGATAGACATTAAATGCAATGTTCAAACCAAAAATATGAAGCATGATGAACTCCAAAAGAGACAGGACCATGAATATGCTACACATACCCCAATGTTAGATTCATAATTATTGAAACTACTTCAACTATGTAGAAACACACTAACCAAAGAACCAACTAAATTCCAACTATATGTGAACCTCAACATGTTGTGGTGAGATCTACATGCCTCATAGGAAACCATGTCATGTTCCAATAATCCTTGTAAGAAGCCAACACAATATATTTCTACATAAAACCACAAATTGATGATAAATGCAACACTTCAAGACATTATTTATGGATCACCAATGTGCCCAAGTATCCCAGACCCTTCTCTCCAATTTTCCCAATTGTTTGGTGTTACAATATAATACTATTACTTAGAAGAAAATGCATCCTTAGGTACCTAAAATACATTTCTATTTTTTGAAGGAGAAACCTTCACATTTCCAATGAAGTATTAAAAATGTGGTTTTCATCAAAGTAATATTACACTTACTAGTGTATGCATCCAACTTATACAAAGTGCTAATTATGACACCTCTAACAACAACCATAGTACATATCATCATTTTTCATCCTCCATTAAAAAAGACTTCTTGCATACTTTAATCTATTAGTTTTCTCACAATTAACAAATTTCATCTTAGACCATGGAGATGTATCATACCTTTACTCTTTCTTATTCTACCATTAAGAAACCTAATTTTACCTTAACTACAACCAACAATATTTTAATAAGAATTTACTCCTTATCTTCATCAAATTTTTTATATTCAAAAAACTAATCTTTATTAGAGTTCAAATGAAAAGATGTACCTAACTTAATCAACCATGAATTTCCACATGTGTGAGTGACCAAAACTACAATGAATGCATCATCATATTCATTCTTGGACTTATAATTAGAATCAAATTTCCTACTTTTATTCTGCTATTTTATTTGTAGTCCATATGGATGTGTCCAGGCTGATTGTAATTCTAAACAATAACTTTATACTTTCAAGAAGGTTTGGATATTCTTTCAAGTCTAGATTTATTATGATTCTCATTCTTCTCTCTTTTTTCCTTGGGATTTCATGAAAAAATGAGGTGTTATTAAACTAAAGGATATCTTCCTCTTTTTTCTCTTTAAAGAAAAGGAAACCACCATCTCTTATTGATAGTAAGAAAGCATCCCTTACTAGATTTGTGACATGGTTTAACAACCTCATGTGTTTTCTCTAAGCTTGGTGGTTGTATCAAGCATTAATAGGTTGATATTTTGGTGGAACAAAAAATATAGCAATAAAAAGGTGATATTAGGTCTTGGTCATAGGTTTGAATTATTGTAGGCTACAGTGAGTAACATTGGAAGGGGGACTTTCAGTAGTGGGTTAGCATCCTTCATTGGATACATGGCACGGTTTAACAGCCTCACGTGTCTTCTATAAGTTTAGTGGTTGTATCAGGAATTAACATGTTCATCTTTTGGTGCAATAATAAACCTAACAGTTAACAAGTGGTGTTAGAGAAGACCCCGAGGTTAGTTTAAGGCTTTGATAGAGGTATGAGTGAAATATATAAATATTCCTTATGCATTTCATTAGAAACATAGACTCAATTGAGTTTTCATTCAGTTAGTTCATCAAAGGTGGAAAAATCCTTTATCAATGTGAACAATGAGTCCACTTGAAGGTGGCTTTAACCTTCACTCTTTGATCAATGTGCTCAAGTAGTGGGCCTTTTGTTATTTATCAAATAATAATGAGGTTGTTAAACTTTTAACAGTGATTTTATCCTCTAATAGGGACTTTTCCTTTAACAAAGAATAATGTTCTAAATTCTTTGTATCAACTCCTAATAGGGCCAGGTCGCCTAACAATGACATTTTTATATTAGTACATGATCTCATGGATATCATCCGTATTGGGGTTTTCCCTTTACAAGATTTTCCTCGAGAGTTGTTAGGATTTAGAGAGATAGAAATAATAATTACATGCAAATAACCAATATCAAAAATAATAAATCACATCACACATAATGAAATCCCTAACCCTAATCCATTTTATACAATTATTTTTGTCACTTTAGGGTTAAAATTAGTTACAATATGTCAGCCCAAAAAATGCTCATAATTATGGAGTGTGTAAATACTTCCCTGATTAGTCACCACAAACTAACAAGAACAAAAATATTGTGTCTTATGGTATTGTCTTATATCTTGTTCATACTATTTTTCATTTCTATATCTTTCATTGGTGATTTGGTTAAGAAGTTTAAATTCTATATATGTCATACACAACTAATTCATCCCCACTCCTCTTAGTTATGTTGTGAGGATTGTTATTCCTAAAATATATCCCATCCTCAAAATAATAGAAGTACTTCTAATGGCCATGATAAGAGAATCCCACAAATAAAGAAAAGAATAAAGAAAGATCTAACATTTCTTCTCCTCATTCATATTGACACTAATAGATGCCAACAAAACATATATGAATAATTCTATATGGTTTATAATTTTTTCACCCTCCTTTATTCCCAAGGAATATAAATTCTTGAGGAAAAATTTATATACTAAATATTTTTCTTCACAGATCTCACCAAGATTCTTCTATAGATTTAATATAGTGGGTTCTTCAAGGAAATTGATTATAATAGAATCCCCAAGGAATAATCTAATCAAACCCTTGGCTTTATGGTACATAAAAAATTTAGCATCCTACTCTAGATAAATAGGTCACACAATATTTTTATCAATAAAATCTCACAAATCTTGATCTATTAGTAGATCCTTCATCTTGAGATTCTACATTTCAAAAATATTTTAAGAAAATAATTCCACCACTTTCCCTCTTATAAACTATTCATCTAAAAAATCTTTCAATAAGATCACAAAGTATTTTCTTCATAAGCTCTCACTCAAACCTAGATTAGTATAGAAACCTAATGTAACCCCCAAATCAAACCAAAGGTGATTAGGTTCTAATACCAATTGTGAGTAAGTTAAGTAGTGGAAAGACTTCCTACACTAATCTTGTGAAGAGGGTAATATTAAAATGTATAGGATATTTATAATAGTTACAAAAACTTAATAGAAATAACATCAAATAATATGCCTACTAAAAAATAATATTTTTTGTGGGAAAAGGACATTTTGAGATAAAGAATGCTACCCTCCAAAATCCACACAATATATTATTCATAAATCATAATAGATTACAATATGCTTGCACAGAAATTATAGTACCTTTCCAACCTATTCCTTACTAGGATGTAATAGAGCCTTGGAACTTGGAATTTAAGTGTAATAAAGTAGGAATATTTGATCTATTAAATATTAATTGATGTATCTAGAAACATAGTTTTCATTAAGTAAAATAATATGATGTTAAATTATGTGGTTATTTGAGATATATTACATTCAAGAAGATTGGATTAATTTGTTATGATGATTGCCAATAATTCCTATACATCATAACTTATATGTTGATGGGAATTTTATAGAGATCTAAATTGGCATATGCTCATATTGATAGAATTAATTTATTTAAATATCTTTAAATTAAATATAATATTAAAGTGATTATTTGTTGTCATGGTGTACTGCAACCTACTTTGTATGGATTGCTTGTGGGTGCTAGTACAAAGTGAGATAGATTTGTGGTCACTTTATTGCAAGATCTACATAATGTTCCACTCTCCTTTATTGTGATTATTTGTATTATATGTGCTTCAACTATGTATGTACTATGAGAATCTCCTCTTCACATTTACATGTTTACTAATTAAGTATCGGGTACATTCATCTTCTCTTCATGTTTACATGTTTACTAAATAGATATCGAGTACATTCATCTTGAGTTTTGGGAATTGATTGTAGCTATATCTCTGACTATGGGTATAAAAGATAGTAGTTATAACCTTTCATACTGAGTTAATATCATCCCCATATGCATGATGTATTCTTAATTGATTAATATAGTACCCCTTCAATATGTGTTTGGTAAATTCATATTCATTATGCCTTTGTGAAAGACTAGTGGTCTGTCTATGCTTTAGAGTTCCTAAAATTGTTGTGGAAGAGGACTTAATTAATAATATTTAATTTAGTTATCATATATTTATTGTATATTGTTGGCCAATTTTTCACAAATTTGTCTCATTTAACTATAACTAGTTGAGTTTGTGTTAAGTTTTGGGGTTTTAATTCTATTGCCTTAAGTGGTTTATTTTTTACCCTTTTTGGTTTTGGTGGAAAAAGTGACTTATAATGAGATATTAGAATTTAGTTCTCTCACTTTTTCATTTTGGAGAGCAAAAATTGCTCAAATCCTCTTGTGAGAAATTTGAATATTCACTTGTTGGGTTTGATCATGTTAGAGTAAATGGTTCTCCATTTAACTCTTATATTAAGTATACTTAGGTGAGCTCATAAATTAGGAGGAATTATATATTCTTGTCTTTTATTATTAGGAGGATATTGTGAGTCATCCTTTTGACTCAAAATACTCCTAAGATATCACATGTGGTTATTTCCAACTTGGGCACCACCATTCTAGATTGTAGGTGGATGGTAGGTGGTTGATTCCACAAGGACTCTACTTCCTCCAAGTTGAGACACTTGTCTCAACCTTCTCCAAGTATCCTCTTATCTCTTGCCTATATAAATAGGCTAGCTCTTATGTATTACATATTAGGAAATATTGATGCTATTATTATGCCTTTAAGCATTTACATCAAAGATTGTTCTTGTATTGTTATTCTGACAATTTTATTTCCTCTTTATTAATTTATGTATTTCATTAGATTATGGTTATATTTGTTTTATAAAAATTCTAACATGGTATCAGAGCAATTTTTAAAGAGTAGATTCTTTATTAGAGGTCTTGTAAAATCTTATATGCTCTTCTCTTGCGTTTCTATATGAACTAGAGAATTAGACAAGATTTATGAAGACCCAATAGTACCTCTTTTGCATATATGTGTTTTTACTAATATGTTAATTGCAACACTCTAGTGGATTCATAGAGCCATTATGAAACTTCCATTGCATCCATAAGGTTCAAAAAAGTCAAAATTGACTCGTGTTTCATTCAAATTAGAGTATGTTTGCATCAATTACAAAGAGCTCAAATTTGGAGTAGGGCACACAAAACAAAGTATTTTCAGGCCAAATAGATCTTACCATTGCATCTAGAAGGCTTGAGAGATGAATTTTGATATATTATTCGACCTATTTTGATGTTGGAGCTCTTTGTGGAAAATTTTTTATCATTTGGCATGCAAATCAAGGTAGAAGCAAGTTTTTTCTTTGGAAAATTTATATTTAAAACACATGAAACATGCTTGGGCCAACTCACATGAACTCTACAAATGACCCACATGCATATTGACCAACTACAAGGTCAGCCAAATCAATTTACATATTTAGGTGGGAGTACTCAACAATTTAAAGACTTCAATTCCCTTTACATTTACAAATGTGGGACAAATACTTTTTCCAAATATAGTTATCTTACTATGTTAAATTTGACATCTCTGTGACCGTCGTAGTGAATATTTTTTCCTTGCCATGATATTCATTTGATTGTCAACTTCAATCAAAAATATTCTTGAATTACCATTCTTCAATTATATTTTATGTATGGTAGTCTAACTTTGAATGGTCATAACTTGGTCATCCAAACTCCAAATTGGATGCAATTATTTTTTATTTGGGTAGAATTCTTCAAATAATGCAGTGGTGGTGTTAGTTTTATTTTTTTGAAGCATATAGTAATTCAAAATTTTAGTTTTTCATGATTGTACCTATGCAATCCTACATTTTGCAACTTCTAGAACATCGTACGGGCTCATACAAATAGATCTTTTAGTGTCATTTTTTTCAAAAGTGCATGATATTTTGAGAAGAAACCAAATATTCTATAAAAATATAGTCTTATTTAGACAAAAATTGTACTTTCATCCTTTGGCCAAAATTAGCACTTGTAATAGTTTGAATTGATAGAAATCCTTTGTCCTAATTGTATAAGTCTTCATTTGCTTCAGATTGGAAGTTTTAATTGAAAAATCAAGTCCACTTTGAACCATATTTTGTAAAAAGTTGCAATTGTATGTGAACTGAATTATAAAGTGACAAAATCATTGCATCTTGGGGGGTGATTTTTTATCTAGTAAAAGGGGGGGTAGTCTCATGTGTAGTCTCTTGTACTCTTATTACTATCTTCTATTAATCTTGCTTCTCCTTCATTATGCACAATAATATTTATTTCTACATTAAAATGGATCAATCAACAATACCATTACTCACACCCTATAACTACTATGAGTAGAAGTCTAAAATGACAATATATCTTAAGAAGTTAGGGTTGTATAGAGTAACAATGGGCTTTGAAATTGAGCCAACATTACTTGTAGAAAAGCCTAAATGACACAACAAATGCGATGAAGCATATGGTACCTTATGCATGGCTTTATCTCCAGAGCTTCTCTTTCATGTGGAATCATCTACAACTCCTAATAATGTATGGACAACATTAGAAGGATTATTTGGAAAGAAAGATTATTTAAGAGGGTATCAATTAGAGAATGAATTGATAGGATTAAATCCATGTAACTTTGATACTATTCAAGACTTCTTTACTAAGTTAAAAGCTTTGACATTGCAAATTAAAAGACTATGGAATAAAGATGAAAGGTACTAATTCTAAATATTATTTCCAAGCTTGGTCCTACATATTTTGTGTTTGTTTCTACCTTCTATGCTACTAAAAGTGCCTTAGGCAACAATTACACAATGCCTTCTCTTGATGAGTTTGCAAATGAACTCATAAAGAAGTAGGATAAGTTGATCCATATGGGAACACTCAATTCATTCGATTCTCATACCTTGACTATCAATCAGGGCACAAGAGAACAAAGAGGGCTTCTTAAGCAAGAAAAGAAAAGAAAATACCAAATAGAAAACAATCAAGAAAATAAGTTTTCTACTCCAAGAGTAGTAAATGATACATCTTCTTGAAAAAGAAATAAGCCCCAAAAGGAGAGAACAACATGTTCTTATTGTAATAAACTTAGTCATGATGAATATAAATGTCTAAAGAAGAAAATTGATCACTTGTCCCATCTTCTTGAAAAGAACAATATCAAAGTGCCTGATTCTATCAAGTCAAATTCATTCCAAGAATCTTCCAAGGAATCAAGTAAAGGAAAATGAAAGGGTAAGGCCCTAATAGTTGCTGCCCTACAACCAAATTCATGGATTATTAATCTGAGTGCCTCACACCACATGGCTTCATCAAAAGAATTTTTTTCCTCATTGGAGCATGTTTTATACCATCCATTATTTTGGGTGATGAAACTCCTTCTGAAGTGCATGGGAGAGGGTCTATTGACATGAGTAAAGGGACATTTCATGATGTTCTTTACGTTCCATCTTTGTCAACTAATCTCTTATTTGTTTATCAAATCACTCACATGGGCTCTGGTAAGTGAGTTGAGTTTACTCTAGATATAGTGGTCATTAGCGAGATGAGCAATGGTTCAACAATTGCAATGGAAAAGGTAGAACATCAATCAAGATTGTATCACTTCTCTCACTTTTTTCCTGATTCACCTTCACTTGCATTACTCACTCACTTTGATCAAGTGAGTCATTTGTGGTATCAATGGTTTGGCCACTTAAAGTACCACTACTTACAGCAACTAGGTCAACATGATATGGTTACAGGGTCTCCTTCTATTCAATTTTCTTATAGAGTTTTTCAAGGATGCATTCTTGGCAAGCATTCTAAAGAAAAAATTGATAAAGGAAAAGCATGGAGAGCCACACAACTTTTGGAGCTAATACATAGTGATTTGGCAAGACCATTTCCACATCCTTCTTTCAACAAAGCCAAATATGTTTTAGCATTCATTGATGATCTTTCTCAATACACATTTCTATATTTTCTTAAATAGAAGTGTGAAGTCTTTGAGTATTTCCAAGAGTTCAAATATTTTGCAGAGAAACAAACTAGGAAGTTCATAAAGGTCTTGCATATAAATAATGGGGAGGGGGGGGGGGGGGAGGAATATGTTAACCAAAGGTTTGAGAAATTTTATATCTTAGAAGGAATTGATCTTCAACACATATTCCCCTATATTCCACAATAAAATGGAGTTCAGAATGGAAGAATAGGTCCTTAAAGGAAATGGTCAATAGTATGATCCATTCCAAATAATTGGCACCTCAGTATTGGGCCAAGGCCATCAACTATGCATGTTACATTCATAATCGAGTTCCTCATCAAGCTATAAAGAGGGTAACTCCTTTTAAAGCTTGGATTGGTCAAAAACCTATAGACAAACACTTTCGAGTGTTTGGGTCTCCTGCAGGGGCCTATATTCTAGTTGAGAAAAGCAAGGCAATGGATCCACAAAGCATGCCTTGTATATTTTTTGGGTATCTAGATGGTGTCAAAGGCTATAGGCTTCTTCATCCCACTACACATGAGTTTTTCATTGAGAGGAGTGTTCTTTTTGAGAAAGATACCTCCAGTTCTTCTTCTATCACTTCTCCATCATTCATTCCTATGGAGACATTGCGACTACATGATGATAGTTCTTCTAAAGTGCTTGATCCTCATAACCTAGATGAGGAATCTTCTTCTACTTCAAATGATGATGATGGGGATCCATCTTCCTCCAGTCATCATTTAGAGAACAATTTTCCTCTAGATTCTCCACATGCTCCAGATATTGGGCCTCACTGGGCTCGACAGACATTAGAATCAGCAAGCAATTGGGTTGGTGATTCTTCAGATGAGAGAAGAATAAGGTCTTAGTTCAAGAAAACTAAACATCTCTTTATTGCTATAGCTTCTGATCCACAAACATTTAAAGAAACTTCTAGTATTCCTGAGTGGGATATTGCTATGCAAGAAGAATTTAGTTTCTTAGAGAGGAATCATACTTGGGATTTAGTCCCTCTTCCTAAGGGAAGAAAAATTGTTTGGTGCAAGTGGATCTATCAAATAAAATTTTTAGCAGATGGGTCAGTTGATAAGTATAAGGCTCACCTAGTTGCTAAAGGATTCTCTCAGGTTCTTGGAATTGACTTCTTTGAGACCTTTGCACCAGTTGCAAAGATGAATACTATTTGACTTTTCCTTGCCATTACTACATCGCATCATTGGGAAGTTCATCAAATGGATGTGAAGAGTGCATTTCTTCATGGTGAACTTCAGGATGAGATCTATATGGAGTAGCCACAAGGGTTCATTGAGGATCCTACACTTGACTGTCACCTTTGAAAGTCCATCTGTGGCCTCAAACAAGCTCTACAAGCTTGGTATGCCAAGATCAACCCCTTCCTTCTATCATTTGGATTCACTCAATTCCATTCTAATTTGAACATCTACATATTGTAGAAGGATGATACTCTCACCTTCCTTGTTCTCTATCTTGATGATTTGTTGATCACAAGGAGTCACTTATCTCACATTATTGCAGTCAAAAATTCCCTTCATGATTGGTTCTTAATGTCTAACTTAGGCCTTCTTCATTACTTCTTAGGGATTGAGATCTCTCAGTCACCTTTTGGTATATTTATTGGCCAACATAAGTACACTCTTGATATGCTCTCCAAATTTCACATGGTCGACTGCAAGTCTACACCAACTCCATTTTTGTTAGGGGTCAAACTTGAAGCTTCTTGTTCTTCACCCTTAGTTGATTCTACCTTGTATTGTCAATTAGTTGGTGACCTCATATACTTGACTCACACAAGGCCTGATATATCATATGTTGTGAGCATGGTTTCTAGGTTTATGTAGGAACCACATGAGCTATATTGGAAAGTAGCTAAGAAGATTCTTCATTACATCCAGGGTACTCACAATTATGGGATTCATTATGCAGTGGGTTTTGATATTGACTTGGTGTGATATAAAAATTCCAATTGGATAGACGATTCTTAGGATCATAAGTCCACTTCTAGGTATTGCTTCTCTCTTGGTCTTGGTCCAGTTTCTTGGTCAAGCAAGAAGCAGTTTGTTATTTCTCTTTCATCCACTGAAGCTGAGTATTGAGGAGAAATTAGTGTATCCATTGAAGCTATTTGGCTACAACACATCCTTATCAAGTTTGGCATTCCTTTCCAAAATCCAACAGTCATCTTTTGTGACAATCCAAGTGTTATTCAAATTTCTTACAATCTAGTCCATCATCAAAGGACCAAGAACATTAAGATTCACATGCACTATATCTGGAAGTTGATTCATGAGAAGGTACTTGACCTTCAGTACTACCAGACATCCGATTAGACTGTAGACATCTTCACCAAACTCTTCATCGAGAGAAAGTTCATACACTTCCATGCCTTGCTTGGGGTGCATCAGGTGTCTTATTCTAGAGATTTTTAACTTCATTTCTACTCTCTTTTGGAGAGGATTTTTGTCCCACTTGGTTTTCTCCTTTTTATCTTGTTATGTGAGGATACTTTTTTAGTTGTAGATGGTTACCTAACATGGCTTTGATGCTAGGACCCATTAGCTATATATTGCATTATAGTACTCCCTAAGTTGTACTTAGGGGGGTGTTAGAGTAAATAGTTATTTTCCATTTAACTCTTATATTAAGTTTACTTAGGTGAGCTCATAAATTAGGAGGAATTATATATTCTTGGATATTATTATTAAGAGGATATTGTGAATCATCCTTTTGACTCCAACTACTTCTAAGATATCACATGTGATTAATTCCAATTTGGACACCACCATTCTAGATTGTAGGTGGATGGTAGGTGGTTGATTCCATGAGGACTTTACTTCCTCCAAGTTGAGACACTTGTCTCAATCTTGTCCAAGCATCCTCCTAGCTCTTTCATATATAACTAGTGTAAGAATTTGCCTAAGGGCAGGATTCACCTAGGAACTAAAAACTCAAACACAAGCACAACAATAGGCCAAAAATGGATATGATCAATTAATCAGAGTATGTCCTAATACATTTCTCTGTTTAGTATGTGATGTGATATGTAAACACACTAGGAGTGCTATACATATAGGCCTCTCAGGAAGCACCTAGAATGTCTCTAAAAAGAACCAGGAGATAAGATAAGCATTGACAACTAAGCACACACCTTATCCAACATTCTAGATGAGTGGATAAGAATGAGAAGGTTGTAGACACCATGTGCATAAAAGAGGTGCAAACTCCTGTGTTGTCAACATGACAACTCATAAGAGTGCACATACTCCTAGGTGACTACTAAATAAATAATAAAAAATATGCATTAACCTAAGTAAACTTATGTAAGTGTAAATAGTAAATATTTATTTACACCAACACCCCCCCTTAAGTGCAACTTAGGGGAATGTCCTTAAGCTTATGAAATCTAGGATGATATGCATAATGGGTCCCAACTACTAGGCTATGTTAGGTACCCATGTACAAAATGAAGATGCAAATCTCTCATAAATTGGAGAAAGAGGGAAAATTGCATGGGAAAAACCCTCCCCCAAAAAGAGAGATGAAAAGGGATGCATGGGTGGATGGAGTAATCAAGACCCCCCCATTACGACATACATCCAGTATATACAAAAAAGAAATGGGAGAAGGACAAAACCCCTTAAGAGGAAAAAGTCCCCCCCAAAAAGGAGAAGAAGGAGATGAGATAGTCCCCCCCCCCCCAAAAGTACTATGAGAATCAGTGAGTAATGCTCCGGTGTAGAAGTTGATCCATGACCGTATAATGATGTTCCTCCCCTTTGGAAGAAACAAAGGCAAGGGTATAAAGGAGATGCATCCCCTTGATGGAGAAGGAATCTCTATGATGACCAGTGTCTCTAAAACCTATTCAAAAGTCCCTATTTTGATACTGATGATGGCTTCCTTCAAAATTGCTGAAAAGAAGTGCAGATCGAACAAGGAGTGTGGTAGAACCAGCTTTAGGAAACCAACAATTTTCTCAAATGTGAAAGAGACCTCCTGCAGATGTTATACATAAGAATCCACAATCACGCCAACCTAGAAGGATTGATCATGTAGAGAATGTGCAATAACCGTAGAAGAATCATCCTCAACAAAGAGAAGTGAGAAATCATCATAAAAGTCTCCCATATTTGTTGTGTGTGACTCCAAGAATAGAGCTGAAATGTCTGGCAAGAAATCATCACCTCGAAGACCATGTGTACCCTGCAGTGCTAAAGTACATGAATCTGTCACTACGATAAAAGAAGTATCTGTCTCAAAAAGAAGATGAATATCTTTAATAATGTCTCCTACATCTTCAATGTGAGACTCCACAAACAGGCCTGCAAGGGCAAAAAGGAAGTCATCACATGAAGGTAGAGTAGGAAGACATAAAGTATCCTGCCGCACTGAATCTGAAGTATCTGTGGTTGGAATAGGATTAGTAGGAGCAACAAGAGCTAGAGGTCTGATCTCATCTTAAGAGGATTCAGCTACAAATGGAGGTAGGAGATCTTCTGGGAATGGAGGAATGTTTGGATCTCCATAGGTCTCCCAAAGATACATCCAATGAACATATGGATCATTTTCCTTAAGGTCAATAAGTAAATCTAGAATGTCCATATCTGTATATAGAAAGAGAACATGAGTAATGAAGTCGAAAGTCTTAATATCATAGTCAAATCCTCTTGCATAAGGTAGTGCATTGTGCTGACTGAGATATTTGATAGCATTTTGACTCCATTCCTAATAGTTATCTGGGTGCAAATGGATCAAATCTGACTCTTCCATGATGGACCAAGCAATGAACCTCCAAGAAAATAAAGAACCCCCCCCCCCCCGAAAAAGATATTGTTGGCACTTTATATGTGGTGCGTGTACTTGTCAAAATGAACAAAGTAAACCTCTAATTTTGCTTGTTGCAACTGTCACTTGAGGCTTAAGACTGGAACTAAGCATTATAGCTGAATTTATAAAGCAAGACAATACAAAAATGGCCCTATTTTTGAAAGTGAGATTTCTATCCACACAACCCTAGTATCTGACTATAGATTTGGAAAGTAGACAAAAAAATACGCACTTTCAAAAAAAAGGAACCTGAAAAGGAGTCCAGATGAGCCCCTACGGAGCATTTCAAGTTGTAAAATGTAGGATTAAGCAAGTACAGTCACCCAAAGATGAAAATTATGAAAAATCATTGCACCAAAACTAGAAAATAACACCACCACTAGAAAATTCAAGAAATTCTACCCAATTTCAAAAAAAAATCACACACGAATTGGAGTTTGGATGTCCGAGATATGAGCTCATGAAGTCAGGCTGCCAAACTGAAATGCAATTTGGAGAGGGGTCTGGAGAAAATGCTGCAATGTTAAAATTGATGGTCAAATGGCCATTACTGCAGTTATAAAATGATTGGGTTTGACAATCAAACGATTGTCATATTTAACCCAGTGAAAATTTGATGTCAGTGAAAAAAGAGCCCCTTGCTAACGTGGCAAATGATGGGGCACTGACTATGATTTTTGTACTATACAGAATGTACAAATTAGCATGTGTATCCTAATGTGGTGCTTGCATCGGACTGTTTTCCATGTGGTGATGTGGTAGTACTAGTTGATGTGTCAGTTGATGAGCTATCTGTATACGCAACAAAGAATGACTTGTTACTAGTCCTATGTGGTAGTCAAAGTGATGTTTTCCTGTTGTATTGTCACTGGGCATGTGGTGAATGCTATCTATGTGGTAGGTTTAGCAAAGGTGTGCAGGTGAGAAAGGTTTAAAAAAAAAATTGGTGCCAAAAAAAGGCAAGTCACAATTGCCGAAATATTTGCTTTCTGTCTTTGCAGTCATCGGTAAACGGCAGTGCCCAAGAAACTCCAATGCGGGATGTTGTTGTGTATGTCGAAGCCAAAAAATTACCCTAGTATTTCAAAATGCATAGATCATAGACTAGAATAAAGATGCCGATGTCAAAAAAAGGCACAGGTGGGTCGGGATCAGTTTACATGTGCCAGAATGGCTTTAAACAGTCATCGATTTTCTGCACCATTGGCAAGATCAGGATCGCAACCAAAAATTTGGTTCATGTGGCTAGAAAAGGTTTTTATCAGGCTAGATTTCCTAAAGAAAATTCCACATCCACTGTGGGGGCACTATATGCACTATTTAAAAAAAAACCCTGCCACAGATAAATATGAAGTGGTCATCGCCAAGGACTGTAGCTAGGCGGTAGGTTGCTATGCGAAATTTTAATAAGTGACCGGCTCAGTGAATGTGCCAATGCTAAATTGAGGAATGTTGCAGCCGATAAAAGGGCACTCACCAGATATGACAGTGCGTTGTCGAAATAGGTGAAAGTTCACTGAATTACTTGTGTGAACCCACAGGGCTGGGATCTGACAGCCCAGTATCTGAAAAAAATTTCTCTGCAAGGCCGCTGGGCCTAAATTTTTTTTTGAAAACTCTATAGAAGAAATACGACATAAATTTAAGAGAAAATAAAATACTGAAATGACCATACCTGTAGTGCAAATCGGGGCCTCCAGGTCCGATTTGCAAAAAAAAAAATTGCTTCACAGTCGACTATGGCCGAAGATAGCCATATTTATAGCTGATTTTCATCGAATCAATATTTCAAACGTAATGGTGAGGTCAGATCTGGTGCTAGACACTCCCAATTTCTATAATACTCCAAAGTTGGGCTGCGGTGATGAAGCAAGATGATGGTCTCAAACGGCTTCGTGCAGAGGAATTCTCCAAGAGCTCCGATACCATGTAAGAATTTGCCTAAGGGCAAGATTCACCCAAGAACTAAGAACTCAAACACAAGTACAACTATAGACCAAAAATGGATATGATCAATTAATTAGAGTATGTCCTAATACATTGCTCTATTCATTATGTGATGTGATAAGTAAACACAATAGGAGTGCCTGTATATAAAGGCCTCTTAGGAAGCACCTAGAATGTCTCTAGAAAGAACCAGGAGATAAGATAAGTATTGACAACTAAGCACACACCCTATCCAACATTCTAGATGAGTGGATAAGAATGAGAAGGTTTTAGAAACCATGTGCTTAATTAGTGTGCTAACTCCTATGTTGTAGACACCATGTGCATAAATGAGGTGCGAACTCTTGTGTTGTCAACATGACAACTCACAAGAGTGCACATACTCCTAGGTGACTACTAAATAAATAATAAAAAATATGCATTAACCTAAGTAAACTTAAGTAAGTGTAAATAGTAAATACTTATTTACATCAACAAATAGGCTAGCTCTTATGTATTACATATTAGGAAATATTGATGCTATTATGCCTTTGAGCATTTAAAGTAGAGATTGTTCTTGTATTGTTGTTCTGAAAATTTTATTTCCTCTTTATTAATCTATGTCTTTCATTAGATTCTGGTTATATTTGTTTTATACAAGTTCTAACAAATCCACTTGTTAGACTCTTGGATGGAGTGACTCCTTTGATTCATGTTGGGATTGCTCACCTTTGTCAAAAGAATCAATCAATTCATCAATGCTTTTATTTGCTTCTCTTTATTTCAAGTTTAATGTCATTTAAGAGGTATTCATTCCTCTCTCATTTCTTCATTTGATTGCATTTAGTTTATTGCAATTGATATGTGGGATACATTTATGTATTTTCCCCACTTATTTGAGTTCTTTCCATGCCCGGTTGGGTTTATGTGAATTTTATATATTGAAATGCAAGTTTTTATGTCATTATGTTGTTGGAATTATGTGAAATTCCCAGAAGTGGAATCTTATTTGATATGTCTATTGTTGGTTATTTAGACCAATGGGTTTGATTTTTGTAGCCAAAATCCAAGTTTGATTTTTGACCTTTTTTGTTGCATCATTTTGCATGCCCGCTTGGAACCTTCATTCAACATTTTTGGAATGACTTATATTTTGAGATTAATAGTCTCTACTACAAAGAGGAGGTTGATCAAATATGAATGGTTATAGGAAATTCCACGTATTTTTATATTTTGGGTCAAAAGCACCCTTTCAAGTCAAAATGTTAATTTTTGAACCCTTACTAGATTTTTGTCAGAATGTATTATTTTTATGATTTTGAGCTCCTTGTAGTGCTTACCCCTAGTTTATTTTTATGTTATATTATAGAATTCTTTTAGGTTGACCTTTATGGTTATGTGATTTGATTTAGTGGTACTTGGTTACTTGACTTGGTTGATACTATTTACATATTTAGATTATATTTTTTACTAGATACATTATACTTATATATTTGATGTGTTCATGTTATTCTTTTGATGATGATGTTTTCCATACTTCATATAGTGATTTCAGTTGCTTTCATAATGACAAATATATGGATAATTTATATGTGATTTTATGATTACTTACCCCATAGTTGCATGTGTATGGTGTACACGTATGTTTTACTTTATGTTTGGCATATCTGATATGGTTGAAGGAGGGAGTTGTAGTCACCCACTAGTAAAGATCTAGACAATGTACCACTCCCTGTCATTGCCTATTTAGTTTAGATATATATGCATGTGTACATGTTCGACTTTTATGCAGATTGTATGTACCAGGCATTGACTTCCCTAAATTGCCAAGATGAGCATGTTGTGTCGCAGTATCTCAATGGTAAAAGAGGGGAGATAGTTCTCAAGTACAAATCCTAAACCCAAGCCAATTGTCCTAAAATACAGGACAAGTATTTGATTTTTTAACCTTTTCAAATTTGTCAAAGTGATGTGAATTTGAGATTTTTAACCTTTGAGTTTGATCCATACCTTGTCTATCTAGTTGAGTTTTGTCTTATTGAGTTTGTGGGTATGTTGTGATTTTCAAGTATAATCAAATCAACCAAAGAGATTATTAAATGATTTAATTAAACAAAAAAATTATAAAGAAAAAATAATTTTATAATATTTAATTAATTGATAAATTAAGTAAATGAAAAAAACGAATTTAAAGATTTATGTAAAAGACTAAATTTGGCATAATTATGTTTATTTAATTTAATAATAATAAATTTAGAAGTTGCATTTAAATAATTGACTTTAAATATTTTTGTTAGTTAAATTAATAAATAGACTTTCTAAAAGTGTCTTCCATATTTATTTACATTTTAAAAATGAAGTGGGAATAATTTAAATAAAATTTATTCTAATTTAAAAGAAAAAAGCATGCACAAGGCAATGAATTAAATTAAAATAATAAAAGTTTATTTTAATGAGAGGCCCTTGCATGTTCAAAAACCAGAAACCCTAGGTTAAGTTAAACTCTTTATTAAGATATTGGAGCTCATTTCTACACACATAAGTTTGGAGGATCAATTTTCTGAGATTGAAAGATGAGATATTTTCGAAGGATTTGGGACATGAAATTTTTTGCAATCATTGAGCTTTTGTTAGATTGTAGCATCAGATTGAGGTAGGACTCTTGTTTCTATTGTTTGTCATACCACATTTACTACAAGAATAAGATTTCATTTATAATGAGTTCAGCCTTCTCTGGCCCAACAATTGATGCTAGTGCTGGAATTGATGTTGCTACTAAAGAGAATGGCTCCATTGACCAAGTGCTTGTGCAAGTTCATTCCCAAGTGTTTCACAATGTAATTCCTCTCTTGATACTATTTTGAATGTCAAATATTTTGATAGTGCATACACATGGCTAGAAAAAAAAACCCTGATTGGGTATTTTGTGGTTCGTACTCTTTCTAAAAGCATGTTGTAGGAATCGATTTCCAAGGTTTGGACACCTCAGGTTGTTCACCTTGGTGGAGTTCAAATCCTTACCAAAGGCTTTTTTTCTTTTTCACTTTCGCAATGTGGGCCAACTTGAACATGTTTTAGTGCAAGGTCCTTGGACTATTAGGTCCTCCCTCTTGGTTTTTCAATGCTAGTTGAGAGATTTTGTTGTTTTAGATGATTGAAAGCTTAAGGTGCTCATTTGGGTAGAGTTCCCTTGGCTTCTCATTCCTTGCTGGTCATTTTTACCCACTATTGCACAAACTATCGGCAAGGTTGTGTGCCTTGAACTGGACAAGTTTTTCAATGCTCATCCCTAATGTAGGGTTTGTGTTGAGGTCGACCTATCTAGGGACCTCAAGGATACAATGGAAATCTAGATAGGTGGTTCCACCTTTACTCATAAGGTGCTTTACCTTAACCTTCCAAATACCTATTATTAGTGCTAGTCAACTAAGCATAAGATTAGGGATTGTCCCTTGTTGGACTATAATCTCCCCCCTGCTTTGGAAGCTAAGCCTGCTACGACCACCAAGAAAGATGAATGGACTACGGTGGTGAAAAAAGGGAAGGGTTTGGCTATGGATAAGGAAAGCTCTTTGCCTATGGATCATGGTAAATCTAGCTCAAGCCAAATACCAATAGAATCCTTAGTTCCATTGCTCCCTCTACCTCCTATTTCAAACCCTAGAGGCCAAGGGATAGTGGGAATTCCTACCTCATATCTACACCCTCTTTGAACTTGAGTGTTGCAAGTGGCATCAATGATTTCCTAGCAAATGCTACGTTGGTCTCGCAACCTAGATGGCCGCAATGAGTTTTTTTTATAATGGGGAGAAGATTCAAAGGGTCATTGCTCTTGATGACTCCTTGTTTAAGGCTCCCTCATTTTTGCACAATAGCTTCTCCTCCGTGGGGGATGAGGATGACATGCAAGCTAGGTTACCATGAATTGTCTTTCATGGAATGTGCGAGGGTTGACAAACCTCCCTAGAAAATATTATGTTCATGATACCAAGCATCATTTTTATCTTGATGTGCTTTGTCTCTAGGAAGTTAAAGTTGCTAGGTTTCTTCTCGCCTCACCTTGTCATGTTATTTGGTTAGATAGTGTCATATTTTCTTCTTAGCATGAAACTAGTTGAGGTGGTGTCGTTACTCTTCTCTCCCCTTACTTAATTTCCTTTGCTATTTCACATGGTTCTGACCCTATGCATAGGGTTGTTTGGATTTTGTTGTCTTTTTAGAATCATTCTTTTGGTATTGTCAATATTTATGCTCCCAATGATGTTGTTGATTGCTCACACCTATGGCATTGGTTAGTGAATCATTTTCCACTTGCAACATGGGTTTATTGTGGGGATTTTAACATGGTTGAGCTAGCCTCTGACAAGGAAGGCCTTTTGCCATTTAGATAGGTAGCTAGTGAATGGGAGGCATGGTTTTACATGCAGAACAAGATAGGTCTTTTTTATCCTAATGCTAGTCATCGTCACCTAGATGGGATTTGGCATACTTGGTCTAATTTTCAAGCTGAGTCTAGAGTTTTCAAGAGACTTGACAAGGCTATGATTTCCATGCAATCCTTTTTTTCCTTCTCTCAAAAGCATGCCCTACCTATCACTCCCCTACCTGATGTGACATTGTTAGATCACTCACCCATTCTTTTTTCTATTACCTGGCAGACAGCTTAGCCTCACCCATGTAAAACCCAATTTTACACTTGTTGTCCCATTTGTCAACTATTGCACACATCATGTGTGTTTGGAATCTTGAACCTTAGGCCCACACTCATTATGGATGGATTCAATGGTGGAATGATGCTATCCTATGTATCGCAGGATTTCTTTGCATTCACAGTAGAAAACTAGCCATGTACTATAGGAGATCTTATGAAGCCACTACTCATGATCTGCATACAGCCTTGGAGGCTCTTGCCATGAATCTATTTGATATGGATCTCTAGGTTTGGCTTGCCAACCTTTGGCACCAAAAAAAAGTTATAAATATCTATGCTACATGAGGAGCTTAGATTAAGGCATGTCTCCATTGGTTGGAGGTTGGTGATCAGGCTCCCAAGGAAACTTTTAGTGTTGTGAGGGCTTGTCACTCTATGGTGGGTATTTTACACATTTGAGAAGGTCAATAGGTTTTCACCAACCTTTCAAACATTCTCTAGGCTTTTGTGCATCATTATGAGCAGGTTTCTATGGCTCAGGGGCCCTCTATTGTACGTAATCAAGTGTTACAAACCTACCTTGATGTTACTCCCAATAGGCTTGCTCTTGAACAATATTCCTTTTGTGAGTAAAAGCTAACTCTTGCAAACCTAAAGGAAGCTATCCTTTACATGACTGATGAAAAAGCCCCTAAATGTGATG
Source organism: Cupressus sempervirens (assembly GCA_028749045.1). Lineage (NCBI taxonomy): Eukaryota > Viridiplantae > Streptophyta > Pinopsida > Cupressales > Cupressaceae > Cupressus > Cupressus sempervirens. The sequence goes on along the minus strand of CM053792.1, from coordinate 351,758,138 downwards.
GCTTCCCTTGTGAATTTTACAAGATGCTTTGGAGGACATTGGCCTTGATTTGCTTCATGTTTATCATGAAGCATACAACTCTAATTAATTGGGTAGCATCATTAATAAAGGGAATATTAAATTCATACCTAAAGCTGGCAATCCTAAAGAAATTTGCAATTGGAGGCCCATCACTTTGTTGAATGTCTCCTATAAGATCATTGCCAAAACCCTCTCTCTTAAAATTTGGCATTTGCTCCCTCAAATCGTTCAGCCTAAATAAACTAGTTTTATCAAATCCCACTATATCTTGGACAACATTATTGTTGTTTGGTAATGTATGGAATGGGATAGGTAATCCAAACAATAGACCTAATTCCTGCAGATTGATTTCGCTAAAGCCTATGACCGAATTGAATGGCCTTTTATCTATGCTTCAAGCTCTAGGTTTTGGCCCAGTATTTTGATAGTCAATGCAGATGCTTTTTGGGGATACCTCTACTTGCATCACCATTAATAGATGAAATTTTGAAGCTTTTGGGCTCTTTAGGTCTATCTATCAAGGTTGTCCTCTTGCACCTTCTCTTTATGTTGTGGTAGACAAGGGCTTTGGCTATCTTCTTGCCAATGCCATATCACAAGGTCTGGTGCATGGCATTTTTCTACTTGAGTCAACTACTCAGTTGGTTAATGGTCATTTTTCAGATGACTTTTTCCTCACTTTGATTGAGGATGAGGAGAACATTATCAATGCCTTGCAGTGTTTGGATACATTTTTCCTTGCTTCACGGTCTACTATTCAATGGCACAAAACCCTTTACTACTGATAATCCTTCCTACTAGGCCCTTAATGGTTGCAATAGTATGGATGGAAATGGGTCCAATATGGTGAGCATTTTCTTTTCTTTTCAAGCACTCTAGTGGAGTTGTGGAATGTTGTGCTTGCTTAGATTGAGAAGAAGCTAGAATGTTGGATCACTAAGCCCCTTTCACTTGCAAAGAAGTTCCAAATTTGTTGCAAATTTCTTGATGCTATACATGTGTACTATTATTCATGTTGGGCTCCCTCCAATGCCTCATACCTTAATCTTAAACATCTTCTTTGAGAATTTTTATGGGCCTCTGATGCTACGCATAATGGCTTTCACAGAGTTTCTTGGGACTTTTTTTGTTTGCCCAAAGATTCTGGTGGTCTTGGATTGCTTTCCACCTGCCTTTATACCAAATGGGTCATATAGGCTCTCACTGGAGATGAGGCCTGGAAAATTTTGTTACGACACTGCATTATTTTAGGCTTTCAGGTGAACTTATCAACCTAGAAGGGGATTAGCTTTCAAACCTTCTTGTGACTTTTGAACCTATTCAGATTTAGGGCACTTCTAAGAGCATTTGGAAATCATGGGAAGCCATCAAGCCATGACTTCACTAGGTTGGTAATGGTTTCAGAGATGGACTCTCAATGAACCAACAAAACCTTTGGTGGTCACCCTTGCTTGCCACTCAAGGTGTGGCTTTAGCCAAGATTCAAGGAGATAGTGCTTTGTGTTTATTTTGAAGGGGTATTAAAATGTCCAAAGATTTATTCTCCAGGGTTACTACGAGCCTTCAGTCATGGGAGGATCTTCAAGTGCAGCATAAGCTTATCCATTTAGATCTACAGACACTTGATCTTCTAGTTTTTGTGATCCCTCCCAATTTGTTACACAAGTTTGGAATTCACTCATCCCACCCTTGGTGGAAAGATTGGAAGTGTTATCATACCACTCCAATGACCAGTTACAAGCCCAAGCTAGGGTATTAGTGGTAAGTGCCCCATCTTTTGATGGTTGATACTCTCAACTAGTGTTGGCATTTGCATTCTTCTCATAAGACTTGGAGTCTTAGATTTGTCATTGTTTGGCATACCATCACCAAGCCAAAGATTTCTCACTTCTCTCGGTATCTCCTTTTTTAGGACTTGCCTTTAGGTCCTCGGCTCTGACATCTAGGAGTTCCAAATCCTAGATGCCCTTTTCTGGTCAGACTAAAAGCTTCTTACATATTTTTTGGTTCTATAGATGAGCCTCGAATTATTGGCTATGGATTTATGATTTTTTTAGGCCTTATCATCTAGAGGCTTTCACTTGGCATATGGTGGTTCTAGGTGATGTGCCCAGACTCCCTTTTAGATATGCCCAAATTTGGCATGCTTTCAGAATGGAGATTTTGTTTACAATTTGGAAAGATTGAAACGTTATTTTATTCTCTCATAGCTTTATTTATATTCATGTTGCTATTTACTCTAAAGCATGTATATGCAATAATATCATGTTGTAGATATAAGTACAAACTTAAAAAGTTGCATTGGAGATGGCTCACCCATAGGAGCTACTTACTCACTAGGGAAATGCCCCTTGTATAGTTTCTTGAGTGCCTCCAAATGTTTTGTCCAATGACCATAATCCTCCTTGTGGTTGCCAACAAGACCGAAGAAAATCTGCTCATTGCTCACAGACCCCTAAGTTGCAACCTTATTTCTACTCTCCCAGTGGTGGTTTTCATGGCTGTTACCACTTGGCCTCACCTCCTTAGAGGCTGGGCTCAGGTTAGTACCTAGTGGCTCCCCCTATTATCGCTAATGTAGGTTGGTTTTCTGCTCACTCTGACCCCAAGTAGGATTTCTCTCACCTGGATTTAGCCATTTCTCCTCTCAGGGCTGAGGAAGGTAAAGAAAATGATGTTGATAAAGATGTTGTTGTTGATGACAATTAGGCTCCCCCTGAGCCAACCACTAACCCCAAAGACTGCTGGGAATCTAATGATAAAGACCCTCCTTCAGCTGGCACTTCTCTTGCAGCCTGAAAGCTTTATGTTTTTTCTTATATATGTTTTTTGATGAATAGTTGATCTCCAGCCTTGGGGTATTTGAACTCGCAGGATGATCTTGTATCCCCTGACCCCTTTTTTGTGAATATGTATCTTTAAATTTTAACTAACAGAAAATGTTTATTCATAAAAAAAAATTTCTTAAATATAATTGAATTAAATTTCACTTGTAATTTAATGATATCAAATCTAATGTTGTCGCCATGAAATCATATATTTATTAAATATAATCAATACATTTCATTCTTATAATTGAATACTTGAAAGGTGTTACTGCATGGAAATCAGATGTAAACTATTGGACAATTATCTTGTTGCCATCTGGTTATCATTGTACTCTTTTACACATGTAGTCATTTGGAGACATGGATGCATTTATGATATTAACATGAAACTTATGTTCTGATCAATCCAAACTTGGAAACCTTTATCAACTGGGATAATTTTGGAAATGAAAACTTGAAACTTTATTGCAAATTGATTTTTCTAAGATTATATATCAAAAACTAAAATGGTTGATTAACTACACTTGTTATATATACTTGGTGAGGTTATGTATTTTATCTTGTGATGGATTTGGGGAAAACTAGTATTTTGACTAGTTAGTCATGTTTACCAAAGGCTTGGGAAGTGATTATTTCAAGATGTTGTTATGTAGCATTGTTTAGTCATGACTATTTCATTCCCAACCATTGCAATGCATTCACGTGTTCTGTGGTGAGAACTAGTTATTTTATTTAAGCTCATGTGTTGTAATTTTTGTGATACAAACTTTAAGGGTTGATCAATTATCTATTGGTGCTTCTAGTTTCTTGTATAGGAATTATGTTTTTATTGTGATTTAATGAGATATTCTTTTATGAGCTTGGGTAGGTAATCTATGTGTATGCTAGGAAGTGGCTTGCAATACAGGTCAGCGCCCTAAAGAGGCTACCTACGTAACCCATTATAAGTTGTATTAATAAGTAATAACATTTAATTAATGGGGTTAAAATGAATTAACATGAGTCATTATATTACCTCACCCATGGCTTGTGTGCTAGTATAGGATAGGATGGGAGTAGAGAGGATGTTGGGTTGTGACCTTGCCTAGTTAGTATGCCTGGTCTATAAGAAATGATACTGATGCCACATAGAGTCACTAAGGGATTGGGGTCCAAAGAGACTACCAAGGTAACCTTAGACTTGACTCATGTGATGACACTTTTCAACATACATATTAGGTTTCCTACATGTATTTGTTGTCTCTGGGATTAGATGTTACTTGTGTACTTGGTACCTTTGAAATAGATTCCTATGAGGATTCCTTGACCTAAATTCTTGTTATAAATTTTGGATTGTTATCTATATGGGACTTGAGATTCTCTCCTTAGCATGGTGGGAGTGGGCCATTTAGGTTCTACAAGGTCAGGTGGTAATGTTTCTCATACCATTGAGATCTAACATCTAGATGTTGATGTTGGATGTACCTTGTACAGTTATTCTATTCTTTTGGTCTTGTGATTGTGTTCTATGGTCATATTCTAGTATATTGTACTTTGATTATTTGAGATCCTATGGGATGTTGTATATTATCATGATGTATATTCTTTTAGCATTTTGTACCATGTGATGTGTGCAGAGGATGACTATGAATTTTAGTTATGCCACATGGCATCTTGTGTACGTATATATTCTCTCATGTGTTTTTGTACATGTGGTTATTTTATGACATGGACTTTGTTTACTTATCATATTTAATCTTCATAAAACTTATGTGTGTAATTCAACATTATGGAACCCTTGAGGTATGTAGTTGTTATTATATTTCTTATGTATGTATATGAGTTATTGCTTTTGCTATATTATCTCTTGTTTGTTTCAATCTCTACAAGAAAAATGTTTAGCAAACTTACTGACATTATAGGTTAATTTCTCCTAGGTTCCTTGGCGAGGTGTTACATTTGGTAGTAGAGCCCAAGTTTCTACATTGGGAACTCTGGGTATATTGGAATGCCACTAGATGAAAACTATTCAACTTAAAACAATCTTGAACAACTATAATTATCTATTACAACTTGAACTTCAAACTCAAATACTTAAACATAGAAAAAGAAAATCAAGGTCAGCAGTAGAAAAAGGGGTCTTCTCCTCTAGCACAAAATGGTGGTGTTATTCCAACTCTTGAAACTTCCAGAATTCTTAGGGAAATAAGTGCAAGCAGTATAGTCAACCTACATAGAGTAATCAATCCTCTGCCAATAGAGACAATTATCAATAGTCTAATGCACCTCCAATAGGGAGAGGTTCTAGTAGAGGTATAGGGTGTTTCTCTTGTGGACAGTTTGGGCATATTGCATCCAAATTCCCACAATGTACTTCTTAGTATTTGGGATAGAGGCCAACAACATTTGAGCCTATACTTGGTGACACTAGAATATCACATAGAGTGTTTTCAGTGGTAGATCACCACTAGGAAAATCACTAAGGTACTTGTATGCAAGAAAACCTTCCTATTGGGAGCAAGAGAAAACAAGCAAATGTTAGCCACATGCACATATCAAATGTTCAACATAAAATGAAATATAACTAACACTTGCTTGAGTTTTGCAACTCAAAGAAACCAAAAGATAAAGTCCTCAGGCAACCTCAAATAGGTCAACAAAGGCACCCATGAGAGGCCTTGTTGGTGTTTTTTAGATTGGAGGGATGTTGACGTGTTCTCCCAAAACACAACTATATTGAATCTCTTGATAGAAAATGCAAATATGAGAATGAACCTATGATAAATGAGTGAAGAACACCTCAAAAAATGGCTATGGAAGTAACCAGTTTTGGGAGCATTCAAAGGATACGAACGTGGGTGCAAGAAAGAAACTAATCTAACAATGCAAAATGAGATGAAATCTATCAACTACCAAATAGTTAGTAACAATGCAACTCTAAAGAAAATCACTAGAAAGCTCAAATGATAAACCAGCATGATAACAATGCAATGAGAGAGATGTAAAATGCTTGAGACAAGGGCTCTATTTATAGGCTTGAGAGAGGTCTTGATGAGGTGGCATCTATGTGGCATCCACATAGGTGCCACAAGGGAGACATGTAGGCAAGTCATACAAGTGGTCAACATTCAAAGTTTGCTCCCACATGTGTGAGCAAACTTGAAGAAAGGAGTGGGGGACAAAGGTGTAAGAGGTGTGAAAGGTGTGAAGGTTTCCTCACACATGTGTGAGCACACACTTTAAAATGGGTTTAGCAAGGTTTTTAGGATAAATAAATAGGACTAAGTAGTGGGTAGGCTTAGGAGGATGAAAGTGATGGGTGTAGACTAGGTTTTAGGGTGGGTTTAAGATTAAATTAAATAGGATTTAACTTAATCATAGGTTTAAAGAATTTAATGGAAATGGAGGGAATTAAATAAATGAAATTTATTTAAAAGGGGATTTATGGAGCACTATGCATTAAATAAATTTAATACATTAGGGGGGGGGGGGGGGGGGGAGTATTAAATTTAAATACATTAGGAAAGTGAACTTATTTAATTAAATAAGTAGAAGAATATGAAAAAAATAATTATTTAATAAATTATAAATTATAATGTGAAGGGAAATATTAAATCAATTAATATAGTTTTTAGGACAATTTTAAGTGTCTACATTTTGCCCCTCTTTGATGTGATGTTGGGACGATATTATATCAAAGAAAAGAAAATATAGGTTGCCCCAGAGAAGATAGGAGTCCTAGGAGTCATGCCAAAGTGACGACAAGGGAGGAGGGTGCCCCCTTGAGGAAATGGGGTGAAAAAGGAATATATTTTTCCCCAAAAAGGAATATATGTTGTCCCATTTTCTCGAAAATAGACACAGGAAGAAAAAAAAAGGAGAAAGGCTTAAAGAAAGGGCTTGCATGACTTGTTGGTAAGATCTGAATGAAGTAGGGTGAATTGGATAATGATTAATCTAAATACAGCTTAACTAAATGAATGCATGGGATTTAGTTGTGTTCATATGGGAGAGCATACCCTAGTTTGATATTGCAAGAGGAGTTATGCATCAAATGCTATAGTAGCATAGATGACAAGATTCCTTTGCATGGACTAGAATCTCAACACAATTGATGTAGATTTTAGAGTCATGATGGAACAAATGACATATACACACTGAAGAGGTCACCCAAAGTCTTCTTAGGGATCTTGGTGGAAAGTGTACTAACCTGTTGCCCCCAGTGAGCAATGCATAACCATAACTTGAAATTGACATAGATGTGCTAAAGAATCATGAAAATAGATCATATTGCAAAATGGCATGTGTAATCAAGTTAAGTTGTTCAAATGATACCAAGATATTGAAGATCAAGGCACACATGGGGAGACTATCACTAACACACAAAGATTAAATCAACAAAAGACCTTATAACCAAGTAGTCATTAAGTTCATAGTGCTTGCCATGAACTTGATTATGATAGTGAAATTGTTAAGCTTGTGTAGGAAGGACTCATCCTGTAAGGAAAAAATTGATTTTTGGATTGGATTGTATTGAAATGTTTGTGATTTTTCATTGGCAATTTTTTGAAAGGAATGAGGTTCTCAAATCATATAGTCTTAGTGTGAATTTGTGTAATGTTTGTTTGCAATCACTATTTTGATAAGCTCAGTTTAACGGGATGAAGCTCAATGTCATGAGATTAGATTATGAATAGAAGAATTTGGATAAGATATGATAATATGATGGATGAATTTGATTGAATGAGTGGAACAATGGTGATTAAAAGAAAAAGGAGACTTAGATAATATGTAAATTGATTTGTAGGAAAGGGTTGGAAGAAGGGGATTTGATTAGATTAGAGAAGAAATGAACTGATTGAATTGATGAAAATAACTAGATTGGGACCAGTGACAAGGGAGATCCAACGAATGATAAATGGATAAAAAGGGTGGGGATATCTAAATGGAGGAATAATATGGGGGACCATAGGATACAGAATAGGACAATGGGGAGCCAAGGACCATGTTTCAAAGGAGTAACCAACAATGCCCCATACCAAGGATATGAAAATGGAAGGAAATGTGGTGGGAAAGTATGTGTGTACATGGAAAGATGGTGTAAAGGCTATTGTATGGCTGAAGGGAAGGCATGTGTTCTTCCAAAGCATGTATGAACATTTTGTTTTTGTGCCTCTAAGATTGATCATGAGCATAGACATGAAAGTGGAAGGAGTAAGAGATATGGGAGGGAGGGTATGAAAAAGGGATAATGATATGAAGAGTATGGATGAAATGTGGGATATGAAATAGATGGGATAACCAAGACCAAGGACATATGAAAGGGGGATGGAAGTATGTAGGATAATGGATGGATATAAAAAGTGAGCATGAATGTGTGAAAGGAAAATGATAGTCAAGATCAAACATGGAAAAGGATGATGGCCAATAGATGGAAGTATGGAAGATATGTATGGAAGTGTGGTATGGCTGGAGCTTGCCCCCAGTGTAGAATGCAAGTGGAAGGATAAGTGAATTGCTGGATATATGAATTCAAAAGATGGTGGATACATGATGGGTAAATGGAGGGAGGACTCAAGCATCTATTTATATGGATGGTATCCCTCGATATTTCTTTCTCTTGTCTTTTTCTTTGTTATTTTCAAGGAATTTTTATTATTTTCTCATAGATTTTGGTAGGATAGTGAAAAGAAGGGTGAAATGGGTTGGGAAATGGAGGTCAAGGACTTATTAAAAGGTTTGGATTAAGGGTATGGAGTGGTTGGGAGGAAGATATGGTTGATGGATGCTAGGTTGGAAGACTTGTGAATGAATGGATGAAGGAGGAGGAAAGATCATCATTGACACACACCTTGAATGGTGATGGAAAGGAGGAAATTTCAGAGGATATGTAGGAGAAAGTTTGAATTTTGGGATATAGGGACCCAAAATGGATGAAGGAGACGATGGATTTAGGATGGTGGATTTTGGGGCATAAGGACCCAAAATGGAGATGGAAGATGGAAGTTTGGATGATTTATGAATGAGGGAAGCCTTTGGATTAGTGAAATTGGATGCCATGTTCAACTTTTCTTTGAGATTCATTGCTTCGTTGAGTAGCTTTAGGATCTACATAATTTTTACATTTTTTATTTTCAGCCTTTGTGGCCTTCTGATTTTGTTTTGGATCATATTTTTCATTTCTTGAACATGTCTTTTAGATGGGACATGTTGATCCTTAGATTTTTGTGGATATTTGGCTTGATTCTCTTTATCTTTGGCATCCAATTTTCTTCCATTGTCCATGGTAGGGGTGTATGAGGATAGATGGTATGGAGAGCTTATGGATGGTGAACATTGGAAGGAATTCAAGGATGTGTACCTTTGTTGATCTTTAATAAGTATATGAGTGGATGAAGTGGAAGAATTGGATATGGTGGATGGATGTATGTAAGGACCCAAAATGGATGGAAGGGATGAAGGGTTTGGTTTCGGAACATAAGGATCCAAAATGGATGGAAATGAGAAAGGAAGGGGAATATGGATATAAGGGCCCAAAATGGACTTGGAATATGGGTGATGCGAATATTTAGGTTTGGAAGGAGTGGAAGGTGTACCAACATTTTGAGACATTATTTCTTCAATGGGATACTTATCATTTTCAATACAAGATGTGAGTCCATGTATATGAGGTTCATGAGTGGATTGGATGGGTGTAATGAGATCTTGTGGAGGATCAGGATCATAAGGGGGATTATGAGGGATAATAGGATCATGAATGGATTTGGATCATGGAATACAGATGAAGGGGTACTTTGATCTTGACTTAAAAGAGGATCATGTAGTGGAATGGAAGGAATGATTGGATCATATAATGGAATAGAATCATATAATGGAGTGGATGGAATGGAACCATAAGATGGAGTGATTTGATCTTGACATGGAGGAGTATTAGTGGATGGAGTGGAAGGAGAATCTTCATGAAGTGGAGGATCTATGGGTGCTAACTCTTGAGACGAAATGGAATCAGTAGCGTATGCAGTACATGGAATGTCTTCATCTAGATTAGGAAGGGGATCATGAGATGGACTAAGAGGGATAAGTGTATCTTGGGGGATAAGGGAATAATGGTATGGAGAAATGCTTGGATCTAGAGGAGAAGAGGAATCTATAATGACATGCTTTGGAACAATTTCTAGAGATGGCATTGGATGTATGACTTTGGGTGATTAGATCGGTTCATTTTTAGTTTTGTATTTAGACAAGATTTCTACCAATGATTGTGGGACAAAGACATACTTATTACAAGGTGGAGATAACATTGATTTCAGAGGATTAGGATTGTGTGGAGGTGGAGGTATGGGTAGGGGATTGGGATGATTTTTTTGGACACTAAGCTCAAAGTATGTGGAATTACATGGATGATTTGGGTTGGATGGGACATGAGGATTATGGTCTTCGAAACATGGAGGAAGAGGACATATGTCATGGAAGGTGGACTTTTCCTTTTGATTTGCTAGGCTCAAGATGGAATTATTCAGTTCCTCAATTTCTTTGGCAATGACATTTATGTTTGAGGAATTGTGTGGGCTATGTACAGAATCATATGTGAAATAAGGATAATGAGGTGGATTTCCCTTGTCAAAGGTAGAGGAAGAATAAAAAATGTTAGATGGATTAGAATTGGATATGAAATTTTGAGGAGTGATTTGATGTGTAGGTTGAATGGGAGGTATAACTCCATATTTCCTTTGAAGATATTCAACCATTTGATTAAGCCAATTTGTATCCATGGAACTTAGATGAAGAGTGATGAAAGATTTGATGATGGATGAAATATGACCTTAGGACTAGGAGCAATTTTGGACTTTGTTTTAATTTGATTTGGATTGGATTTGACTTGATATTGATATTGATATTGATATTGATTTGATTTGATTTGATTTGAAGGTTTGATATAACTTTGATGTAAATAAAAACCTTATGATATTGCAAACAAGTGCATGTTGGATTTGAATTAAAGTCCAAGGTTTACGATGGTTCTCCTAAGTCCAAAGTAGAAGATTTTATGAAAATTGAATTAGAAGAATATTTGAATAGATGAAGAAAGATTGATTGATTTTGGGTTGAAGATGTAAATGGATTTTAATTAGGAATTGATTAGAAAGGAATGAATTTGACAAGGGATTGGATTAAGAATCACGAGGATGAATCATTGAATGAAGGAATTGGATCTTGATGTAGATTATGAACCATGATTAGGATGAAGATTATATATTTGATTAAATGATTAAGAAAATGAGGAAATGATTTGGATGAATAGAGATGATTAAGATTTTGAGGAATTATTCAAATGATTAAGACAAGAAATGCATGATGGTGATGAATTTGATGGATAGAAGAAGTGATGTGGAAAACAAGAGCTTCTTTTTGTTATTTTGTTGTTTTTTGAAATGTTTTTGGATTTTGAACTTTTATGATGTTTTTGGATTTTTTGAAACATAACATGCAAAACATACAATGAAATATATATACAAGAAAATCTTAGATGGTTGGTCCTCTTCAAATGGGGAGATTTTTGAACATTCAAGCACGTAGAACACACCAAAAATCCTATAAGGTTTTGACTAGGATATACAGGCTCAGCTAAGGGTGTCCTCGATATACGCAAGGTACATGAGGCCCAAATCTATAGATGAAAGAAAATAATGCCACATAGCCAGGAGGAGACGGTAACCCAAATCTCCACCTTCACTTCCCAAAGGTATAAATTTCTTTGGGGCTTAGCCAAGAATGACAAGATTTTGCTTGCAAGAGAGGTGTCTTTTGACTCACCTCCCCATATTTATACTCTACCAAAACACTCGAGTTGATGTCATCCCAAGGGGTGATGAAATCCCCAAGTAGGCCTCCTAAAAAAAAAAACAAGACCACTTATTTCTTGTGCACTCAAGATCACCCGAAAGCACAAGAGGAGAGAATACAGAAGTGGCCTTGGGGTTAAAAGACACTTGTTCTTTGCCAATTGAAGCTTAAATTTTTTTATCTATTCTTGAAGACACTCATGTTTATAGCATACAATATTCTTTTCAACTTGACAACATCGTCAACATAATAAAAATTGAGAGTTTGCCAACATAAGAAAATTGAGCGTCGTCAACATAAGAAATTCAATAAGAAAAGAGTCAATTCATTTATGCATTCAAGATTGAGTGTGTGTTCATTTTAAGCACCAAATCCAAATGTCCATTGCAATGTTCTTTGATCCTTAAGCATTCAAGATTTGATGAGATTCATTGTAAACCCAAATTGAAATGTGTATCATAGCATTGTTCTTTGATCTTTATGCATTCAAGAATGTATTTGACTAGCATGCATTCCAATGAAATATGTGTTCTCTTTAGGGCACTCAAGAGTGTATTTTAGCATTTATTCCAATGAAAAATATGTTGGTTTTAACCCATGACATTCAAGATAAGTTTAGCGCATTCATTCCAATGATAGATTGTAAGTTCCCTTAAGGCATTCAAGAATGTGTTGGATTTATCAAATTAATTGCAACATACATTCCAAGAAAAATGATTAATCATTCAAGTTCATTCCCAAGAGATAAATATTAAGGAAAACCTACAAGAAACATGATTAGTTATTTCTAGAATGCTCCAATCTACAAAAGCTGCAATAAACAACTTGATTAGCCTCACAAAAAATCTCCAAAATGAAGGCTTTACTATGGGAAAAATTATTTTAATTTTTTTTGTTATCTTTTCTATACGTAAATAAGCTTAGAATGACTCCAATGCTACGAAAACATTAACCACATGCAAGAGAAAATAAGTAAACGTTAGCCACATGCATATATCAAATGTTCAACATAAAATGAAATATAAGTAACACTTGCTTGAGTTTTACAACTCAAAGCAACCAAAAGATAAAGTCCTCATGCAACCTCAAACAACTCAACAAAGGCACCCATGAGAGGCCTTGTTGGTGTGTTTTAGATTGGAGGGATGTTGATGTGCTCTCCCAAAACACAACTATATTGAATCTCTTGATAGAAAATGCAAATATGAGAATGAACCTATGCTAAATGAGTGAAGAACACCTCGAACAATGGCTATGGAAGCAGCCATGTTTGAGAGCATTCAAAGGATATGGAGGTGGATGCAAGAAAGAAACTAATTTAACAATGAAAAATGAGATGAAATCTATGAACTACCAAATAGTTAGTAACAATGCAACTCTAAAGAAAATCACTAGAAAGCTCAAATGATAAACTAGCATGATAACAATGCAATTAGGGAGATGTAAAATGCTTGAGACAAGGGCTCTATTTATAGGCTTGAGAGAGGTCTTGATGAGGTGGTATCTATGTGGCATCCACATAGGTGCCACAAGGGAGACATGTAGGCAAGTCATGCAAGTGGTCAACATTTAAAGTTTGCTCCCACATGTGTGAACAAACTTGAAGAAATGAGTGGGGGACAAAGGTGTAAGAGGTGTGAAAGGTGTGAAGGGTTCCTCACACATGCATGAGCACACACTTTAAAATGGGTTTGGCAAGGTGTTTAGGATAAATAAATGGGATTAAGTAGTGGGTAGGCTTAGGAGGGTGAAAGTGATGGGTGTAGACTAGGTTTTAGGGTGGGTTTAAGATTAAATTAAATAGGATTTGACTTAATCACAGGTTTAAAGAATTTAATGGAAATGGAGGGAATTAAATAAATGGAATTTATTTAAAAGGGGATTTATGGAGCACTATGCATTAAATAAATTTAATACATTAGGGGGGGGGGAGTATTAAATTTAAATACATTAGGAAAGTGAACTTATTTAATTAAAGAAATTTAATTAAATAAGTAGAAGAATATGAAAAATATAATTAATTAATAAATAATCAATTATAATTTCAAGGGAATTATTAAATCATTTAATATAGTTTTTAGGACAATTTTAAGTGTCTATGGTACCATAGTTGAGATTACAAGAGAGATCAAAGGTACACCCCTTTCTATTTTGTTTGATTTAGGTTCTATAGATTCCTTTAGATCACCCTCTATAGTTGTAAAGTGTAAGCTTGAGGTGGTTAAGAAGGACATAGGTTGGCAAGTGTTATCTTTAGGAGCTAGGATAGCCATAGACTCTAGTGTAGCAATGCAAGTTTTACCTAAGAGGATTCATTATTTTTGTAGACCTCCAAGTCATTCCCCTTGGTTCGTATGACATAGTGTTGGGCATGGATTGGCTAGGCTCACATAGAGATAACATTAACTGTAGGAGGAAGACTATTTAGTGAGAGGATGACTAGGGTAAGGACTCTAAGATTGTAGGAACCCGAAGACCTATATCCCTCCATATGATCTCCGCTATACAGCTGAAGTGAAGCATCTAAAAGGGTTGTGAAGTGTTTGCCATTACTATGAGTAAACTTGAGGAAGAAGACCCTGAAGGGAAGATCCTAAGTCACCCTATCATACAGGAGCATATTTATGTTTTCCTACTGAGATCCCAGGTATGCCAGCTAAAAGGGACATTGAATTTCACATCGACCTCATCCTAGGAGTAGAGCGCATATCTAGAGCTCCTTACCATATGACCACTTAGGAGTTGAGTAAATTTTGTCTAAAGTTAGATGACCTTTTGTCTAAAGTTTGTATTAGACTAAGTGTTTCTCCATGATGAGCATCTGTGCTCTTTGTAAAGAAGGATGGATTGTTATGCTTGTGCATCAACTATGGACAGTTGAACAAGGCGACAATTAATAATAGTTACACTTTACCGAAGATCAATGACTTGTTTGACTAGATCAATGAAGCCAAAGTGTTCTCTAAGATAGATATGAACTTAGGGTACCATCACCTATCCATTCATGATGCTGACATACATAAGACAACATTCTGCCCTTGTTATGGACACTATGAGTTTATAGTGGATCCATTTGGTTTTATGAATGCTCCATCAGTATTCATGTTCTTAATTAATGTAGTATTTTGTTCTTACCTAGACTATTTTGTACTTGTGTTCTTGGATGACATATTGATATGTTTTGAATCTCAGGAAGAACATGAGGAACAACTATGGTTAGTCCTTTAGTGTCATAGAGACAATCAACTATATGCCAATTTGATGAATTGTGACTTCTTTCAGTTTGAGGTATAGTACTTAGGACTCATCATTTTAGGAGATGGTATCTTGGTGGATCCTACAAAGATCCAAGAAATGGTAGATTGGCCTACACCCACTATTATATCTAAAATTCATAGCTTCATGGGTTTGGCTAGATATTACTGCAGATTTGTTCAAAACTTCTCTAGAGTTCCATAACCCATACTTCCCTCCAGAGAAAGGGGAAGAAGTTCATTTGGATAGAGAAGTGTGAGGAAGCATTCCAAAATTTTAAGGATATTTTTAATAGCACATTGATTCTAGCAGTACGTGATCTAGCAAGTGATTTTATGGTGTGCACCGATGCTTCACTAGAAGGGATTGGAGCATTCCTAATGCAGGACAAACATGTGATTTCTTATGAGTCTCACAAGCTCAAGGATCATGAGTTAAAATATTCCACAAATGATCTTGAGCTAGTTGCAGTTGTTCATGCTCTAGTAAGATGGATACACTTTTTGTTGGGGCATCATTTTGAGCTTCATAGAAACCATCATTGTTTGTTGTATATCTTCATACAACCTAATCAGAATGCTAGGCGGAGGCATTGGATGGATTTTTTATGTGAGTAAAAATTTGAGGTGAAGTATATATAGGGGAAGGAGAATGTGGTAGATGAAGCTTTGAGTCACAGGAGACATGAGATGTTAGCATTGATTCTTAGTGTGAATTTGAGGAGTTGTATACTTTAGGCACCTCCTACAAATACTTCATATCAAGAAGTGAGCCTTGAGATAGATTCAGTTAGACCTTTAGAGGGCATATTTTTAGGTTATGTCCTAGAGTTGAATGGTCTCTTACATTATACAGGGAGGATTTATGTACCACCATTGGATGAGCTTTATACATTGATCCTATCCGAGGCCCATCAACACCTTACTTCTCACATCCAAGTGTCAAGAAGATGCATATAGACTTATAGAAGTTATACTATTGGATACAAATGAAGCGTGATATCACTAATTTTGTGGTTAGGTGTCTTGAGTGCTAGAGGGTTAAGGCAGAGCACCAACATCTTGCATGGCTTCTACAACCTAATCTCATTCCCTTATGGAAGTGGGATATTATCTCTATGGACTTCATTATGGGATTTCCCATGACTTCTTGTCAGCATGATTCTATCATGGTCACCATTGATTAATTGACTCAGGTGTCACACCTCTCACTAATGAGGTCATCCTATACAATGGCTTCTGTAGCCAATGTCTTAAAGAGTGACATTGTGAGATTATATGGTATCCCCCAAAAGCTCATTTTGGATAGGGATCTTGTATTCACTTCTACATTTTGGACAACTTTACAACATGATCTTGGAGTTAAATTGAACTTCATCTCAGCATATCACCCTAAAATGGATGGTCAGACAAAGAGAGTGAATCAAGTTTTGGAAGATATGTAGAGGATGTATATTATGGACTGACAAACTCATTGGTAGGATTATCTATATCTAGTTGAGTTTTCATATAATAATAGACATCATAGTTCTATTGGGATGACACCTTTTCAAGCCTTATATGGTTGTCCTTGTTATACACCATTGATTTGGGACAGTTTAGAGGATCACATCTTGTTGGGTCTTGAGATGATTTGATATATGGAGCAATAGGTAGTGTTCATCCATGATCATGTGTCCAGAGCATAGGATAGATGGAAGAAGTATGTAGATACTCACAGGATGGATAAGTATTTTGCAGTTGGAGAGAAGGTATTCTTGAGAGTGCAACCATGGAAGAGTCCACTCCATTATGGAAAAGGGTTTGAAGTTAGCACCTTGGTTTGTGGGGAAATTTGATATTCTTAAGAGGATAGGTACAATTACCTACCGTCTTGCTTTGTTGGCCATCTTAGCTCATATACATGTTGTTTTCCATGTTTTTGTTCTTAGATAGTATATTCTTGATGTTGTACATGTTCTTAATTGGAATGTGTTACAAGTAGAGGATGGGTAACTAGCTTTGGAGTTGATGCACATTCTTCAGCAATAGGATTTGACCCTCAGGGGTTGAACCATAGAGCAGGTAAGGGAACAATGGGACTAAACTGATGAGTCATCAACTACATGGGAGGATGCATCCAGATTACAAGATTTATATCCCTACTTATTTATAGGCTTCCATGAATAAGCCTAAGTCTGGGGGGGAGGATGTAGTGCCTACCCCTAGTTTTCTTTTATGTTATATTGTCAAATTCTTGTAGGTCAACCTTCATGGTTATGTGATGTGATTTAGTGGTACTTGGTTACCTGATTTGGTTGGTACAATTTACATATTTAGATTATATATTTGATGGGATACATTTTACTTGGATATTTCATGTGTTCATGGTTATTCTTTTGATGATGATATTTTGCATACTTCATATAGTGATTTTAGTTTCTCTCATAATGATAATTATATAGATGATTTATATATGATTTTATGATTACTTACCCCATACTTGCATGTATATGATGGACATGTATGTTTTACTTTATGTTTGACATATATGATGTGGTTGAGGGAGGGAGTCGTAGTCACTTGATATTTAGGATCTACACAATGTACCACTTCTTGTCATTGCCTGTTTAGTTTAGATATATATATATATATATATATTCATCTTTTATGAAGATTGCAAGTACCGAGCATTGAATTCCTTGAATTTCTAGGATGAGTATGCCCTACTACAGTATCTCAATGGTAAAAGAGGGGAGATAGTTCTGAAGTCCAAATCCCAAAAATGAGCCAAATGTCCTAAAATACAGGATAAGTATCTAATTTCTTTACCTTTCTAACTTTGTCAAAGTGACATGAATCCAAGATTTTTAATCTTTGAGTTTGATTCGTACCTTACAGTAAGATTATAAATTGTCACAAGGATTAAAATATAAGATTTGGTTCAATGCTAGTATGTGTATTTGTCTATCTTAGATGATAATTTCTAGGGTCTCCACTCTATAAATGGAGAGAAGACCAACCAGTCACCACATAGATTTGTATAGTCTATGAGAAACTGGAAGCTAGAGGAAATTCCATGTTGTGGGATTATTTCAAATATTTCTAGAAAGAAATGAAGCAATGAGAAAGGATACCCACTAGTCTAGTGGAAAGTTTTAAAGAAAATGTTTGATTTCTTACAAGTACAAACAAGTGCATTGTATGTGTAGTTCAACTTAGGACCCACTAGTCGACACTGTTTGGATACGAGGTGGAAGAAGAGGAGGAAAATCCCTACATAGAATGACTATTAACAATGGAAGAAATTTCAATCCTACCAAGGTTTAGCACTTGCACTAAGATCAAAAATAGACTTCTCACTAAGAACAAGAAAGTCGAGGATAAAATCCCACAAAGGGTAACAAGGAATCAAGTCTCAAGACCATTTAAGAAGGTTCCATTTAAAGTAATGAGAATTGAAGAAATAGAAGAAAAAATGGAATGATTCCTCCTCACATGAATCAAGTTTAGGAGGAGCAAAGGGAGTTATCACTAGCTCATTCAGATACAAAACCACATAATCTAAGATTGATGATCAAGCAATAGGAGCAGCAGTGATTGTAGAGGCAACCAAGGAAGTGGAATTTGGAACATCAAGGACACCAAAGAAAGGTAAGAAGAAATATAAACATGTTCCTATTGAATAAATTATAGAAATAATTGTCAAAAAGCATAATTACTCAATTTAAAGAATAGATTCCCAAAAGTTTAAAAGGACAATAAGAACAAATCCATAAGGGTTGTTCTCACTAGCATGAGATAAACTAGTGAGAAACTACATGATATTGGGGTATGATACCCAAACAATTAAATAAGTTACTTAATGAAAAATGGAGTATAAGTGTGCAAAATCATGGCAAAATGGTATAAGATTCTCTGATTAAGATGAGATTGAAATTGTCTGAAGCTTGGAAGACTATGTATGGAAGTATATAAGGGAAATTTTAATTCTACAAAATACATGATTGATATCATTATTAGTCGTATTAATCAATCCCAAGAAAGTATACATCAGCACTACAAAGAAATGGTATAATAATAGATACATATATCAAGGGGAATCAACCCAAAAAGGTATCATCTGGATCTAAGAGAAAAGATTCCAAAAAAGAAAAACATATAGTGGAAGAATCAAGTATGAGGGTTGAGACGAGAACATAAATTGAAGAAAGAAGAAAAGAAACACCTAGTCCTCAAAGAGAGGACGAAGAACAATTAAAGAAAAATAGGAGGGAACTAATGTGACTCAAGGAGAGTCAATTGAACCTTAGATGGAAGAAAAGGAACTAGAAACTGAAATTGTGAAGGTTGAACAATTGGTGATGCCTCATCAGTCACTCATGATACTATGCAGGCTACTAAAAAGAGATTCAAGTCACCTACAAGTATGACTTGGTAACAAATCAATGATACCATAAGGGTTTCCATCATCATTGTTGATTCTTCTCTAGATAAAAATAAAGCATAAAAGGAGAAATCACTTGAACTTATATAGGTACCAGACAAAGAGCCCTCAAAAGAAAAGTCTCCACTATTAGAGCAAGAGAAAGAGTCACCAAAAAGGGGAGGTGAAGAAATTGCATTAGAATAAGAGTAGCAAGTAGAGGAAGAAGTAATGGCTATAGATCCAAAATCCTCAAGTTCTAGAGTGTTTGAGAGAAGGATACTTAGACAAAAAGATATAAAGAGAGCACCAATCATATCAAGGGTGAAAGGAGGTGAATACACAAGGAAGAAAAGAAGACCAAGTAGATATATTACAACATCTTCATCATCATCTTTGAGTTTTTAAGATGAAGGAGAGTTTTTTTGAGAAATATATAGATACAATTGAAGAGAAGTTGACATTAGATGTCATCATTGTAGAAAAGAAACCAATGATCAAGGACATAGATATAGATGAGCTTAATGAATATAGACAAGCATTGAAGAGACAAGAGAATCCCAATGAGGTAAGAACGAAGCAACAAAGAGTAAAGTTGCCAATAGTCACCAAGAATATTATTGTGAATTAGCTTTAAATGCTACATATGATCTTGATATGGACCTCATTAGCCAAATCTCTACACTATTTAATAATATGACAGATGAACTAGGCAATGTTGAAGACCTAGTGGAGAAAAATTTGGAAGCTAGGAGAATAGAGAAACTGGAAAACATGGTGGAACTTAAGAAGATCGTCCTACTAGAAGTTAAGGATAAAATGATAAAAATACTTAAGGCCTCAACATTGGTCATGCTAAAGATATATAATTTGAGTTCAATCACACCAGACATAGACTGGAAGTTACAACAAGCTCAACAGGAGCTCCAAATAGTAAAAGGTACATACAATGTAGTCATTGATTCTACATCTTCCTATATGTCCAAGATAGAAGGGACGCTACATCTAATTTTTTAGATTAAGGAAACACGAGGAAAGAATGAAACTAATGGAAGTTCAATGCATCTTTTCACCTATGATAGGCATTATATAAGGGCATATTTTTGATGCACTAATTGCCAAAGAACCATTCAACATACTAAATGAGATTGAAGTACCCCTGGTAGACATAAGG
Source organism: Cupressus sempervirens (assembly GCA_028749045.1). Classification (NCBI taxonomy): domain Eukaryota; kingdom Viridiplantae; phylum Streptophyta; class Pinopsida; order Cupressales; family Cupressaceae; genus Cupressus; species Cupressus sempervirens. The sequence continues at coordinate 351,737,633 of CM053792.1, read as the reverse complement.
AGTGAGAATATTACACTCACTAAACTACAAGAATCATGGGAAGCCCATCTTGATAGCACATAAGGTAAATACAAGAACTTGTTCAATAACCTATAGAACCCTTTATCATCAATGACAATATAGGGGAAGATGAATTGAAGTACACTACTATTCCAAAAGGTGGAGATGGAGAAAAGAATAAAATTATGGGAGATGAAATAGAAATATATAACAATAAGAGGAGAAGATTTTGGCAGGGGGGAAGAAAATCAAAAAATAAGGAAAGAAATGATGAAAAGAAGAAGAAATAACAACACATGGTTAGTGGGAGATCTAACAAAAAGGGCTAAGTCCATTCACTAGCATAATAAATTTCATTGTTATATATGAAAGAGCATTGATAGAATGATGGTCATCAATGCCAAAGGTGGAGATTGTTGATCCCACAAGTCTCGTTAGCATGAAGATTGTAAAAAGGGTGTCGTCATTGATTGGAAACCGCTTGAAGGACGAAGAAACTACAATGTAACATGATCACCGACAGAAGAGTAAATTAGTATGCACATATATATCACACCAACACCAGCAAACAAGAGCAAAGGATAGTTGATCTATATCATTGATGAAGTGAATCACCATAGATGTAATGGGAGAGAGGAATTATCATAATGGATGTGACAAAAGAAAAGGGAGAAATGATGAAAGAAATAAAGGACGAAGACTACATATGGGTTCACAAAAAAACTAGTAGGACTATTAGTCTAGACCCTAGGAGTAGGGGTCACAAGTTCCTTGGAATAGACTTTCCATGGAATTCAAATTTTGAATTTAAAATTGAGCAGGATAATTTTGTCATGGGTAATTGTGCCCTAACATTGTAGAGTATATATAGACACTTAATTAACATTGAGAGAGAGAGAGAGAGAGAGAGAGAGAGAGAGAGAGAGAGACATTGGAGTGGAGTAGAAGGAGATAGAGTTGAGAGAAGTAAGCATGAAATAATGAAAAGAGTTGTTGAAGTGCAAGATAGAAAGAAAGGCAGTTGTAGAGAAAAATGATACAATGATTAGGTTGTTTTGAGTAACCAAGGGTAGAGGTGAGACTTAAGAGCTCACAAAGTAGACAAGGAGATCAATACATCTTAGAGGATATACAATGGAGATCTACAAGAAAAGACAATGCTATATTTGGATCTTATAAATTAGATTATTTTCTTTCCATTACATCTATTTGTAGCTCTTAACAGAGAAAGCTTCATTAGTAATCTTTTATAAATAATCTAACACGGTATCTCCCAAAAGGAGATTTGTTAATCCTCTAACAAGGTAGATTTCATAGGCTCGTGTAAGCCTAATAGATTATACACAAATAGTTGTAGCTCTTAACTAGGAAACCCTTTACATGCATTAGAAGGGAAAGTGGGTATATTATCCCCACCATAGTTTTAATTCTCTAAATGAGGGTTCCCACATATAAATATATGTATCTTTGATGAATTCTTTTGTGTGTGAATTTACTTTCTTCTATGTCACTACATTCATCTTTGCTTTAGTTGTTAAGTGGTTATCACTTAGTTTTTTTAGAGTGATTAAGGGATTAACTGGTTTTAAAATAGGTAATGATTCATGCCCCCCCCCCCCCCCCCACAAGTACTGGTTGGGACCAACAGAAGAATTAATTTGAGATGAGTGTGATTGGTGAGATGAAATATTTCTTGGGATTACAAATAAATAAGAATCAAGATGACATTTTCATATCACAAACTAAATATATCAGGGATTTGTTAACAAGATTTGGATTAGATAACTATAAACCAATTGGAACACATATGGTTACTAGATGCAAATTATCAAGTAAAGATGAATCTCCTAGTGCAATACAAACAAGATACAGATCTATGATTGGAAGATTGAAATATTTGACTCATACAAGACTAGATATAGCTAATGCAATTGGAATTATAGAAAGATTCCAAGAAGATTCTAAAGAAACATAATTAGCAATAGTAAACGTGATATTTAGATGCTTGGAGGGAACATCAGATTGTGGTTTATGGCTTAACAAATCACATGAATTTACCTTATGTGCATGCATTGATGCAAATTGGGCAAGAAATGTAGATGATAGGAAAAGTACAAGTGGTGGAGCATTATTCTTGGGAGGAAGATTGGTTTCATGGCTAAATAAGAAACAAAATTGTATATCACAATATACAATAGAAGTAGAGTATATTGCAACAAAAAACAAATGTCATGAGATTATTTGGATGAAATAGATGTTGCAAGATATAGGTATTAAATTTTCAAAACCTATTATCATTCATTGTGATAGCACGAGTATAGTCAGTATGTCACATAATCTAGTGTTACATTCAAAGAATGGGCACATTGAAATAAAGTATCACTTTTTGAGAGAGAAGTTAGCAGAGAAGGAAATCATATCAAGGTATGTTAGCAAAAAGGAACATATCACAAACATATTTTCTAACTGTTTGGCTAAGGAAATATTAGAGTATCTCAAAGGCATGTTTAGGATTATGCCCAACCTTCTTTAGAGTGGTTGATGTAGGATTGCATCATTCCAGCATATTCAAAGCTTATTCGTACATCTGGACCATATGTTTGTTGATTCTTCCTTTAGGTGAATAGTCTCTTTTTTGGGAAGATTTTTTGAGAACTCTTTAGTAATGTTTAATAGTGTCTTTTTGCACTCAGGGAGCTTTTTCAAATTATTTTGGAAATTATTTAACTTTGAGAATTAGTATAATGGAACCTTTGTCATTGATTTCAATGAGGGAATCCATTAAAAAACCTTCTACATCTATGGGGAGAGTAACCATGTTGAATGAGGGAGAGTAATGTATGTTGTTGTATAGTTGAGGTTCAGGAGTATTCATTTTATGTTGATGTCAATAAAAACTTATTGATATCAAAAGGAAGAAGATGACGAACTCGAAGAGACAAAGCCTTAGCAATAACTTTGTAAGAAATATTAAGTAATGTATAGGATCTTAGTCATAAATATCTTCAGGATCACTAGATTTAGATGTGAATTTAATATTGCCTCTATTGGTTTTAGTATTTAAAGTGTCATCATGCATTTCTTGTAAATAGACATAATATAAATTATTCCTTAAAGTGTTCCATAAGGCTTTGTAAAATTCAACAAAGAAATCATCACACCTTGGAGCTTTTTCATTAGCCATTGAAAAGGAAACCTCTCTAAGGTCTTTCGCAAATATGAGTTTATCAGAGAAGGCTACTTCAAAAGGAGAGAGAAAATTTGGGACATAGACCAAACAATCTAAATGAGTTTGTTGGGAAGAAGGATTGGAGTTTTGAGCAATGAATACTTTTTTTATAATGAGCAACCAAATCTTGAAGAATGTGTAGAAGTTTGGTGTGTATAACATCCCCTTTGATGATCCTTTTAATTCCTAAATTTATTTTATTTTGGTGGAGTATCTTTGTAGCCCCCTACTTTGACCCAGTTTAACCGTGTCTTAACTTGGGATCCTCTAGTAGTGTAAGTGTTAGCAATTTTTTTTTCATGATCAATTTCAACCACCTTGAGCTATATCTCAAATGAAAAGGGTTGAGTTGCAGCTGTCAGTTTGTCAATAGTTGCATGAAATTTCTTGGTATTCCTAGCATATGGCCAACGACAAAACAAAGCTAGTTGTTTACCAAATTATAGTAAAAATTGTGTGGTCTAAGAAAATGCATTGTTTCACCACTCAATCCAACCTAGCTATTGAGCTAGTCTTGGTTGAAATTTCCAAACATTCCTTATGTGGGCTAGAGTCTTGAGAAAATGAAGAAATGATGTGTTAAGATGAAAATTTGGCAAAGAGAAATATGATTGGTGAGTTGTTCATTGACTACAAAATTTAATGGAAAATTAGTCTAACAAAGTCACATCTGATAAAGGCATAAACAATGATTCTTGAGATGTCCAATAATTTTTTTTTTTGATGAGATCATAACATGATCAAGCCTCTTAACTAGGCAACATGTGGGATGTAACATTTAAAATTGGGGTCATAAAGTCCCAATTCATTGTACATGTAGATCTAAACTCCTTTTCACCAGTTGGCCAATGAAAGGGTGATATGATATCCTTATTAAAGACCACTTCAACCATATTAAAATCACCACATAATAACCAAGTTCCATGAGGAAATAAATCAATAAATCTATTAATCATAATCCCTAAGCCATGTTATATATTAGTGTCAAACACTTAGTCATTCACAAGGTAGGATTATTTGATTGTCATTGTGACTAAGTCAGCCTATATAGGGCAAGCTAAGGAGTGAAGACTTGTAAATATTCTAAGTCATCGGCCCAACAATACTTATTGCCAAGCAAGCTAATGGTCATTGAGTACTATAGTATATGTCAAGTTTGTCGAGGATAATAGTTGGTAGTGAGTGATACAGAGGTTGAGTTATTCAGTTCATGTCAAGCACAATTTAGGCAAAGGGGTAGTGCACCATGAAGAAATAGTTTAGCGCCATTTGAACATCATGAAGAAATATTTTATGTCAAGCATCAGTGTGACATAAGTTTTGAGTAATATAATTTAACATATGTGTTTGGAATGACACTAAATCCAATGTTAGCCATTTTTTATGAAGCTAGAAGCATATTTTGAATATCAAGGAGGTGATTACATGCTCAAAGGAAGATCATTAGTCCTTAAGTAAGGGAATCCACCAATCATAAAAATACAAGGACTAAGGGGCAAAAGGATTAATTCTAGATCGTTGATTTGGACCTAGAAGGTTCACCCAAACATATATTTAAGGAGGATCTATGACCTAATTAGAGTGAATGAGTGTGTGTGTGTGTGTGTGTGTGTGTGTGTGTGTGTGTGTGCACGTGCATGCATGTGTGTGCGTGTGCGAGTGTGTATGTGTGCATGTGCATGCATGCGCGCATGCACGCGTGCATGTGTGTGAAGACTTTGATTGCATGCAAGTTTTTGGAGGTGAATCAAAGTGTAGAGACTGACTAGTGTACTGAAGAGTTTTAAGAAAAGACAGAGGAGATCTATCACAACAAGTTGATATTATATTGCATAGAGGAGATACATTATCAAGTATTGAAGTGCTAACCAAAGGCTCAGGTATTGAACATTCTAACAAGTATTTCAGTGTTTAAATATCTTAATAGAGTAGCTTTAATAGGCTTATGTAAATCTCCTAATAGAGTACTCACTTCATCATTATGTAAAATCCTTTATACAAGGTAGAACCTAGCAGTTCTTTTATCCTTTAACACGGAAGACCCTTCATAGGTAGATCATCAGAAGTGATCAAATAATTGTAGCCTTAATAGGAACAACTTTATTGTTGTAGTAGTGAAGATTTTTTGGTTGTCACCCCTAGTGCATTTTTACCTTCACCTTGGAGGGTTTCTACGTTACCAAATCTTTGTGTTTATGTGTTTATGTATTTATGAGTATAATTTAGAAGGTAGATATGATATTATGTTGATGTGAATGGTTACATTGATATGAGATGAATGTTTAATTGAGAGTTTGTGTAGTGATATCAAATATGTTTCATGATTGAAGTGAAAGAAGTTTTATAGATCTTGATTCACAACCTCGCCCCCAGTTACACACTTTCCCTATAAGATTTCCAACACAATCCACCTCTAAAGAGACTCTTTGTAAAAAGAGTCATTAGGAGCATAATTATTAATAACACCAAAGGGGAGATTATTAATATTAAATAAAATCTACACTAGCCTATGATCAAGGTCCTCTCCATGAGAGAGAATGGAATTTTGTCAACATGGAGAGAACAAAGTAACAACACCTCCTCTACCAACCTAATATGAAGAGATAAAAATTAAATTTTGAGATCAAATCACTTTATAGGTGGAAGAGAGAATAAGATATGCAACCTTGATCTCCTAAAGACGAACAATATCTAGCCAAGGAAATCAATGGGGAACTTCTTGGACTAAGTATTTGTGGAGGAGGTCAGTGAGACATTTGACATTCCAAGAAGGAAAGTCCATCAAAAACCATCATTCATTATTTCCTCACTCCCTAGAGAGGAGAAATTGTTATATAGGAAGGAGGACTTGAATGTTGGGCAAAGGTCTCCTAGGAATAAATGTTTCTTAATGGTTCTAGCACTATCAAACTCATTGCATTCTGAAGGATTGCAAGATCAATGATGAAGACAACTAGTAAGCTCCATTGTGGTTGAAATTGGAATTGAAAAAACTAGAGGAGACAAGGAAGATGGTGACTAAGTTTTTGGTGGCTTTGAAGGAGCTGAAACATTTCCCAAAGCTATTGGGTTTGAGACCATAATGGTAGTCTTTGTTGTTGAAGCTGATGTTGAAGGAGATAGTAACATATTTGGAAACATTGGATTATCTTATGAACCATAATTTTCCATGTTTCCCCATCCTTTAGAGTGTCTAAGGGATGAGGAGCAACAAATTCCTTGGTCACCATTGAAACCTTCAATGTTGTCCTGGGTTCTGAGTTTATTGAGGGACAATCCTTGATCTTATGGTTTGACGAATGGATTGGAAATCAATATTTGATAAATTAAAATACATAACCTTATGTGAAAAATAATGACCACCAGATTGAATTTTCAAGGACACAAAAAGATCATGAGAAAGATCAACTTAAACACAAACTTTTTTTTGGGGGTGAGTATGGTAAAACTGGTTACCAAGAAAATGACATGACTGAGGGATTGAACAATGTTAGCTAGAAAGGGCCAAAAGGGAAAAGGAAAATTTAGGAATTCAACCCACACATGGAATTTAAATTTCTTATCATTAGAGACTTGAAAGTCCTAGGACCAAGGTTGGAAAACCAAAAGAGAGATATGAACAAACTAAGGGTCACTATTAAAAACAACATCAACATGCAAAATGGTTGCCAAACTAAAAAAGTAAAATAACTTTAGTGAAGTTGTGGATTCTATCATGTTGAACCCCTTGTGGGAGCCTATACTTGGAAACCTAATCCCTAAGCACACTTTCAAAAAGAAACCTTCCAACAAAATATCCAATTAGGGTAGGACTTTTAAGTCATTCACGACCTTGATCAAAAATTTTAAATGGTAATATGGCATCTAAGGTAGAAGATTTACCTTGTGGAAGACCTTGGAAATGAATTTCTTGGGACACTTACTCGAAGGAGGAGCCATCAACATTGACAAACAACACTTTGACAAAAACAATAGTAGTTATGCTAAGAGTGGCTAAACACTTTTTCTAACAACACCAAAAATCCTTTGATAAATGTGGAATATATGGAAACCCTAACTAGGGAATGCAAAAAAGGCAAGAAAGTGAAGAGGCACACTCAAGGAGACTTATAGAATATCCAACCCTATCTCTTCTCCTCAACCTAGACACATTATTGAAAATGTCAGAATGGGTTATTTTAGACATGTTCTCTTAAAGTTTAATTATTGTAGAAGTGGTACTTAAGAGGTGTGATCAAATTTCTAAGTCTAAGTTTCCCCCAATTGGAATCTCAATGGCACAGGATATGAAGTTTTTATTCCTTAAGTATATTTTAGTAAAGATTCTAATTATGGAAAAAAATAATGCTAAACTTATCAAGATTGGAACTGTATTTCTTTTTATTATTGATGTAGGAGCATCCTAGGTTGCCTTGTTATCCTGCTCATTTTGGTCCATTCTGCCAATTGATGCCGAGTTGCTAGTTTCCAATTGATGTTGAGTTGCCAGTTTCCAGTTGATGCTGAGTTGCCAGTTTCTAGTTGATGTCAAGTTGCTAGTTTCCAATTGATGTCGAGTTGCCAATTTCTAGTTGATACTGAGTTGCCAGTTTCTAGTTGATGTCGAGTTGCCAGTTTCTAGTTGATGTCGAGTTTCCAATTTTCAGTTGATGTCGAGTTGCCAGTTTCCAGTTGATGTTGAGTTGCCAATTTCTAGTTGATGTCGAGTTGCCAGTTTCTAGTTGATGTTGAGTTGCCAGTTTCTAGTATGTGTCAAGTTATCTAGTGTATGCCTAGTGTTAGCATTTGGACATGATTTTTAAGAGCCAACTTGCAGGATTTATTTCGATCGTGACATTTATGTTTAGATCTTTTCTTGGGAGGTGTCCAAACCTTTGTTGGGTTGGCATTCCTCTTATGTAATGTTCTAGAATGTTCTATAAGCCATTTTGGCAAGTATATATAAAGTGTTTAGGCTTAGAGTTAGGCAAGTTTTGGGGGAGCAGATTGGAGAGAAGAACTGAAAGTGCAAATTTACAGTTGGATCTTTGAATGTGAATGTATTTGTAATTGGCCATAACCTAGAAGGCCTTATAGTTGGGCATGTATGAAGACATTTTGAAGAATCAATAAAAGTATTTCACTCTTCTTCCCCCTTTGGTTGTTGTTCCTTTTGTTTTCTTCTATTGTGTTGATTCTTGCAAGGTAGTTTGGATAGTTGGGTCAGCCTTTGGCCCTAGTTATTCACCCCTTTGCTTGCATCAGTTGGTATCAGAGCTTGAGGTTCATCCTTGTGGAGATTAGATCGTGTAGAACCTTGATTTGGATTTGGTTGCAAGGTAGAAGATCTGTAGATTTGACCTATAACTTGTAGAGGGTTATGATCTTGTAGGAACCTGATTTGTAAAGATGGTTGGTGGTAGAAGAAATGTTGATGATGCTATATTGGACTAGTTGAGATAAATTGTAGCTAGATTAGATGTTATAGAGACAACCTAGAGGAGAGGAGCACATCTTGATGATGCAAGTGATGATGAAGCAACACCACCAAACCACAACCTAGAACCTGAAGAAGATCAAGATGAGGAAAGATTGTTGCGAGTGTTGTCTAGGGAAAATTCAAAGCCTACTATAGAATTTGTTCCTTATGATGGAAAATTGGATACCAATGTTGTGTTGGATTGGATCTCTAACATGGATAAGTTCTTTGAGTATGAAAACACTCATGATAACAGAAAGGTGAAGATTGCAGTCACTAGGCTGAAAGGTCATGCATCACTATGGTGGGAGCACTTGCAAATGGATAGACAAAGGAGAGGAAAGGAGAAGATTAGAACTTGGCCAAAGATGGTGAACAAGGTAAAGAACAAATTCCTTCCTGCTGATTACCAAGTTAGCTTGTTGAGAAAGATGTAAAATTTGAAACAAAAGGACATGATTGTGAAGGAGTATACTGAGGAATTCTATAGATTGGACATCAGATATAGACATGTAGATGATGATGAGAAAATTGCAAGCTACATTAATGGATTGAGATCTGGAATACAAGATGAAATAAGTTTTCTGAAGTTGGAAAGTGTAGAAGAAGCATATCAATATTCCTTGAAAGCTGCGGAGATATTGACAAAGAAGCATGAACAAAGACAAAGAGGTAGAGGTAATAGATTCCAGAGAGGCAGAGGTGGATCTTATGGAGAAAGTGGCAGATCTAATAGTTCTATGAAGGATAAAGGAAAATCTAAATGGAAGAATGATGACAAAGGCAAGACGGAATGGAAAAGTGGTAATTCTTACCGAGGAGGAACTAATTCTTAGTAAGGAAGAGGTAATTCCTATTCTAGAGGTGGATTTCATGGTAATTGTTTCAAATGTGGTAAAGAGGGACATAGATCTTTTGAATGTAGATCCTCTGAAAGTAGGCAAGGTAACAGAAATGTTGTGATTCAAGGAGATGATGAGGGTTCACCAAGTGGACTTGAGGCTGGAGAAAATATAATGGTGAGAAGAACCTTATGTAATAAGGGAAGTGATGAGGAACCTATTTTAAGGAGAAGTCTTTTCAAGATAAGATATAAGATGGCTGGAAGATGATGTAAAGTCATCATTGATAGTGGAAGTTCTACAAATCTGGCATCAGAAGAACTGGTTACCAAGTTGTAGTTGCACAGGTTGAAACATCCCAAACCTTATCATGTTTCATGGATCAAAGATGAGCATAAGATATTGGTAAGTGAGCAATGTCTTGTGAAGTTCAAAATTGGACATTACTTTGATGAAGTTTTGTGTGATATTATGCCCATGGATTGTTGTCATATTTTGTTGGGTAGACCTTGAAAATTTGAAAAGGAAATGAAAAAGAATCAAGTCTATTTTTCCATAGTTCCTTGAGGACTGAGTGTTGGTAGTAATGATCGAGCAGTAGAAGCTACTAATGATCGAGTGATAGCGGATAGTGATAGCCAAGTACCACTAGAAATTATAGAATTGCTGAATGAGTATAAAGAAATTATTGTTGATGATATTTTTGATGGTTTACCTCCAGTAAGAAGTATCAGTCATTGTATGGATATGATTCCTGGAGCTAGTTTTCCAAACAAACCACCATATAGATTGACACCTATAGAGAATGAAGAACTTAATAGACAAGTGCATGAGTTGTTGCAGAAAGGTTTGATTAGAGAAAGCTTGAGTACATGTGTTGTATCTATTGTATTAGCACCTAAAAAGAATGGAGAATGGAGAATGTGTACTGATTGTAGAGCCATTAACAAGATAACAATGAAATATAGGTTTTCTATGTCAAGGATGGATGACATAATGGATTGTTTGAGTGAAGCAAAGTATTTTATCAAGATTGATTTGAAGAGTGGCTATCATCAAATCATAATCGGAGAAGGTGATGAATGGAAGACTGCTTTCAAGACAAAATATGGTTTGTATGAATGGTTGGTTATGCCTTTTGGTTTGACTAATGCACCTAGTAATTTCATGAGGTTGATGAATGAAGTTCTGAAAAGATTTTTGGGTAAGTTTGTGATTGTTTATTTGGATGATATTATGATATTCAATAAGACTAAGGAAGAACATCTTGAGCATATTAGACAAGTATTGTAGAGGTTGAAAGAGGAAAAGTTGTTGATTAATATGAAAAAGTGTTCTTTTATGCAAGAGGAGATTGTGTATTTGGGATTTGTAATTTCAGCCGATGGATTGAAGATGGATCCTGAGAAGGTTAAAGCAATTTTGGAATGGCCTACATCTAAGAATGTGGGTGAGGTAAGATCATTTCATGGTTTGGCTAGATTTTATAGAAAGTTTATAAAGAATTTTAGTGTTGTTTGTAATGCTATGACTGAGAAAATGAGGGGAGATAAAAAGGAATTCAAGTGGACACATGAAGTTGATAAGAGTTTTGAGACTTTGAAACAAAAGGTTGCTAAATTACTTGTATTGGCTTTGTTCGATTTCAACAAAGTATTTCAAGTTGAATGTGATGCAAGTGGTAATGCAATAGGAGCTATATTAAGTCAAGAAGGTAAACCCATTGCTTTCTTTAATGAAAAGTTGAATGATGCTAAAAGGAAGTATTTTATGTATGATCAAGAATTTTATACTATTGTCCATGCATTGAAGAAGTGGAAACATTATTTGATTCCTAAGGAGTTTGTGTTGTATACTAATCATAAAGCTTTACAATACTTGGGAAGTCAATATAAATTGAATCAGAGACATATGAAGTGGGTGGAGTATTTGCAGAGTTTCACATTTGTTATCAAGCATAAGAGTGTAGTTACTAACAGAGTTGCCGATGCATTGAGTAGAAGACGTTCTTTGTTGACTGAAATGAAGGTTGAAGTTCTTGGTTTTGATGAAATGAAAGAGTTGTATGATGTTGATCCTGATTTTTCTAAGGCATGGAGAGAGTGTAGAGCACCAAATCTGACAGATCACATAAGTAAGTATAATGAGTACTTTATTCAAGAAGGTATGTTGTTCAAAGGTATTCAGTTGTGTATTCCTAGAAGTTCTATGAGGTTGAATCTGATTAAGGAAAAGCATAGTGGTGGATTAGCTGGACATTTTGGAATTGATAAGACATTGAGTTTGCTAAAAGAGAAGTATTATTGGCCACAAATGTATAAGGATGTTCATAATTTATAAAAGAGTTATAGAGTTTGTCATGTTGCAAAAGGGGTGAGTCAAAATACTGGTTTGTATACACTTATTACTATTCTTGAGAAACCTTGGACCGACATTAGTATGGTTTTTGTTCTTGGATTACCTAAGACAATGAAGGGGTATGATTCCATATTTGTTGTAGTGGACAGATTTTTTAAGATGACTAATTTCATACCATGTAAGAAGACATCAGATGTTGAGCATGTTGCTAAACTTTTCTTTAAAGAGATTGTGAGATTGCATGGATTACCAAGAAGTATTATTTCTGACAGAGACAGTAAGTTTGTTGGCTACTTTTGGAAGACTTTGTGGAAGAAGATGGGTACTGAATTGTATTTTAGTTCTACATTCCATCTACAAATAGATGGTCAGACAGAGGTTGTGAATAGAAGCTTGAGTAATCTACTGAGATGTTTAGTTGGGAATAAGCCAAGTAATTGGGAGATGGTATTGGCACAAGCTAAATTTGCATATAACAATTATGTGAATAGGAGTACAAGGAAGACACCTTTTGAGATTCTTATTGGAATGCATCCTAGAGGTATATCAAATTTGAGAGATGTTGCTGGTGAAGAAAAGAGAAGCGTTGTAGGAGAAGAATTTGCTAATTTTATGGAGTCTTTGTATAAGGAAGTGAAGTTGAGGTTGGAACAAAGTAATCAGAAGTATAAAGAGAATGTTGATTAGTCTAGAAGACACCATGATTTTCAAGTTGGTGATGAGGTGATGTTTCATCTAAAGGAAGGAAGATTCTTAGTTGGAACATACAGTAAGCTGAAGATGAAGAAATTTGGACCTTGTAAGATATTGAAGAACTTTGACAGCAGTAATGCTTATGAAGTTGAGTTACTTGATGACATGGATATATCTCCTATATTTAATGTTGCTGATCTGTATAAGTATCATGAGTCAGATGATGAAGTTGTTGTACCTGATGATTATCCCAAGAAGAAAATTGAAGAGGTTGAACATATATTGGATCAGAGAGTTGGTAGGAGCACAAGAGGAAAATATTACTATGAATATTTGGTGAAGTGGAAGAATAGACCAGTTGAAGATGCTACATGGATTTCTCAATTTGAGTTGGATTCAACTAAGGTTGTGACACCTCAATGATTCAGGAGAATCATTTCTTTCAACCCCGGTTGTCTGATGTAGGATCATCCTGGATTGCCTTGTTATCCTGCTCATTTTGGTTCATTTTTTCAGTTGATGCCAAGTTGCCAGTTTCTAGTTGATGTCGAGTTGCCAGTTTTCAATTAATGCCAAGTTACCGATTTCTAGTTGATGTCGAGTTGCCAGTTTCTAGTTGATGTCGAGTTACCAATTTTTAGTTGATGTCGAGTTGCCAGTTTTCAGTTGATGTCGAGTTGCCAGTTTCCAATTGATGCAAGTTTCCAGTTTCTAGTTGATGTTGAGTTGCCAATTTCTAATTGATGCTAAGTTGCCAGTTTTCAGTTGATGCTGAGTTGCCAGTTTCTAGTATGTATCGAGTTATCTAGTGTATGCCGAGTGTCTGCATTTGGACATGATTTCTATGGGTCGACTTGTGAGATTTATTTTGATTGTGACATTTATGTTTAGATCTTTTCTTGGGAGGTGTCCAGACTGTTGTTGGGTCAGCCTTCCTCTTATGTAATGTTCTAGAATGTTTTGTAAGCCATTTTGGCAAGTATATATAGAGTGTTTAGGCAAGTTTTGGGGGAGTAGATTGGAGAGTAGAACTGAAAGTGCGAATTTGCAGTTGGATCTTTGAATGTGAATGCATTTGCAGTTGGCCATAACCTAAAAGGCCTTACAGCTGGGCATGTATGAAGATATTTTGAAGAATCAATAAAAGTATTTCACTCTTCTTCCTCCTTTGGTTGTTGTTCCTTGTGTTTTCTTATGTTGTGTTAACTCTTGCAGGGTGGTTTGGATAGCTGGGTGAGCCTTTGGCCCTAGTTATTCACCCCTTTGCCTGCACTAATTATTATCATGGATTTAATGTTTGCTAGTTTGAATTGAAAGTTAAGAAATTTAGGATAATTGCATTAAAATGTTCTTTTATAACTGACATAGAGAGATTCTTTTACCTCTCCAATTGTATTGATCTCTGTATCAAAGTGAGAAATTTGGAGGAATTTCAGTTATAAAAAATCATTTTATAATTGCATTAAAATGTTTTTTTATAACTGATTTCTCACTTTGATACAGAGATCAATATAATTGGAGAGGTAAAACTCTCTCTCTCTCTCTATATATGTGTGTGTGTGCGTGTGTGTGTGTGTGTGTGTGTAGTTAGCATGAATGTTGATGATACCTGATACCACTTTGGGGTAGTATCCTAAGCATTGGAGAGTATTGACATGCTGCATTCATGATTGTGTTTGTCATTGATGTCAACATAGCATAGTTTCTATAAAGATAGATCTTAATGGTATAGATAATATTTTGATTGTTTGGTGATGCACAATTATGGACATGTTTAGTACTGTGTCCTAATGACGTAGCTAAGTGCATAGAGCCTAAGTCAAAGACATACGAAAGTTGTACCTGATTTACAGAGAGAAGTTCAAAGACAGAGTATTGGTAAAGCAATTCCTGATGTTTTTTGCACTATCTTACATCTGAGATGTAATAAGAAGATGCAAATTTTAGGTAGTGACAGAGGATAGTCTGTTAGTGACGTCAGCAAGTGCGCAAGCCCTAGTATCGAACGTGTGAAGTTTTATATAGACTGTGAGCCAATAGTGCTATTGTAATTGTAATTAATTAATTATCTTATTATAATTAATTGGGAAAGCCTCAAGGCCGACTGATGTAGCGCAAGGTAGGAGAATCCCCAAAGGAGATGTCCTAGCCCCTAGCAAATAACCACTCAATGGAAACATAATAAAAATGCAAGATCTGATACCAAATCACAACTCTTTATTCATAAAATAATTGTTACATGCAATGTGCCAGGCTATAAGGCCTTTTTGGTTATGACCATATACAATAGCAATTATAATAATAGTTCTACAAGATCCCTCAAGATCCAACCCACACACTAGCTAGTCCAGATCCACACTTTGGTAGAAACATCCAAGATCTCAACTTGTGCTCGCAAGCCACCAAGCAACCTCCTTGTTTCTAAACCACATCCACTAGCTCTTCTCACAAACTTGCAACTCCACCACAATCCTACTGTAAATTGCCTCACATTCAGCGCTCTATCCACAGACTTGAAAAAACTTGCTCCTCGCTTCCTCCTTCTCTCCAAGCTTCTACTAAGAAGAGATCACACCTTGAAGCTTTCACACCTTAAAGCTTTCACACCTTGAAGCTTCTACTTCCTAAACTTGATTACAAATGATCATAAGCCTTGCTTAAATAGGCACTTTCAACCTGAGACATTACAAACACAACCAATGCGGGATAAAAGGTAAATACAACTACCTTAAAGAAAATATTAAATTCCCACCCAAATACAACTAAGCACCACCATGTGACCCAATTAGAAAATTACATTTCTTTTGTGGATCACAACAAATATTAAATGCATGATTTAAGGAACTTTCCACAAACTTCTAAGATGCCACCTACACACTTTGATAAATGGAATGACAACTATTTTTCTATTTATGCCACCTATGCACTTTGCAAATCGAAATTCCTCTTTTCTCCTTTTTTTCTATTTTCTATTTTCTATTATTTTTCTTTCTATTTTTGTCACTTTCTCTCTCTTCCAATTTTTTTTCCCATGCAAGATGCTTTTGCATCACCGACTCAAGGAATTATTTTGAAGATATGGTATAAAGGAAACATGCTTTCCTTGGTTGTAAAGTATCCATTGAAGTGCGAAGTGCGAAAAGGAGCAGAGTGTTTGGTAAATGCATTTAAGCAACCCAAGGGACTATTGGATGCGAGATTTGTGACTTGGTTACAAGATTTGAAGGAGCAGAGGTCCAGTTGACATGATAGAAGAAGAGGAAGGAAGTACATTTCATTTCTATTATTCTAAAAGGAATAATACATAGATCATTTGGACAATGGGTTCATTGGTCTTTCCCTTAAAGTTGTTTGGGCAGTGGGTCCAATTGTTTTTCACAACTCCTAATAGGGTTGGCACAACTCCTAATAGGGTTGGAATCTCCTAATAGGGATTCAAAGTCTTCTAACAGGGACTCATGTATTGAATGTATTCATAGACTCCTAATGAGGTCCATCCTCTAACAAGGAATATTTATATTAGTACATCATCTTGCGGGTATAGGGTTTTCCCTTTGATCAAGGGTTTCCCTAGTTAACATATCTGGTGTTATTGTGTATGCGTATCTTGTTGTGGTTTCTGATTATATTGCTCATATGGTTAAAGTTTAATAAGGTTGCTAATTGTGATATTAGTTGGATAACTGATTCACCCCACTTAGATCTAGATGACTATATAGATAACTATGAGTGAACTTTTTCTTCATGCTATAGATAACATTTTATATGATTAAGAATATACAAAATATAGATTATACTTTGGCAAAATAATTGATTAAGGGTTTTTTTTTTTGGAAAACATGTATATATTTAATTGATGTATTTTTCCCTTTGTTTTTCCATAGTTATATATTTTTCCTTATTTTGCTAAGATAGAGATATTATTAGGGAAAGAGTGTTGAATATGAGATAACAGAGGAGGGTAAATATGTCTTTCGTTTACCTATCAATAGAAGTTGGTATTAAATTGTTTTGGTCAAAGCTATATTATTGCATATATGTTTCCATAAATATGTTGGTTGTTGTTCTTTTCCTCTACCATATATGTGATTAGTTCTACTAAGACGTATGTGGAAAGTAGTTAGTTTCACAATTGCACCAAATTCCTTTTGATCCACTTGGGTTGCTAGGATTCTTGTGAAGGTTCAGTGTGCTCTTCATTGAGGACAAGACCTCGGGGAGCTAACCACTCCATTATTGAGTAAAAAAAGCACCTAAGCCACACTCTCGTCTTGAGAATTGTAGATGGACATGTGTTTGATGGTTTAGGAGACGGGGATATGCAAATGGACAATTGTCTTATGGCATTTTGATGTCATGTTTCATTCAGACCTTCATGGTCTTGTACTTGTATATTGATTATTCATGTTGTATGATGCACTGACAAGTTGATCCATGTCCTTATTTGTATTTTGCAACTTTCATTGTATTTGAACAAACTTGTATGTTTCGAAAGTATTGTTGATTTCTTGTTATATTGTATTTTCATACTTAAACATTGCTTATTATTTGACAAGAAGGTCGAATAATTGTATTATCTTTATGAAATAAACAATATTATTAATTAATTAGTCTTAGCAATGGACCAACCTTAACTTTTAGCTTTTGTGAACTTAGCAAAATTTTGGCTTTTCGCTTATGTAGCATCTTTACAAATAATTGAAAAGGAAACCAACTTTACATAAGATTACATATACATATATGAGAACATTTCAACAAAATAAACATAAAACTAAATTAAAAAAATTATATAAACACATAAATATTACCATTTTAGTGAAGGAATTTCTTTCCGCTATTGGGAATCTGCCAATTGTCAAATCCAGTGGGAGAAGTCGTGCTCAACCTGCAACATTTGTTTTTATTTATTGAGAAATTGCGTCCCCAATCCCCATGATATATCCATTAAAACAAGAAGTATCCTTGGTTGATATCTTAATTTGGATATTGTTGATTATTTAATGCCCAGGAATCGACCGGCGGGAAAGTCGAACTCTGTACTTCGTACTAAGCGGGCTCTCGTCGATATCTTTTGTCGCGACTGCATCAACTATTTCCAGTCAATCGGGGGAAATCCATTCATGGCAATGACGGGGAACAAAATAGCGAAAACAATTAAATTTTCCTCCTGTGGGGATCCGACAGGGAGAGAATATGCCTTGTCACATGCTACAAAGGTGATGAAATGGGATTTTTTTATCGACTTAAATTAATTCAGATGGAGTTTAATCCTTGTCTGAAGGCAAGGGCATTGGATTCAGAATATCAATCAGGCTAGCAGCCAAGTCTTCGGATCTTTGATTTCTCTTGTTTCCCTGCTAATGATTATTTTAATTGGTAAAATGATTTGGGATACGGTATGGTGGTGTTATTCTTGTATATATTCCCCTGTTTTGACGAGGTCGATTCACATTCAACACAAATCGGTCTTCCAGCTGGTTGATCTTGGATTTCAATTGGAACGTTTGCTGCTGCTTTGTTTTCTAAACCACCCACAATGAACTCACTAGTAAATGGAAGTTTCAGTTGCAGAGCTGTTGGAGAGCTCAATGGCAGCTTTGGTAGCACACAGAGGTACAGTGCTAAATTTTCATCTTGCATTGGAGCGGGAAGAAGGGTTTGTAAAAAGGCAGGTGGCTCACAAAGGGGCAATATCATTGGTTGCTCTGCGGAAGGGATTGTCACCACTATTGCTACTGGTAAATATGCATTTTCATTTGATCTCCACTGGTTAATGTTCATAAATTCATCTCACAACCTGGGATTTATTCATCTCACAACTTGGGATTTATTTACTACAATAGAATGCCCATTTGCTATTTCACTCTGAGTCTGGAACTGGTGTTTCGAATTTAGGGCTTGCAGATTCTTCTAAATCAACGAAACGGGAATTCCCGCCAGCGTGTTGGAAGGAAGAAATGATCAATTCTCTGATATCCGCTTACGACGAGGAGGTATAAGTTGTATTTAGTTTTCAGGGATGTGTGTATTTCTATGGGCTAGAAATTGATGCGTTGTGATTCATGAACTCAGAATGCAGCTGAGAAAGAGAAGCGGATGCAAGCCCTAATAGATGAAATAAAGGGCATGTTTATATCAATGGGAGACGGTGAAACGAATCCTTCCGCCTATGATACTGCCTGGGTTGCAAGGATACCTGCTGTAGATGGCTCTAATGGCCCACAATTTCCTCAGACACTTCAATGGATTCTGCAAAACCAGTTGAGCGATGGTTCCTGGGGCGAAGAATTGTGCTTCTTGACTTATGATCGCATTCTGGCTACTCTTGCCTGTGTTATTACCCTCACTCTGTGGCATACAGGGGAAGAACAAGCGGAGAAAGGTAGGGTTAATCACAATCCTGAGCTGAATGTAGGGTTTTTCTTGGGTCTGTTTTGATTCACGCTGATCATTTATAACATACAAATGAAATTGCAGGCGTTGAATTTATTAGAAAGCATGCTGAGACATTAGAGAGAGAAGCAGATAATCACAGGCCAAGCGGGTTTGAGATCGTTTTTATTTCAATGCTCAACGAAGCTAAAACTTTAGGGTTGGATCTTCCTTACGAGCTGCCCGTCTTTAAGCAGATTAATGAGATGCGGGAAATTAAGCTTCAAAAGTGAGTGATTCACTCTCTATTCAGATTGTTCATCAATTTCGTTTCCTCTGATGAGTGAGGGGATCTTTATAATTCAATATGTCGTGGTTGTTATCAGGATTCCCTTAAATGTCGTCCATGCCATTCCAACAACAATACTCTACTCGTTAGAGGGGTTGCAGGAAATAGTAGATTGGGATAAAATGATGAAACTTCAGTCAAAGGATGGATCCTTCCTCAGCTCCCCTGCATCCACAGCTGCCGTGTTCATGCGCACAGGAGACCAGAAATCTTTGGACTTTTTGACCTTTGTTCTCAACAAATTTGGTGATCATGGTGAGAAAAAATCACAAAATGCTTTACTTGAATTGTTTTTTTGATTTCTAGATATGGTAGAGTACTAGTTGTATGTATGCTTTGATATCTGTGGAAGAAAGAAAGATTAAATCCATGGAGACTCATTGTATTAATGCAAAGGAATAAAAATGCAGCTCCTTGTCACTATCCACTGGATCTGTTCGAACGCCTGTGGGCCGTGGACACTGTTGAACGGCTGGGGATCGATCGCCATTTCAAAAACGAAATCAAAGAAACTCTCGATTATGTCTACATGTATGTATGGATTCCCAATTTTAGTTTAGTTAGTTTCAATGCCATCGAAACCAAAATTCACCAATTTGATGCTGAAGAACTTGCAAATAAGTATGTTTAGGCTTAATTTTGGGAGTGTTTAAGTTCGTTTGGACTGGCGTATTATGAAGATGGGATGATAGATAAATGCTAGGTATTTCATTTATTTTCATAAGAACTGAAATCTTTACGAAGCACTATTCATAAAATCTGAATAACATTAAGTAAGTTCACTGAATGCTAGTATCCCATTTATTCTCATAAGATACGAATTCTAATGAATCAATACCGAAGAAACACGAGTCAAAAACTTAACTAAAAAACTGCCCAGTTCAATCATGATATCCCATAATCAGATTTCGATGGAATTGAAATTGTAATCTTTGTGCATAATCTACAAAGGACAAATGGGATTATGGATCAAACCTAACGCAACAAATGAGTATCAGAGATCCACTGAATTGAAAGAGAGATTTGTAATCTTATGGAATGATCTTCATAGGTATTGGGATGAAAGGGGCATTGGATGGGCCAGGGACAACGCTGTGGGTGACATTGATGACACAGCCATGGGCCTTCGAATCCTTAGACTCCATGGATACAATGTATCTTCAGGTAACACCATAGCCGCCTGAATTTAATCTGGGTATGGGCTGTTTAAACTCTTATACACGAAACGGATCAGTACTTGATTGAATCATTTTATCTTTTCTTGAAACTGAATTCGCTCCCCTGTTCTTTGGCAGATGCCCTGAAGACATTCAGAGATGGAAATGGAGAATTCTTTTGCTTCATGGGCCAAACACAGAGGGGAGTCACAGATATGCTTAACGTGCATCGCTGCTCCCAAGTTGCATTACCTGGAGAAGAGATCATGGAAGAAGCAAAGCTCTGTACGCAGAGATATTTGACAAATGCTTTGGAAAGTGTGGGGGCTTTCGACAAGTGGGCTCTCAAAAAGGACCTTCAGGGAGAGGTACATAGACGCTTACACATAAATAATTCGTCTACTCTGAACAAGGAAATGATTACATCCTTCTTGACCTTTCTACTTTCTACTGCTGTTATGCTGATGATGATGAATCATAAAACTTGATTCAAAATGTTGAGCTGATGATTCGTGATTTGAAATATTGATTAAAAATATTTTACACAATCAATAGCAGAAAACATTATCCTTTTTATAATACAGGTGGAATATGAGCTCAAGCATCCATGGCACAGAAGTCTGCCGAGGCTGGAGGCAAGAAACTACATAGAGCAATATGGGGCAAACGATGTCTGGCTTGGAAAGTCTATGTACTTGTAAGGAAACAGATTCATCATATCATTACACCTTAAACATTCATGGATTTCTTTATGGAAATCAAGTTTTTACAATTTATAATGCTGTTGATTTTATTTCTGGATTCAATTATGTTGAAATCTTTACACTTTGAATCATGATGATTAATAACTTATTGGTATTGGAATCTTGTTAACTTTTGGATCCTATTTTTGATTGTCAAACTCGTATATCTCCTTTATCATTCTTCGTTTTGCTGAGTGTGATTAAAAATATTGATACCAATAAACTTATTAGTAATGAAATTTCTTTTAATTTTTTATCATATTTTTCATGGTCAAACTCACATTTCTCTTTTATATTTCTTCATTCTAATGAGCATGAACAAAAATATTGATATCAAAACATGTCATACAATTTAATCAATGATCATATCGATCAAAGCTATGAATTGCACATGTTGCCGTAGCGACTATATCTCCAATGAGATCCCTCTCCACCACCAGAATGTGCTTTTGGTGTGATGGTAAAATCTACATTATATCAGAGCACAGGTCATTGGTTTGAGATCCTTAAGCCCTTTGAACCTTTGTCGCTCCATTGTGTCCCAATGAGGTCCCTCTCCACCACCAATATGTACTTTTGATGTGATGACAACCCTTTGTTCTGTATCCTACTCTATAGTATCTCAATATGATCCCTCTCGACCATCAATATATAATTTTGGTATGATGACAAAATCTACAGTGCAACCCCTAATACCGTTATACCATTGATCTTTATAAAGATTTCGAAATCCCACTTCCGATGATACAATTACAAAGTTCCATCGTCAGAAGTTTGATTCAAGTTTCAGCATCAAAATTATGATTACAACGGTTCAATGATTCCAAAAGAATTGAATCCAGAATAAACAGATTCATTAGTTTTACTTTTTCTCAGTTATATAATTAATTTATATTTCAAATTGCTTATCAGGATGCCGTGTGTTAGCAATGCCAAGTATCTTGAACTGGCCAAACTTGACTTCAACAAAGTACAACGTATACAGCAAAAGGAAATCCAAGAACTCCAAAGGTAGGTACATTCATACCTGTCGTTTTTGTATCCATGCTGAATATTTTTGCACAAGAAACAAAAGGCAGACTTAAAAACTTCTTATAATATGTTGTATCGATGTGGAAAGGTGGTGGATGGCGTCTGGTTTGGCAAAGCTTAGTTTTATTCCAGACCGGCTAGTTGAGACATATTTTGCAGTGGCCGCGAGCATGTTTGAGCCAGAATTCGCTATGTGCAGAGCAGTTTACACAAAAATCTCCATTTTTATTGTCATTTTAAACTACTTCTATGAAGCGTACGCCACATCAGGAAATGATGTAACACTGTTTTTTGAAGCAGTTACAAGGTATGGTCTAAATTTCTCAGATTTTTCCCATTAAAATTTTAGTATACATGTTTACATTTTATTTGGAAAACAAAATTAAAATTAAATAACAATAATGATTGGAAATAAATATTGGGTTTTCATTTGGAGGCTTGAGATTATATAG
Organism: Cupressus sempervirens; assembly: GCA_028749045.1. Lineage (NCBI taxonomy): Eukaryota > Viridiplantae > Streptophyta > Pinopsida > Cupressales > Cupressaceae > Cupressus > Cupressus sempervirens. Next base: position 351,714,948 of record CM053792.1, on the reverse strand, counting down.
GGATGTTTTAAGTGGAATTTTAAGTTGGTCTTCTATAATTGATTTCTAATATATAGTGGTGGTTTTAAAATAAAGTGGATTTCTAATTGGCAATTCTTGATTTTCTATATGTTATTTATAATGTGTTTTACTTGTGATAAGCTTTCATCAATTTAATATTGATGCTGGTATGAACAAGATATATATAATTGATTCTTAGTTTTCAATTTATTTTTTCTAATGTATTTACTTGTAATGAGCTTGTATTTGTATTATGTTGATACTTGTGTGAGCAAGATATTTGTGGACGTGTGAGAGACTTGGAGATTTCGTTTATTTTATAGGAAAATATAAAATACATATTTTATCAGACATTATGTTATATATCAACCATTTTTATGTTTTTAAATAAGTCTTTGATTAAATGTGTTGTACTTGGTGTGGGTTTCAGGTGGGATCTGTCTCTAGTGGATAAAATGCCTCCAAAAATGAAAACATGTTTCTTGAGTTTTTATGATACAATGAATGAAATTGCACAAGAGGGTAGCAAGAGACAAGGACGTGATGTTTTGCCTTATATTAGAAATTTGGTATGTATTATAATGTTTTTTTTCAATCTCAATTATTTTGTGATGTTTCATATTTCATATTCTCTATGATTTTGGTTACAAAGAGGAGCTTTTAAATTGTAATGTAATACAATTAATTATCTACATATGTTGTAGATGGATGTTCAATTAGCATCCCATGTCAGTGAAGCAAAATGGGTGCAAGATAAATACATACCTTCATTGGATGAGTACCTGGAGAATGCTAAAATCTCTATGGGATTAGGCACAATAGTTCTAACCTCTGTGCTTTTTACGGGAGAGCTTCTTTCTAGTAATGCCCTCTCAGGAATTGGGCATGGATCCAAATTTCTTCATCTCATATCTCTTACAGGACGTTTGATCTATGATAGCAAAACGTATCAGGTATGATATTGTGCATTTTTTCCCTTCCTAGTATGTATATGTATGCATCTATAGAGAGTTCATTGTAATCAAGATGGATTGCCTATTCTAATAAGTCTTTATACTTGCGTAATAATTTAGGAGAACAAACTTCGAGATAAGGTTTCAGCAATAGAATGTTGCATAAAAGATTACCGTGGAATCTCAGAAGAAGCAGCCTTGAACCACATTTACACTCTCATGCAAAATGCCCTATTGGAATTAAATTGGGAATTAGTCACCAACAATGACGTTCCTGAGAGTTGTAGAAAGTTGGTTTTTAACACTGCAAGAGCAATGCAACTATTTTTCATGGAGAAGGACGGTTTTACTTTATCTCACCTTGAAATGCAAGAGCATATCCAAAAGTGCCTTTTCCGACCGGTTTTATAGAGAGAGGAAACTACACTATACATGTGCTTTGACTACTAAAGTGTCTTATGCTCAAGATTTGGATGCTTTAGATTTTTTTCAAATGAATTTCTCTTTCCTTTTCTAGATGAGCTTTTATCAAATCTTTTAATAAAGGTGTATCTAGATTTTGGGTTTCCCAAAAATTATAATGGTTATGACAAATGACAAATTTTCATTTATGAGAACTAAGATGGTGTCAAATTGACATTGATTAAATAATATTATATGTTTCTTATCCAAAACATACAATTGTTCATTTATTTATTTTTAAAATTATTGAATGGATTTAAAATGAGCTACAAATTACACATAGTCTAATTAGATGGACGAATGAACCTAACAATTTTCATCTAGTTCTAATTAAGGAGGAAAAATGCAACAAATTTTATAATTTGTTCACATTTTTTTTCTTGGGTTGCTAATATGACTAATTGTAGGTCTTTTTTTTTTCCTTGCATATGTTTCTTTTTTTGTTTTCATGATGATTTTTTTAATTACATGTCTTGTTTTTTTTTTCGTTTGCATGCGATTTCTTTTAATTGCATGGCTTGCTTTTTTAATTGTACTTAATTTCTTTTGATTGCATGCCTTTCTTTTTTGTTTGAATTTCATTTTTGTTGATTGCATAGCTTTTCTTTTTTGCTTACATGTTATTTCTATTAACTCAATGTCTTACTTTTTTGTTTGCTTGTTATTTTTTGTTAATTGCATGTCTTGCCTTTTTCCTTGGCATGTTGTTATTTATGTTAATTGAATGTCTTTCTTTTTTGCTTGCACACTATTTATGTTAACTAGATGTCTTTATTTTATTCTTTCATGTTATTTTTGTAAAATCCATGTGTTTTCATTTTTGCTTGCATGTCATTTTTGTTGATTTCATATCGTGATTTTTCTCTTGCATGTATTTCTTTGTCTTTCATATGATCTATTTTGATTGCATGTGTTTCTTTATTGCTTGCATGATGTTTCTTTTGATTGCATGTGTTTCTTTTTTCTTTCATGTTATTTTTGTTAGTTGCATGTCTTGCTTCTTTTTTGCATGTCATTTCAATTAATTACATGCTTTGATTTATTGATTTCTTTCTTTTTAGCTTGCATCTCATTTTTGTCAACTGTGTCATGATTTTTTGATTGCGTAGTGTTGGACTAACATTTGTGGAAGCTACTATGGATGCTAAGAAAATGGAGCTTTGTAAAGGTAAATAGTAAAATTTAAAAAGATGAACATAACTTCGAACAATGTGCACTTACAAACTTTTTATCTTTCATGTACCTTCAATCTTACTATGAAATTTTTTAATTCAAACACTTGGACTAATTAGGAAGACCTCATGTACTTATGAACAAAGGTATTAGACCTATACTCTCACCTTTCTCAAGGTGCTCAAAATGCCAAACATACCCTAGTTCCATTAGATTAAAGGTATCACAAATTAACACCATGTCTAGTGTGTTTGGAGAATAAAGAGAATAGAGATATGTACTCATCCTTCTTAGGGTGATCAAACTCCTAGACCTACTTTTACCCCATTTTCAGCTTTGAGTAGTGCATTTGATCTAGTCCTTAGGGGTATACCTCTTGGGATTTTCCTTAGTGAGGTTGTTGAGAAGGAAAACCTAAAGCAATATACATTTTATTTGTCTCAATATTCTCATCCACTATAAAATGAGATGCCTTAATCTTTAATGGGGTGAAGGACAAAGAGCATGCAATAGCCTTCCTCTTGTAGTCCTCAGATTGTACAAAACCCCATCGAGGTTGGTGAGAAGCTCTCAAAAGAGAGTTAAAAGAAAGCTCTTTGAACACAATCCTTCCTAGAACCTGGTTGTGTAGTAAGCCACCTTTACTAGAATGACTTTAGTTATATTGTTTCAAATATTTTTATGTGCAATACTTGTGAAAATGATCTAGAACATACACTCAATATTAATATTTTGGGATTATTGTTTGAAGTGTATGTTGTGCTCAATGATATTATTGATTCAATCTAAGTCTTATCTTTTCAAGTGTTTCCAATAGTCCTTATCATTGATTTTGAAAGTTTTCCATCAAGGATTACAACTCCTTAGATCTAATAAATCAATATCAGCATTATAAGTCTTAATCATAGAGATGGATCTTTCTCTATTAGACTTCATCATAAATACACGCTTCATTAGAACCCCATATAATCAACTTAGATAACTTTATGCCATTCAAATCAATAGAAAGATGTGACTCCTACCCTTTTGGTTAGAGACCCATCATCCAATCTTAAACAAGGAATAACCCAATGACTTATTTTAAAACCCATTTCCCCCCTTCAAAGAGGAAAAAGATCTTAATACTATTGGTCCATCTCACAATAAGTGTGTGATAATCATGCCCAAAGCCCTACTTAGGAATAGTTTTTTCAATCTAAGGATTACTTCTCCCACCATGAGGTGCATTTAATTTGTCAACCTAGGGACGTATCCTTGAAATGGTCAGCACGGTATGTGCACTAGGTTTCTTGAAGAGTCATTATGCATATAAAGAACCTACACTAGTGTTGCAGGAAAGTAACACACTTAACTCGTAACTGAAATGAATGTTGTAAATGCAACTCTATTGTAACGCCTCGCCAAGGGATCCAAAAGAACTAACCTAAAGTTTTACTAAGTTTGTCAAACATTTTTTATTAAAGAATAACATATACAACAATTATAAAATAATGGAAGCAATAACATACAATCATACATAAGCAACACAACATATTACATTCTATAAGGATCCCAAGACGTTGAATCACATTTAAATTTAAATAATGCTAAGTCCAATAAATAACACATCCACATAATTGATTAATTACAAGTTTAAATCTATTTAAATAATATACATTTGTTCTGAATGCCACTTGGCATTAATTCGGAATGCACAATCATCCACTGTACATGTCATAGGGTATGAAAGACTAAAAGAATATAAAATAGATTACATCATCCCTTTAGGATCCATGATACAAAATACATTACAATAAGTAAAATCATCCATCATATAGATATAACCATCCATCATAATACACAAATATAGAATGAAAGGAAATGTAGAACAAGGAACTTTAGCCACGACATCAACGAACAGATCTCAATGGTAAAAGTAAAAAGCACTACCATCCCACCTCATGGTAACCCAAAAAGGTCCACTCCCACCGCGCTAAGGAGATAGTCTCAAGTCCCAAATAGGATAACAATCTCAAAAATCAAAAGTAATATCTAGGTCAAGGAAAACCCTAAAAGTAATCTAACTCAAAGGTTCCAAGATAAAACAACATCTAAACTCGAAGGCTACAAGACACGTAGGGAATCTATAATGCTAGTGGGCAAGTGTCATTGCACAAGCCAACTCTAGGGTTACCCAACTAGTCTTTTAAGCCTCTGACCCCTAGTGACTCTATGCAACACTAGTATCCTTTCATATTGACGAGGCATACTAACGATGCATGGTCGCAACCAAGCATCCTCTCTACTCCATCCTAGTCTATACTAGCACTCGAGGCATGGGCGAGGAAAGCCAAAGACTTTTATTAGGTTTATTTTACTCTCATTTAGTGTAGTGTTTTCACTTATTAACTACTTACAATGGGTTACCTGTCAGCCTCGTTATGACCTCAGCCTCCATTGCAAGCCACTTCCCAACTTGACATACAAATATCCTAACCTAAGCTTAGGAAAGTAAAAAGATTTCAAAAGACCAAAACCCATACATCTATTCTCTAAGGGCCCGTTTGGTGAGCGGAATAGGAATACGTATTCCAAAAATTTTGAATTCCTTGTTTGGATGCACCAAAACGGGATTGGAATACGAGGCAAAAATGGAATACATATTCCATTTTTGGCCCAAAAATGGAATACATATTCCATTTTTGGCCCAAAAATGGGGTTTTGCAATTCCACCAAAATAGGTGGTATTGGAATACGTATTCCTATTCCATTTTTTTTAATTTCAGAAAACATAAATTTTCAGGTCCGCGAATTCCTATCAAATATTGGCTGAACCAAACGGAGAACAGGAATACGTTCTATTCCAGAATACGTATTCCAGAATATGTATTCCAGAATACGTATTCCTATTCCGCTCACCAAATGGGCCCTAAACAAGCAACTGACAAGTATAGAAATCACTTAGTCAAAGTACAACATCACAAATACGATAATTCTAACAACACTGATCCAAGAAGGTACACATAAGTCAAAACAAAACATCATATATAATCACCAAAACAATATTTCCCAACCTCTGGTAAACATCTTAAGACTGGTCAACACTCTAGTAAACCCCCAATTCCGACATACAATAAAACACTCAACAAACAATGCAATTCATAGTTTTGTTTGATTTTGAAGACACAGTCCGAGTTTACAGCTAAGTTTGAGTTTTTGTTTCAATTTAAGTTTTCGAGTAAATAAGATTTACATTTTACCTTTACAATCTTAACCCATTTCTCATGATAGAACAAATTGCACAATTACCTTTAACTTATGAAATTTCAAAGTTCACAATTAAATATCACAAGATGACTAAAAAACTAACAATTATCTACATAAATTATTAAAATAATAATAATTATTTATCATGGATTTGGTCAATCTTGTAATTCACATTTTTATCAACTAAATAGTGGGGAATGCAGTATCAAGCTTATAACATCTTGTTTGAGGGGGTTAATGTCTGCCCAGTTTGATTAAGGGAAGAGAATGGCTGATTGTCTGCAGTTGGTTCTGCAGATTATGTGATGTTGCTAGTAATAACAATACATATTATAGACAATGTGCTGAGGAGCGGGATTGGAGCGGGAGCGAGGGCAGCAGGCGTAGGCTCAGGCTCAGGGTCATAGTTTCAGTCAGAGCTTCGTTCGAGGGGACTATCAGACTTCCAACAGACATTGTCAGCATTTCTCCTCTCTTCAGCCCAGTCACAAGCTTCATTTCAATCAATCCCAATAGGACTGCGATTATTTGAACATTTTCCGAGGCACCCCGATTGTGCAACCTGCTAGACCCTAGACTCATGGGGATAGTAGCAAGGGTTTTCAGGCCTTCCCCTTTGCTCAGAAAAACAAGCCCAAGGTTGATCTCTCGTCCATGGGAAATGAGGTCGATGGCATGAAGATTTTCAGTGGCAAAGCAATAGTCCAACCTGCGAAACCTTTTTTTGTTAACCCAAGATTTCATATCAAACCCCAACCGCCCAAAATAGGGGCTCACAAGCAAAAGCCTTTTATGCGGCAGGAAGACATTCTGACTTCAGTCAGCCTTCTGAGCAAGAGGCCATTCAACCAGCATAGGGTTTCCTCTTCCCTCACGCTGAATCCTCCGCTTTTCAATGGAATTTCAATATATGAGCATGGAGAATCGACAAATCATGCAACTTTGAAACATAGGGTTTCTCACAAGCAAGATCTGCATTCTTCGGATGGCGCTTATTTCAACAGCATGAGTGAGCGGGGAAAATCAAAACCTCCTCGGCCCCGCTTCAAAAAATCAGTTCATCCTAACATGCATAAGGGGCAGGGAACAACGAGGGGTAGTAAAAAACAACCGATATTCAACATCTGCCAAGGCACTCCTCCTGGCTCCCCAGTTCATATTGGTCCCCCAACGCACAGACAGGCTAGAGCTCCTTCTGATGATCCTCTCTATATCTCGCAGACTAGCATCCCCTTCATTCCAAAGCAATTCAAGCAGATTTGGCAAGCAAAACTTCCTGCTCAACCTTCTAACCGAGCAAAGGCTACTCCTCTTGCCCAACATACTTCTGGGAAAGCTTTTGACCAGGACCAAAATAGGCATTCTGGAAGAGTTATCCCGCAGCAAGGAGGTCAAATTCATTTGCCAGATCATGTAATCCTTCCACATGTAGCTATATTAAGACAAACGGCTTTAATTGGTAGGTTTAATAACCCTTCTTTGAAAATAGAAGAGATCGTCAACGGGTCCTTGGTCTACTGGTGAAGTTGAATGGCTCACAAAGAGCCCAAAGAGCCCACTAGGGATCAAGTCTTGCTGAGTGCAAGGCCAAAATAGATCATAAGGGATGAGGCCAAGATCATGCCCCGAGCGAATTTGGAAGCGTGGATGCTCCTCAGTGCTTGGCTCTTAGCTGAAGAGATTTCAAGCATGCGTGGGCCTGTATCGGGTACCTAAAACGTCTTTGTGGATGACCTCCATAAAAATAGATAAATAGAAGAGATCTCTAAGTGGGCAAAGGCAAAATGGAATGGTTTCAAAGATATATTTCTTGTAGACTCAGATCATAAAATTTTTATATTAGTCAAGGGTTGGTTCTTCAAAGGGTCAGGCCTGGTGACCATCCCGTGGGTGCCAAATTTTAAACCTAAACCGCTACTGTTTCCTTTCAATCCACAATAGATCTCATTCCCCTCCTTAGCACTTGAATACAGAGATCTGGATATTATTGAAAGATTGGCCAATAAGTTAGGCATTTTTGTTAAACATGATCTTGCTCCTTATGAGTTCTCAAATCGTGATGTCAGAGTTTGCTTCCTCATGAGTGTGGTTAAGCAGATGCCGCCACAGATTGAGATAAAGTCTAGCTTGGGATCCTAGGTGCAGGAGATTGTTATTGAGGGAGACAATATTATCCAACAATATGCTGATGACCTGGGTCATTTTAACTACCAGTGTCAAAATTTGGCCCCAGATGCAGACATTTTGGTGTGTACAGATTTGGGGACCAACCCAACTAAATGTCCATTTTTTTCTAAATCTGAGGATACTAATTTGCATAGTAACTTAGCTGAAGATGTTGTTTTTCGCTTTTCTATTTAGGATATGATCAGTAGATTATTTTTATTATTCATAATTTTGGTGGCAACCGGTGTCTAGGATTTCAAAGGTAGAAGGAATTTTCTATTATCCAATCAACCATATGTACTTCAGTAGTCATCTGTATCTTCCAAGGAAATGGATACATTAACCCATACCTTAATGTACCATAGCAATCATATCCAAATCTCAGAAGCCCTATCTAGCCATAATTGTGCTAAGGTTTCAAAGTCAGAATTGAAGAGGATGGCTAATGATCTTTTAACGAGCTTAGCATCCTCCATGATACATGAAATTGCTGAGGAAGAGGGACTTGGAATGATAGAAGAGATTGCTGATTGCCCTTCAAATAATGCCAACATTGATGTTTATTCAGTTCCACAGATCATTCTTAAGGATCCCATGGTCACATCAGAGGTGTCGGGTTCTCTTTGTGGGGAAGACAAAGCTCTACAGATTGAAGGAAATGACTGTCTACACAATTCCCTTACAGATTCTAGCTATTGTGCTAATACATCCCAGCCTGATGAGCATCATGTCCCTAATTTCATTGGTCACGATATGTCCCATAAGCCTGATAATGTGGTTAGCTATACAGATTCTGTTCTTTCAGGGTATGATTATGTGGGGAATCAAGATAAAGTTCAACAGATTCAAGGGTATGATTTTGTAGGGAATTAAGACCTTTAATTCTTGCTTCAAGATTTGGCACACTTGGCAGAGGAGGATCAGGTTACTCAAAATTGGGTCATGTTTTTCCACACAAGGCAGATAATGAGGTCCCTCTTAAGACTTCAGATCAAATAGGGAAAGTAAGTGTTCTAAAACTTCATGACCCACAGTTGACACAAAGGGCAGAGGATGGAGCTAATCTCATGGATTTCGATCATAACCTGGAACTAGCTAAAGATAATAATAAGGCACTATTTGACTTTTCAAAGGTTCTTTCGCTAGCACAGACTCCCTCTAAGGTTACTAAAAGGACAAAGATCTCCAAACCAGCGGGAAGACCCCCCAAAAGCTCTAAAACTCAAGAACAAGTAGATGCAGGCCTTCAATCTACTCTGGATGAGAAGTTCTCTTCAGTCAAATGTATGACAAGAAGGGCAATGTGTCCTTGTCTACCATGAAGATGGTTTCATGAAATTTCAGAGGCATCAATGCCTCTGACAAGCGCCATAGGATCAGGCAACAACTTGATCCTTCCAAGGCAGATATTATATTATTGCAAGAGACAAAATTATCTCAAGAGACATTTGATAAAATTGTGGCCAAATGGAACTCATGGAAGGTTGTTCACATGCAAGGGCAAGGTGCCTTTGGTGGGTTGGGGGTTTTGTGGAATCCTAAAATGATTGAGGCACAAATTTTGAGTCAGAATGCTAATTGGCAATTCTTGAAAATCATACATTTTGATCTTGCTTTTGATCTTTTCAATGTTTATGTCGCTTCACAATCCATTGACAAAAGAAAGTTGTGGAACACTCTTACACAATTAATTCTAAATCATCAATATCTGAACTTTATTCTTGGGGGAGATTTTAATGCCATTCTCAAGGCAGCAGAGAAACGTGGTGGTATATTTCCTCCAGTCAAAATCGTATAGGATTTCTCAACATTTGTGGAAGAAAATGCTCTATGCAATGTTGAGCCAAGGTTAGGATCATTTACTTGGACCAATAAGAGATCAGGGTTCCTTCAGATTGTAGAGAGGCTCGACCGGTTTTTGCTTCTGCTGTATTGGAAGAATCAGAAGGTTTCAATTGAATCAAAGATTTTACCTTTTGCTGATTCAGATCACTTCCCTATTGCATTAAATATTTCCTCGTCTTCATTTTTAGATACCCACATCCACAAGCCTTCCTTCAAATTTGAAAGAATGTGGTTTTGTCACCCACATTTCTTACCACTTCTTTGTTAATGGTGGGTATCTGCTCTGTTGGTCAAAGGTACAAAAATTGTTCCAGTTTCCAGTTTTATAGTAAGCTTAAGCACATCAAATCTCATATCACGGAATGGAATAATATAGTTTTTAAGAACATTTTTCATGAGAAGGAGCGGATCAAATCTAAGCTGTAAGACATTAATGAATACATTATTCTTCATGGTTTGGATAATGCTACTTTTCTATCCCAAAAAGAGGCACAATATGAATGGGAAGAGTTTTGTAAAAGACAGGAAGTGTACTAGAGGCAAATGTCTCGTGAACTTTGGCTTAAGGAAGGGGATAAAAACACGAAATTCTTTCATGCTTCTACAAAACATAGACAAGTTGCCAACAACATCTTCTCTATTCAATATGCAGAATCAGGTGATTTAATCTTAGATCCAGTTGGCATCCAATGCAAGGGTGTGAGATTCTTCAAAAAGCTACTTGATCCCTCACTGCAGCCTTCCTCGGATCAATCACAAATTAATGAACTTCTTGATAGTATCCCTAAGCTGATCTTTGATCAAGACAACTATTCTCTCATGGCCCCTTTCAGTATTGATGAGATAAAACATGTGATCTTTTCCATTCCACATGATAACGGTCCAGTGCCTGACGAATTTACCACACTTTTCTATCAAAAATGTTGGGATGTTATTGCTAAGGATTTAGTGTTAGCAGTGGAAGAGTCTAGAAAAGGTAAAGCTTTGTTGAAAAATTTCAACACAACAAACATTGCTCTCATACCTAAAACCAAGTATCCTAGAACCTTTGTAGATTTTCGCCCAATCTCGTTGTGTAATACTATCTATAAAATATTTTCAAAAGCTATATACTTGAGATTGCAACGTTTAGTTCCCAACATTATTTCTTTGGAGCAAGGAGGTTTTGTTTCAGGTAGAGAAACTATGGATGGAGCTTTGGTTTTTTAAAAAGAGGGGTAAACGCTTTGACCTGGAGCTATGAACCAGTGAGGCCACAAATGGGGGACCTCATCCCTATTAGATTTGAACCTTGATGGCAAGGATAACAACTCAACAACTTAACCATCACAACATGCCACTATTGGCATGGATGGAGCTTTGGTTGCCCATGAGATTTTGCACTCTATTAATTGTAGAAAAACTCCTCATTTTGTCATAAAGCTTGACATGATGAAGGCTTACAACAAAGTGAATTGGGACTTTTTATTCAAGGTTCTTGAAAAAATTGGCTTCTCAAATAATTGGTGTAAATGGATTAGGTCATTCATATCAGGTGCTTGGTTTTCAATCATTATCAATGGAGCTTCAACTGGGTTTTTTCCCTCATCTTAGGGGGTTAGGCAAGGGGACCCACTGTCTCCAATTCTATTTATTATCATGGTTGAGGCTCTTAGTCACACAATTTCGAAACAACACAAGCAAGGTCTGTGGAGAGGAGCCCAAATTGTTGGCACACATATTTCGGCTACACATTCTTTATTTGTTGATGACACACCGCTCTTTGGTAAGGCTTCCCTCCTTGAAGCTAGGAAAATTAAGAGGACTTTGGAATTATATACTTTGGCTTCTAGACAAAAGGTAAATGTGTATAAATCTAAAATATATTTGTTGAATGTTAATGATGTTCTAGCTTCAAAAGGGTAATTAACTCAAATACTTGTCCTAATTTCTAAGACAATTGGTTTTAAAGTTAGGATTTGGACTCAAAAATTTATCTGCCCTATCTTACCATATTACGATAGGGTACACTCATCTTGGCAATTTAGAGAAGTCGATACTTAGTACCTACAATCTGCATAAAATCCATGCATGTACAAACACATATATTCTAAACTAAACATGCAATGGTAGGAAGTGGCACATCGTGTATATCCTGACTAGTAGGTGATACAACTCCCTTCCTTAACCATATTAGAAATGTCACACATAAAGAAAACATACACGCACACCATACACATGCAATATGGGGTAAGTATCCATAGAAAATACATATAAATAATCCATCTAACTAACATCATTAAATAACGGAAATCATTGTAAATAATCATCATCAAAGTATAATCATGCATACATGAAGTAACTAGTACCAAAGTAGTCTAATCATAAAACCAATTGAGTATGAAAAAAATATCCAATAATCTGGAAAACAATGTCACTAATCATCAAGCATAAACATAAATTGGCCTAAAAGAGTTCGGTAATAATAACTAAAAAATAAATTAGGGTAGGCACTACATCTGTGCTAATCTATATTTCAACCCAAACTGTCTATTATAACTGCTCTTGCAGATGCTGCAGGAACATTCACAAAGTACGATGCTAAAGGAAGAAACTGTAACTTCTATCTGAAATACTGAAAATGCTAGAAGTAAATCTATACTACTCTAATCTAATCTACCTCCCAAGTGGGCCCCCTTGGCTGGATTTTGCTAATCTACTAACACAGAATGTAAACCAAGAATTACTTCATTATATTTCAAAAACTCCTTTCATAAGAACAGTTATAAAACTATAGATAACTCGCTACAAGACACAACAATGTTTTTCCATAAAAAATTTCCAACCTTTCTAAACTATCGATCTAATCCCTATAAATAGGGGATCAACACTTATTCTAAAACATAAAAGAAAACAAACTAATTGAAGATCCGCTAGAGAAGAAGAGGGAAATATAATAGCCCGTGGAATAAGCAATAAAGTTTGGGCGACCAATTCAACACAATAGTAAATGCAGAGGGAATATAGCAACGCTTCACCCCTGCATTCCTGGAATAATGGATCCTCCTTTGCAATTGTCATGTCTTTTGGTGCCATAATGATTCCTTCGCCGCAACTGGGCCTTGACACTCTTTGAATGCTATCGACCACTATCCAACTTCTTCTGTTCCTAGCAAGTTAGTTGTGATGCAGAAATATTTGCACAAATAAGAATAATAAAACTAAATCTAGATATTAGAACACACACTTTGATGGTTGTATGAAATACGACATTATATGTATAATATTGGCAAAATATGACATAACTATCTACCCATGGTTTAACAGTTCTATCTGGACTTTATCATAAGTTCAACTGGTTATGAGTTTACAAACGTCTTGACAGTGTTAAAAACAAAGTATTAAAATTAATATAAAATAGAGGCAATAATTGGCCTCATCAACTATGATAACATAGACCCTTTTGTCTACTCAAAAAGTTTCCTTAATATTGCACAACAACAATCACAAAATGGTATTCTCATGCAACATATGCACGGTATGCAAGACTAGTAGATGATCGTCTAAGTTAGAGTCAACCAAAATATTATGCCACAAAGGACTTATATGCCTACCCTGTAGATCAATCAATTTGCAAGCCTTTGATCGCATTACATTTCAATAAACATATGCTTACTTCCTCCAATCTAACACAAAGGATTTATGAAACAAATACAATTCCAAAAATGTCACCTTTTGGACACCAATAAAGACTAATAAATAAGAAACTTGTCATACCACGTGTTCAATCAACACTTTATTTACAAAAAGAAAATTTCAATGTGGTATCACCAACAAGATCTCCCAAGAAAAAAAAAACCAATCTAAACCATTCAAGAATTTTCTTCAAAAATTGGGTCACCAAGGTCATTCTAGTGTTGAACAAGATCAAAATCATCTACCCATGTCTAGTAATGGTATGTTCCAAATCAATCACACTAATAAAACATCTACCTTCCATGAAGAAAATTTCCCTCAAGAAGCCTTTATATTTCCTACCACTCCATATCCCAAAGTCTTACAAGAGTAATATTTTTTATTACATTAAATGATATATCTAGTAATGAGATTTCCCAAGGGCTTCCCATAATATATTTGCAAGATAATCCCTTTTATGATACAATTCCATTCTACAAATCATCCATCCTAGATCCAATGCCACCATATGCTTCATTCCTAGAAAAACTCATCTCAAATATGCTCATTAAAAATCCTTCTCCCTTATTCTAAAACTTTGAACTCTTTCAAGAATCCACCTTTTATATTCCAATTCACACCCCATGTCAAGAGGGTGATGTAAAGCATGAAGAAATGAATCCTAAAATAAATCAAGATCAAGATCCCAAGAATGAAAAATCTCATGAAACTGTTGACCAAGATCTTACCTTCCTAGAATTTAATAATAGTCCTACCATTCATGTCCATCATATCGATGAGGATTACCATCTATCCCAAGAAAAAAATGTCCTTGCAAGTCTTATGTACCTACCACTAAATATTCCTAAGCAAGATCATTAAATTTTTTCCATTATTCAAAATGATGCAATACATAGTCAAGATTAGAATACCCTTGAAGTGAAATCCAATGATCCCCTTCCAAGTAAAGATCAAAGTATCACTTCACCTTCATGTCCACCATAAGATACCATCATCCCTCCATATTCTCCTCATAAGGCTATCACTCCACCTCCATGTCCTAATCCTCCATATTCTCCACAAGTTTATATCCTACCAAATGATCATGGGGTGTGCGCACCAAGATGGTGTGCAAAAAGGGTGGTATACGTGGGCACCTTTTGTCTAAAATCAAGTAAACCTCATCTTGGAAGACCCATTTGAGGGTCATGCACTCAAAATGATAAAATGTGTAAAACGCAAAAATTATATTACTATGAATCTAGTTTCTAAACTACTAAGGTTTATAAAAAATGGATAAGCTGAAGAGGGTAAAATCATGTGGGCATGCAAAACTATTCCTATTTTTTTGCTAAAAAATACAACATTGTTGTTTTCGTATGCTCAAAAAAACATATAGTTATATTTAGTGTTTTGTAAAACTCTTTGTTGTGATGATAGGTAAGAGTGAGATCTAGACGTGTATTTTTTCATAATTTTTTGACAAGTAGTTTTTTCCTATGATTTTTTGAAGTGACTCCATCCTAAAATTTTGGTACCTCTTTGCGTGTTGGGCATAACTTGCATCAAAATAATCTAAAATTAACACTTCTTTTTAAAAACAAAGTGTATAGAATCTAGTGTAGAACAATAATATGTAATTTATTTTCTATTTGCTTAATTAGATCAAGAGTTATTAAAAAAAAGGTAGATAGATGTCTAAGAGGACTGTCAAGACAATGATATAAAAATAAATAACTTCACAATGCTAATCTTGTCCAAACATTAAAAAAATTATATGGTTAGAAAGGTCAAAAAATGTGTCAGATTATGGTGGTAATTTTAGAGATACCCACTTCACCATTTTCAAACTTGATGAAGTCAAAGATGAGAATTGATCTTAGAATATGAAACAAAATCTAAAACAATAAAAAAAGGAGGGAAAACATCAACCCAAGCTTTTGGGTAGTTTAATTAGCTTATCAGGGTTTACTATAGTGGCGAATATTTGCAAAATGGTGATTGTTGCCCAGCGACCAATATTGATTTAGCAAAGTTTTTACACATATGTGGGTTGTTGTGTCGCCCCAAGTTTACCAAATATAAGTCAAACCCTTGGGTCCATCGCCAAAGGATTTATGTCATCAGATTGCATTTTCAAATAAAATAGCTAATCACAAATATATTTGGCACATGACAAATTAAACACATTCACCTATGATTTCTCAAGTGGATATTTTTGGACAACCTCAATTTCCCCTTGGTTTTAAAAATTGTTTTAAGAGAGGGACAACATTCACCCCCCAAATATATGGATGCATGTCCACACAAATTCAAATTTTCCATCTATATTATGCATGTTCGTATAATAGACGAACCATATTTGCCTTGGAAACTCCAAAATATAGGTTTTACTTATGCGGGCTTCACCAAAATTTGGTATACGCTATAATATTCTCGCAGATTTTTCCACAAAAGAGTGGTATAAATAAATTCTTAGATCAGTAGGTTGTCTTAATTTCAATCAATATTCAGTAGCAAAGTCTCAATTTTTCATTTTGTTGAGATCATTGTCGAGTGAGTCGCAAGTGCAACGACTACATTTTAGCCAAAGGTAAGTAACTAAGACCCCTATCTGTCTATTCTCTATAATTTTAGTTTGTTCTTCTTTGTAGTAGATACAAGTTAGATGGTTAGTGGTCAGTTATCAACTGGGACCAGTGACCAGTACCACTAAGTCATGCAGTAACCAGGAAGACTTAGGACATTTATATTTTAAAGTTTAGGTCGTACAACCAATGAATACTATTTAGATAAATAAATGTAATAGACCATAGTTGATTATCAATTTTTGAATAACTTGAATTTTATGGTAGCCTATATTTCTTCGAAGATGTCGAACATGAACAAGGGTAAGAGTCCTACATGTGGTGGAAGTCAAGAAAGGTTAGCTTAGTGCACTCACACCTTGGCATCATATTTTGGTGGCAAAAATAGAAAGCAACATCATCACAAGTAAATTTACAAGATTTCGAACCATTGCCACTACTAGTTCCATTGGCACATATTGAAGAAGTTGGCAAACTTGATTTATCTGATCATGACGAACTTGAAGAAGATATTTAGGTAAATAGTCAGAGTAGCCAAGATTTACAAGTCAATACCCAGAGAAGCTAGAATAATATAATAGACTTGGCTGATAATTACAAAGATGGTGATGGTGCACAATCAGGAAGGGAAAAAGGAAATACAATGCAAAAACTAGTGTGAAATCCAACAAAAAATGGAATTGGGATATATCAATTAGGAGTTTTCAAATAGAATGGCCTCAAAGTATCCATTCATTGAACATGTATGCAGTCCAAAAGAAGGTGAGCCTCAAGTAGAATGCAGATGTACGATATTCTCAATGATAAATAAAAAGAAAAAAGGGGCTTCAACTAAAAATCAACACTATAGAAAAGCATATGGGTAAAGTTTATGAGAAGAAAATCATAGATGGAGTGGAAAAATTACTTACAAGATGGAAAACCAAGGAGGAATGTCAACATATTAAGAATGTAGAAATCTTAGAATTTTAGGAGAAAATACAGATGAAGCCTACTAAAGTAAAGGGCTCCATGGAATCTCTCATTGCAAAAGCAATGGAAGTTCAAGAAATGGGTAAAGTTCTTTAGTGAAGTGTTTTCTTCTATATTTTAAGAAAAAGGTGTACCATTACAGACTACCCATCATTGAGTAGTTTATTACACTTTGCAAAAGTTTGTTATTATGCGAGGAGTCACTAGTTAGTAAAAAATGGATGGGAATGGGAAAGTTTTCTTCCTAACGTTGAAAAAGAAGATATCAAAGCAAAAATTAAAGAGTCAAATTTCATTGTATTATCTTTAGATGAGGTGACAATGATAGACAATACTTCTTGGGTACGCATGCATGTCTATACTGTTCACAATTCTATCTGCCGACCCAATCTACTAACTATTGTTAAAATGAAGGATAATTCAACAACAAAAACATATTTGAACTAGTAAAGAGTTCTCTAATTGAATATGGAGGTATACATGAAATGACGATTGCCCAAAAGTTGGTGTGTGTTGGAGCAAATAGAGCTTTAGTAATATAAGGCCACAAGAATGGTCTTGTCACAAAGTTAAAAGAATTTGTTTCACCTTACATTGTTGGCATTCACTGCATGGCCCACATAATGAATCTAGCTTTTGGAATTGTCGGTAACTCTCCATAAATATATAGAGTTGAAGTTTTAATCAAAGATATCTATCGCCACTTTTGTCGAGGTCCTAGATGATTCAAGAAATTTTAACAGTTTGCTAAGGGCCTAACTAATTGGAGAAAGTTTCTTAAGGATAATGATACCAAATGGATCTCTTTGGATGAACCAGCTCATCAAGTTTTTCTGAATATCCATCATTTCTTGTATAATGGAATCAACTCGCAATGATTAGGGTGGTCAACAGAAATATGACGATCTACTTGAAGGGTTAAGTAATGTAGAGACACTCTTAACATTAGCAACCATTCTCCCCATGCTAGAGGAAATGAGAGATATAGTGAAGAATATCCAACAAAGATATATGTATATTGCAGAATATAATACGCTGCTTAAAATGATATGCATGACCCTCAATAATCTCTATAGAAATTCATATTGATTTTCTATGGATGAAAACTTTTAGGGTGGACGAGAATCACAATTTGGATAATCCTGATAAAATTTTAAAGATTTATTCAAAAGGGGGAATTATGTGCCAATATACGAGGTGTTGAGATACCAATACACTACTATGGAAGGCCCGTGTCCACCAGAAAAGGAAAGAAACCCATGCAACAGAAATTAACTGTTACAAAGGAAGTTTTTGAATAGACTGTTGAGTCTGTAATGAATTCTGTGAAGGATATTTCTTATAATCTTTCCTCAGAAATTAGAGAAAGATTGCCTCGACACGAATTTCTTGAATCAATGTGTGTTGTGTTTCCCCATTATTGGAGTTTAAGAAGTGCTAAAGATTTTTGAGATAAGTTATTGGTTTTGATAGATCAATTTTGCAAAAGAAAAGAAATCAATGGGGTGACTGTAAATGGAGTTTTAGATGAATCTTGTTTGAGAGAGAAGTCATGTTTTTTTTCTAGTAAAATAATGGAGCAATATGATCTATACGGAACCCCAGAGAAGAAGGATTAGTAACCAAACTTTGGAAAAATCTAGCTTCGAGTGAAGTGTTGCGAGATTCAATATCAAGATTTTTCAAGCTTTTTGAATTATGTTTGACCATGGTATTGTGGTCTGTGGAGGATGAGAGAGTCTTCAGTGCTTTGGGGTTCCTAAAATCAAAGGTAAGAAATAAACTAGACAAGAATTTGGAAAATTGACTAAGGTTGTATACATCTAGATATGAAATCAATACTTTTCCTTATGAAAGGGCACTGAAATTGTAGATGAAGAAATGCCAAAGAAGAGGTTAGGGCAACATTCAAAACAATGAGATTAGTAACTCAATTAGTGGTGTTGGTATTAGTAGCATTGATGTTGAAGTTAAGGATTACTATCAGGATGACAACGGTATACCTATAGGAGAAAACATGGAGCATGATGGACTATTTGAACTTGATGTCGAGGAATCAAAAGATTCAGATGATGAGATAATGTGGCAAGTTTAACAATTATGGTATGATTTGTCAATTCTAATTATTATCTAAATCTAATCATGATTCATCTATCATGCATAATAAGTTATATCATTTTTTAAATGTCTAATATCAAACAAACAAGTACATTTCAAGTTAGATGATGCATCATGTCATGATTCATGAATCAAAATTTATTTAAAATTTACCATTACTATAATTTTTTATTTTCTTTATTATGCTCATATGATACGTTTTTATGGTACAATGACAATCCTTGATGATTTTTCTAAAAATATAGCGATTCAAATGATAAAATTCAATGAATTCAATTTGCAAAAGTTAAATTTGAATGCCCAATTTCATAACCATGAGTTAAAAGTACTAAATTTACAACTATAACATTTAGCAAATGACCTTGAATTCCCTTCTATACAAATATAGAAATAAGGAAGCAACAACAACTTCAGGTCATTTTTCCTCATGGGAAGAATCTTAGACTAGCATCAAATTTAGTATATCAGAAACATTTTTTGCCTTTGTATTTGATAGGCCTAGTAAGAAAAATATCATCTTAATTTTGCTACGTTTATTCTATTTAAGAAATAAAGTTCAAACTTTAAAATCATATCAAAGAATTACAAATAGAAATAAAGTAAACATTACAAAGATGATTGAAACCACTTTGCAAGTTGTTCGAATATTCAAATATGGAAAGAGTACTTATGAGAAGCGCGGGGGGGGGGGGGGGTGAATCATAAGTATCACACTTTAGCCAATAAAACTTTTAACTAAAAGTAAATTGCATGCATGTAAATACATCAAATAAACATGTAACAAAACACATGCATCAATAACTCATAACACTGGAATTTGGTAACCCAGAAACCCTCCAGGAATAAGAAGGTAAAACTGGGGTGGGGATGATACCCACAAAAATTACTACAGCAATATTGTTCAACCACTTCTGATGGTTTTCCTATTAAAGGCCTGCCCTATTAAAGGCTTTACACTGTATTAATAGTGACCTGGTTAGAGGATTTACAAACACTTAACATGAAGTGTCACCCTGTTAAAGGATTTTAATCACCTAATCAAAAGGATCTATAAAATAGCTGTAAAGCTAACCTATCACCATAGGATTTTCATTCTAATACAATTGCTAGAGAGTATTAGATACAATAAACCTGATAGATTACAATCCTTGATTGCTGAATGTAGGCTCCTTTTCCGCCTTCTCTGATCTTGATCCTTTGTGATCTGATAACTCTTGCTTTTGAAAACAGATTTCCTTGTACACGCTTGTATGTCCTCTCATGTATATTTACAATGAAATTTCGTCTTCCTTATAAAGACTTTAAAGACTTAGGGTTTGATTTGGATCTACGATCCATATTGAATCTCAATTTCCCGCTCAATACTTGTCTTTTACTGATTGGTTGCATGCCTTTATCATTTTTCTTATTGGCTGCATGTGAATTGCATGGAAAAAATAAAAGATTAGATTTTATCATTAAATCCCTCGAAGTTTACCTTATGTCGGCTGCAAAAACTATTTGCATCATAGTTTGTGCAATTTCAAACTTTTATGCTGATATTCTGTGTTACTCGGCTCCTAAAGCATTGCTGATGTTTTGACACATGTTGTTTCCTGGATAGCTCGGCACCTAAACAAAACTGTATCACTCGGCACCTGCTAACACTCAACACTTGTTGCTCTCGACACTTGTTAATACTTGGCACTTGTTACAATCAGCACTTGTTACACTCGGCACTTGTTACACTCGGCACCTGTTACACTCGGCACCTATTGTTACTTGGCACTTGATATAGCTCGACACTTCATCTTACTCGGCACTTACTCTTGATCTTGGTTAAGTGTATTGACACTTAGTTGTCAAATTTATTCTTTAAGCTAACAATCTCCCCCTTTGACATGAGTGGCAAAAACACTTAATTAAGATCCTTGTGACTCCTTATTAATTTATCCTACATTCAAAATTTGCTATCTCCCCCTTTTATCATACTTATCATTTCATTCCTGTACTTAACTCCCCCATACTTAATCACTTCTTATTACTCTCTTATTACTTATTCTCCCGCTTTTTGACACTTATGTCAAGGGTCTTACAATGAAATGCCATACTTAGCCAAAAATGTGCTATTTACTTCAAGGAGTACCTTCAGAGCTGCATCCCAATTTGCTAATGCGACATCCAATGTCTTATGTTGGATGGCAATCTCTATTGCTAGGTGTACAAGTCCATCAGATGAAGAAAGATTGGGGTCTTTCTAGAGGACTGTCTCTGCATTTATTTGCTCCTTGTGAAGTAGTTCCAAATGAGGAGTTATTGATGATTGAATTTGCATCAATTTAGCTTTTGTGGTTGCCTCCTCTGCTGCTAAGACAACTAACTCTCTTTGTGTGTGAAGTGATTGGACAAAATGCTTCTCACTCTGAGCTGGATTTGTGGGGAGTTGCATGCTAGAAATTTTTAGATTGTTTTCCAAGCTCAGTATTTTTTGGCTAGTGTCCTGTGTGAATGTGGAAAAATCACACAGCTTGTTGTACAGGGAAAAGATGTTTCCTAGTACAATTTTAACTGTTATAGCTTTCTTTGCCAGTTCTTCTTGTGATAGTGCTATATCACCGAATATTTTACTATTTACGTTTCCTTGGAACTTCCTTTCTGACCATTCAAGCAATCTGGCATTTGTTTCTTGGTCTTCATTAGTCACTTGGTCAACTATATCAGATAGTTGCTCTATAATTGGTCTTGACTCATTTGGAGACTGTAAGCAAAAAGCTTCTGTGAATATATCTTTAATTTCATTCAAGGTAAGCTTATGCTTGTATTCTTTTCTTAGTGCTTCCTGTCTCCTTCTTCTGTCCAATGCACTTTGAATTTCATTAATCTTTTCTTCAGTAAGAGTGCTAGATTCATAATATGGGATCTTTATTTCTTCATCAAGCTCAAGAACTCCATAGTGAAATTTCCTGACTGCCTTTGATGAGCTCGAGCCTGGTGTCCTAATTTGTAGCTGTAACCCATCTGTGCTCGGCTGCTGAAGAGTTTGTGTTGGAGTACCAGATTTTGGTAATGCAACCAATGTTTGTATTGCAGTCTCCTCCTTCTTCTTTTTCTCATCTTTTTCTTCAGCTTGAGTATCCCTTTTATGATCGCTATTTGGGGTTGAACTTGTTGGTTGTTCAGATGTTTCTTTTATTTCCCCTGCTGCTGTACTCGGCATTTGAAGTGTATAAGTGACTATACTTAGTGGAGGTGGTGGTGGAAGAAATAGAATACCAGTAGTTTGTATGGTCAAAGGTGGCACTTGTGCTTTTACCTTGACTATCTTTGTTTTAACTTCTGGATTCTGTAATTCATCAACACTGACCAATACAGGATTTGAACTTAATTTTGCTACTAGTGATGATTGGTCAAGGATTTCTAAATCCTCTGCAGTTAATGGATTGATGTTTGGATTTGAAGTGTCTGTAACATCTTTTATTTTTATAATATCTGTAGGTGTGATGGTGGCATGAGGAGGACTAGGAGGAGATACCTGTATGTCTTGCATACTTTGATCTTGTGGCTCAGCTATATCTTTCTCTTCCTCTTTCTCCTCATTATGTGCCTCTTCTTCCTTTTCTTCTTTACTCTTCTTCTCCACTTGTTCCTTCTCTTTTTATTTGGTTTCTGACACCTTCTTTTCCCTTGTCTTGGCACTTGCCTCTGCCTTATATTCTTCATTATATACATCTTCTATTTTCTTGTAAACTATTTTCCACAAGCTTGTGGATTTAGTAACTACCTCTTCAATTTTATTCTGCAATATGCTGAATACTCTATACTTGGGAGTGAATCTATTATTATGCCTTTTTACTGCATTTGTTACTTGATCTTTAGTCAAATCAGGCAACAATCTAGCTAATGTTGACTCCATTATCTCTTTTTCCATTTGTAAACAAAAATGCCATTTATCCTGTACAATTTTATACAATTCTTTTGGCATAGATTCATCTAATTCTAGAGGTGTGTGCTTATATTCAGCCATCATAGCATACAAAGATTCCTCTAATTTATTTTGCTCTTCTTTGGTGAGCTTAGAAAAATTTAGGTTCTTTAAACCTTTTAAATCATCATTCCTAATTTTTGAACATAATTTATCAACATCAGTTTGGGGTTTGTGTCTTACCACTTGAAATTGACTATTGTCCTCTGACTCTGTCTTCTCCTCATCTATTTCAGGCTAGGGAATAAATTTCCTTTTCTTTGACTCAGCAGCAGTCTTCTTTGAGTCTTTCTTCTTTCCTTTTGCCTCCTCTTGGGCTTTTTGTGTTGCAGCCCTTGTGGTAGGTCTCTTTGGTGCAGGAGCAACTACTTTCTTCCCCTTGGATTGAGGAGCAGAAGGAGTTGTGGTCTTTCTCTTAACTGGTGTTTCTTTGGATTCTTCTACCTCAACACTTTCCTCTTTATCTTCTCCTAAGCCTTGAGTCAAGCCTTGAAGTTTATCTCCTTCTTCTTCAATGTCTTCTCCCTCTTCTTCTACTATTCCTTCTTCTTCCACGCCAAATTTTCTCTTGATTTGTCTCACCATTTTCTCTTTCTTCTTTACTGCTGAAGCAGTCTTCAAAATTTTTATCACCTTTGATTTGACAATATCATAGGTTCCAATTTTTTTTGCATTTTTATTAGCTTCTTCTGCAAGTAGGGTTGTTATTGTTGTAGAAGCTTGATCAATATCAAGTTCATAACCTAGTGGCCTAAGCCATCTTATTCTAGGTATAACTGCTTGTATGTAGATATAATCTATATCTACAAGAAAACAAATGTCTTTTTCATATTTCTCAGTCAATGAGACTAGAATTCTCATTCTTTGTTTCATGGACTTTTTGAAGTCCTCAAAGTAACCAGTCATTTGGGCATCAAAATTTTCACCCATCTGTTCAATGTATCCATTGATTTGTTCAACAATTGTTTTGTCTGGATTCCATCTTACCTTACCCATAGAAGGAAATTCTTTCATCAGATAGAAAAACATGCACATCAAAACTAATCCAAATTTGCATTGAGCTCCCTTGCTCTTCCTTATAGCTCCCAGATTTTCATTAATTTGTTGAAACATGAGCTCTGCTAAATCATAAGTGTGATCCCTTTTGATTATCTTGTATGCAACATCAACTGCTATACAAGGTACACTATTTAACTTGCTTGATTGATAGAATTTTTGTGAAATGATTCTCACAGCAAAATCTAGTAGGGGATCTGTGACTATGTCGATAGTCATTCCTCTATTTTTCCATTTAGCACCTATATTTTTCTCTATTACTTCCCTTTTATCACTTCGCAGGGTCTTTGGCCGATCTAGGGTTGGAATACTAGTAACCCTATGAATAGTTTTCTTGGTGAATTTTACTAACCCTGACTCTAACCAAAAAGCTCCATCACGTATTCAGCTCAAAACTATTCGTACCCATTCAATTTTGAAAACAATTGAAAATGCTAGGGTTTTCGTTAATCCTTTTCTTTCTATTATTGAAAACTCATTTTTCAGTATTTTGTTTTCACATAGTTTATCATATGCATTACAGATTTCTAAATCTCATATGGCACCAATTTTGCAGTTATAACATCTACGAACATCTTGGACCATAACAACTTTATCCGGAATAACTGATAATGCACCTGCAGGATCATTCTTGTATGCTACTTCTGGAATGGGCTTAAATTCAGGTTGTTTAACTTCGTTGCTGACCAACTGTACTTCATGACTCTCTATACCCTTAGTGGTTCCTGACCCAGACGCCATTGTTTGCCAAACTAGGGTTTATGATTTAAACAAGTTTATAAATCCTACGTAGCTCGACACTTAAGTAAAATACCTTAAATCGATGAAACTTGTCCTAAATCGTTGTTGAAATCTTCACAAATTGCTTATGAGCTGATCTTGATCTTCTCTGCTCTTCTCGACTTTGCTTCTCGTTTGAATGGTGGGAAAATGATCGAAAATCAGATTTATGTACCCTTCAAAATAGAGTAATAAATGCTTAGTACACTGCCAACTGTCTACTCGGCACCTGAAAGGTTTCGACATGACTCGAATCCCATTGTGTTTTACTTTACTCAGCTCCTAATGATATTTCACAGCTCGGCATCAACTATCAACTTGGTCGTTGTTAGCAACTCGGCTCTTGAAGACAACTTTGACAGATCTTTGCAAAGTTCTCAATTTTGACTTAGCATCTTTGCTTATGCTGATTTCATTTTTGCAGTTCTTCTATGTCTTGGGACTAATTTATGATGTAACTTGGTTTGTCAATCCCACACACTTATTCTTTGCTTAATTTGATGAAGTGTGATCACTTGACCTATTAGGTGAAGTGATCTCTGCACTTGATGTGCTATACTCATCTTTCTTCCTCCATGTCTTATTCATTTCACTTCTGATATGTCCAACATCTATCTTTGCCTTTCCTTTGCTGAACTCAGAACTTGATGCCTTTGACCTTGTTGGGCAATTCCTGCTAACATGACCAGTTTTTAAGCAACTGAAACATGTAGTTTGACTCAACCATCTTTTGTAGTTCCCTCTAAAATGTGTTCTTATGCAGTTGTGTGGGATATGTCCATATTCTTGACAATAGTGACAACTGTACCTGGTGTTGTAATCCCAAAATTCATGGTTTGATGTCTTTGTTGGTTGATTTACTGTCCACAGACTTTGATCTACATTCAAAAGCTCTATGTCCATACTTTTTGCAATTATAACAATGTCCATCAAATCTTGATGTCTTAATAGTTTGGGTTTTGCATTCATATGCTTGATGACCTTGCTTCTTGCATTTATGACAATGATTTATGCTTTTGGGTTTATCATGCTGATGGGCATTCTTGCTTCTACATACATTAGATGTATGTCCTTTCTTTCCACAGAAATGACATATAGGTTTAACATCTTTACCTTTTTCACTTCTTTGTTCTACACTCTTTGATGATTCTCCAACTTCAATGCTGTTATATCCAAGCCCTGTTGTATCATGGATTGATCTTGGAAATTTTAGTATTTGCTCAAAATATTTGATGGGTTCACTTGATTTGTTGAGATTTTCTGCCACCTCTCTTTCTCTGTTCAATTCATTCTGCATTTTTTCATTCTGCATCTTCAAAATAGAGATCTCAATATCTTTCATATTGAGTTCATAATGAAGGTTCATCATTTGAGCAAGTGTATCCATCTGCATGTTTGAGATCCTTGTCAATTTAGTACATTTTTTTTCAAGTATGTTTGCAAGATTTCTTTTGTCATTTTCCATCATGACCTTATCATCAACTGCTCTTTTCTTTTGTTCAGTAATTTCACATATCATTATAGCCTATGATTCATGTTCCATCTTGAGAGATCTTATCTCATCTGCTTGAATTTTATTTTTCTCCATCAGTTCTGCTATTGCTGCATGAAACTCTTTAGTGTCTCCACTAGAAAATATGTTGGTGGTATCAATCTCCTTGTAGTGTATATCATTTTCAGCTGTGGCTAGATCCTTCCTCTTTTTTAATGAGTTTCTCAACTTGTTTCTGAATTCCTCCAAGTTATGCAAAGCAAGTTGCACATCTATCACCTGATTTTCAATGATCTTTCCAAGTTTGAAGGCTTCCATTTTTCGATCTTTTCCTCCAAGCTATTAGGCTTTTCCTTGTGAGAACCTGGATTAGCTCTGATACCAATTGTTGGAATATTCAAATATGGAAAGAGTACTTATGAGAGGAGGGGGGGGGGGGTGGGGGTGAATCATAAGTATCACACTTTAGCCAATAAAACTTTTAACTGAAAGTAAATTGCATGCATGTAAATACATCAAATAAACATGTAACAAAACACATGCATCAATAACTCATAACACTGGAATTTGGTAACCCAGAAACCCTCCAGGAATAAGAAGGTAAAACTGGGGTGGAGATGATACCCACAAAAATTACTGCAGCAATATTGTTCAACCACTTCTGATGGTTTGCCCTGTTAAAGGCTTTACACTGTATTAATAGTGACCTGTTTAGAGGATTTACAAACACTTAACATGAAGTGTCACCCTCTTAAAGGATTTTAATCACCTAATCAAAAGGATCTACAAAATAGCTGTAAAGCTAACCTATCACCATAGGATTTTCATTCTAATACAATTGCTAGAGAGTATTAGATACAATAAACCTGATAGATTACAATCCTTGATTGCTGAATGCAGGCTCCTTTTCCGCCTTCTCTGATCTTGATCCTTTGTGATTTGATAACCCTTGCTTCTGAAAACAGATTTCCTTGTACACCCTTGTATGTCCTCTCATGTATATTTACAATGAAATTTGGTCTTTCTTATAAAGACTTCAAAGACTTAGGGTTTGATTTGGATCTACGATCCATATTGAATCTCAATTTCTCGCTCAATACTTGTCTTTTATTGTTTGGTTGCATGCCTTTATCATTTTTCTTATTGGCTGCATGTGAATTGCATGGAAAAAATAAAAGATTCGATTTTATCATTAAATCCCTCGAAGTTTACCTTATGTCAGCTGCAAAAATTGTTTGCATCATAGTTTGTGCAATTTCAAACTTTTATGCTAATATTCAGTGTTACTCGGTTCCTGAAGCATTGCTGATGTTTTGACACATGCTATTTCCTAGATAACTCAAGATGTAAACAAAATTGTATCACTCAGCACCTGCTAACACTCGACACTTGTTGCTCTCGGCACTTGTTAATACTTGGCACTTGTTACACTCGGCACCTGTTACACTCGACACTTGTTACACTCAGCACTTGTTACACTCGACACCTACTGTTACTCGACACTTGATATAGCTCGACACTTCATCTTACTCGGTACTTACTCTTGATCTTGGTTAAGTGTATTGACACTCAGTTGTCAAATTTATTCTTTAAGCTAACACAAGTGTCACATACTCTGATGTCTAATGGATGCCTTATGATATGACTGAAAATTCGGTCAGCTTTTTTAAGATGGTAAGTCTACTTCATTTGGTGTTTTAACATTTGTTATCTTATAGTAGATGACCTTTAACTTCATCAAACTTCCATATTTGGAAGATTTACTTGAAAGAAATGCTACATTACGTCCAATAGTACATTCATATTCACCAGTGGTTTGATGCAATTCAAAATGCCTTCAGGAGTTGAATCCTAAGGAAACTTGACTACTTCAGACATCATTTTGGCCTCCAACTCTTTTTGGTAAGTTTCCTTGCCAATGAATGTCATTGATGAATTATTAGAGCAAGGAATAGGTAAACCAAGACTTATCATTAATTTTTCTCTATCACCATCTTGGTGAGTTTTCTCCCAATTGAGTTCAAATATTCCTCTCCTTCCCTTATACTCTGGCATTTCTGAATGATAGCTGATGACTTTACTGATGCACTAATGCGGTCATGAACTCCTTGGCTAGCCAAATAGCTGTCATTATGTGTGTTAATTATTTGTATAATCTATCTTGTAGTCTTCTCGAGCTTAAAAAGGTCATTGTTCTTAATCTACTCTTTGATACTCCCACAAACAGCTCAAAAAATTTGATGCAGTTCAATACAATCACACAACCTATTGGTATTTTCCATAATTCCCCCCCCACATTTTTTCTTTAATTAGCTTGACTATTTTTTTTATTTTTTTATTTGAGTCAAACAAGTTGCTCTCGAAGGTTTTGATTGTTTTATTAGCCTTATGTACCTCTTGCACCATTTGTGACAATTGATTTTCACTTTGTTTCTTTATTTCCTCTGCTTTCTCTTCCCACTATTTTACTTTTTCCTTCTCATTGTCCAATTCATTATTTATGTTACTGATTTTATGTCCACTAGACTCCAATTTTTTGACAATATCTACTACAAATGCTCTTTCATCCTCACATTTTTAATTTGTTTCTTGCAATTTGTCCCTAAGTTCTTTGAATTTTTCATCAGCTTCCATATTAACATGGTCCAGAGTATCACTGATTTTCTTATTGCTCTGTTTCAATTGTTCCTTCAACATCTTGAGTTCTATTTCTCTCTCTACATTTACATCAGATAGTTTTTTATTGCTTTCTTTTAATTGTTCCTTCAAAATTTTCATTTTTGCCTCCATATTTTCTGGCCGAGGCTGTGCACTTGGTCCTTGAGAGGAAGCAATTGTAATCCTTTTCTCTATTTCATTGTATTTGCTATCTCCTATTTTCTCCTTTTCCTTTGCATTTGTTAGGTCTTCTTTTAACTTTTCAATTTCCTTCTCCAACCCCTTTTTCTCTCTCTCCACCTTGAACAGTGAACTGTAGACCACATAGTTGGTATTTTTTGTCACACTGACTTTGTCCACATTTTGTACTTTAGAGGAATCCATAGATAGTGTGCTAACATGAAAATCTAATGGATTTATCTCTCTTTGGTGGATTATTTAGCTAGCTATGGGGGACACACAATCATAAACTCCATCATTTCTTTATTGGTGTTATATGTTGGAAATATCCTAATTGATGTAGGTTCTTGAGATTGAACCACCTCAAGTACATCTTTCTTGAATGCCTATTTTTTCTATTCATCTTTGTGGTTTCTTAAAACTTTAATACAAAATTATTGAATTCAAAATTTGGGTCTACTGTCACAATACGATGCTTGAAAAGAGAAAGAGCACTTGCAACATTGCACTTATCTCCACCAATGCCCAAGGTTGTGCTAATTGCATTTTGAGGATTGTGAATACCAACGACATCACCCCTTCCCTAATCTTTCCCCACTTCCACTAACAAGTGAAGTTTTTAGACTTTTCTAAAGGTTTTGTGCTAATGTATTTGAGACTAGCATTGTATCATGTTAAAAGTATCTAAAACCTTTTGCTTCTTTGCACAGTGACCTTCAACTCCAGGGGTAGGGATCTTCTCAAATTTCAGTCGTATCATACCTTTGCCAGAGGAAACAAATTGGGAGGTTATATATCCACCTTGGACGAATAATGTCTTAGGTTCACCTTTTCTTGAAGAATCTAACGAGTCATCTTGATCTAACTCATCTCCAATGGTTGGTTTATGACCACATTTTGGTACATCTGGTACTGGGAGTAGATACCAATTTCCTTAACCTATTATGCCTAGCCCACCATCACCTAGATAACCTATTTTTTCTATCATATTTGCTCCTATGCCATATTTTTCCCTTGTATGTTGATTAAGTACAACATATTTTCTAGTTGAATCAAATGTAATACTACTTGGAGTAGTGGATTTAGTGGAACTAGTGGTAGTACCTATGGCTATGGATGAAGGATCCTTACAAACCTCATACTCGTTGCCTTCATCAGCTGCATCACATTGTGTTGTTGCTACATTTGGATGTTCATTATCCCATAATTTGCTAAATGTTTCATCCTTAGGCAAGTCTTCAAAATCTATAGAGGTGTTAGGTTTGACAAGATTCTTTCTCATCTCCTAAGACACATTAATTTTTTATTGACACCACTTTGTAGCTACAAAATCATGATTTATGGCATCTGGAATATGTTTTTTACTTGGATGATTTGCTTTATGGTAGAAATTGTAGGATGTCATGGGCTGCACTTTTTTTTTTTTGTGTATGCAATTCTTTAATTGTGTTGACAATTCTTGTGTTGAAATATTATTTTCATTGGAGCATTTTCCATCTCCATCTTGACCTCTTCCCATGAGTCCATATTTTTAAATCTTTCAATCAATTGTACACTCTCATGTTGACATTTTCTTGCAGAGTTCCCATTCTATACAAGCTTTATACCAATTATGTTTAGTGGGTTATACTAGCAATGCCTGACAACATCAAATTTAAAACTATAAACAATTCTTGTACAACACTGAATGCTCTTCTCTCAAATATGAACCCTCCGCATCTGATAGGCAAGGAAGGAAAAATGGTATTCTTTTGATGATCCTGAAACAATACATCGGTGCTTTCCATCTTTCGTACATATTCCAATGCAAATACCCTCTCTGTCACATGTATTGGAAGTTTGTAGGGTTCTACAACTAAACCATAAAATCTTAATACAATGTACTCTTCCATTAAGTACTAGTTAGCCAATTCAATTTAACTTCCCAAATGAATTAATCATTTACAAGACACAATCAATCTAGGCATTAAAGTGCCTATAATTTTATGATAAAGTATTGCCAAAAAGAAGTCTACAAACTGGTTGTAGTTCCCTTGGGGATCACCCATCCTAATCACAAATGTCCACTCTAGTATTGGTTTACCAAAATTAAGCTAAAGCTTGTTTGTTTCAAAAATTTGACAATGCTTTGATAACAAAAGAGAGCATGAGTAGGTCATGTATCTAAATGTATTTTGTGATAGTGGGTCTGCCCCAATATAATTATATCTTACGACATGTCTTAGACAATAAATATTGAAAATAATTTCCAAAACACTCGCACCCACTTTCTTATTACTTTCTAAACCTAAATAAATTAATAATAAAGATACAATATCCTAAACTCACTGTGAAAATATCCAATTCATAAGGAGGTTTATGATCACAAGGTAGATTGAATGCATCTGCTAACCCTCTAATATAACAATGTTTTTAATCTAAATCTAACTTGTTATATGTTTCTGCCAATTTTTCCAGGTCAATGTGGGTTGGGTTTTGTTCTTCAAACCCTAGGTCCAATAGTCTACCAAATTCACTTTGTGTGATAGACAAAATTACCTCCTGTGTATTTTGATTCACAATTGTCTTTTTGTTTTCATCATAGTTTTCAACACAAAGTATTACAAATTGTGGACAAGGGAATACTTGAGGGAACCCCAAGCGGGCAATTCCACTAGTCCACATTGTAACTTTGTTTATAATACACGCTATCATGGTGTTCCGATTTAATATATTTTGATTCTTTTTGTGCATTATTCCACTTATTTTCAATTGCATATCTAATGCCTTAATACTCCTTCCATAGATAACATGATCCAAAATATCATGGAATGCATTAGTAAAACTTGACATTTTAACAAGTTTGTGCATGTCAAAAAATAGATTATGGGTCCCCTATATTTTCTTTTTGGTTGCAATTCCACTGCCAGTGCCACTCCTTTTGTACGTTTTTGTCATCATTGAAAAATTTATAGAACTATACAAAAATACAAATTACAATTTATAGACACGAATAACATTTAAACCCTAAATTGTATTTGTCATTTTTTTTCTTTTGAAGTTACCTAGCCGCTAAAAAGTAAACAATTTAGGCTTACAATGCAAAATAAATTGGAAATTAAACCATGAATTTTACATTAGATACTAGTTAGTAAACTATCAGTAAAAAATGTGTTCAGGAATCAAGATCTTACCTGGAAAGTTGAAACTCTAATTGATGACTATTTTCTATGATGTTGTGAGTTGTCTAAGAAGACTAGGTTTTTGATGCTCACAACTCAACTGCTTTTACTGAATCTTGGTCCTTGGAGTTGGATTGGTAATTTGTGCAGACTACAGAAATCTAAGTTTGAATAATGAAAACTAAACTTTATAGTATGGACAAAAGAAAATTACCCAAGCATGTGTTTGATAATAATTATAATGTACATTGTACAGTGGACAACTGGTATTATAATTATTTTTGAAACCATAAATGTATGATGTTACAGTATAGTTCAAGATTAACTCTAGTTGTTATCACTAATTTATGAAGATCTCTTTCCTAGGGAAATTTTGAAAAAAATTGAAGGTAGCCAAAATCAACCCAAAATAAATCTCGAGTCGTCGATCTTTGATGCTCCAACAGTATTAGCCATCGATCTTTACATGTTTTTTTACCACACCATGGTCTATGTCAATGCCACATGTCTTCTTTCTAACCAAATTCATGTATGGCATGTCTTCTTTTCACGACATTTGAGAAATTAAGACTACTCTAGCCAAAATCAGCTTGAAATATGACTAGGGCCATTCAATCTTTGATTGAAAGATGTCTAATGTTGTAAAGGATGCAAATGTTGCAATAGATGTTAAGTCAAGTATGCTACATGTCCTCTTTTGAGGGAATATGTGAATACAAGTTGACTGTTGCCAAAATCGGCCTAGAATTCATTTGAGTCATTGATTTAAGTTGATCAAATGATTGTTAGCTTGATTCCCTGTATTGTGTATCAGTATGATATCCATCATCCATGTCAAAATTATTATCAAATAGTCACTAGTATTACATGTATGTCACATGTCTTCTCTTTGGAGTGATTTAGGAAAGTGAGTTGAGTGTTGTCCAAATCAGCCCGAAATACATCTCGAGTCATTGATCCTTACTCATCCAATGGTAGTGGTGGCATCCCCTTTATTATATTAACACTTGCATCACCATATTAAACTATAATTATAATATTAATTATTATTATATTATAATAATAACAAGATTCTATTAACAGTTGTGCATTTATGCAATGTGCATTGAATTTCAAACTAAACCATTTACATTAACAAAATATCTATCTTATTTTATGCTTTTGGCGATGCTTAATATATAATTAAGGACCTAATGCTATATAGTTTAATTATTCTAATTCATATAACATACTTGAAGTTAAAATTAAAGTTTTAATTAAAAAGTCATTACAATATGAATAGTTGAATGTTCTTATATAGCATATTTATTAGTTATTAGATACTAAAGCTAAGAGATGACATGTGTCTTTTTTTTGGTTGCATTTATAAAAATGGTTGAGCATGCCCTAGGGCCTACATTTGCCCAAAATTCATCTTTGGTAGTTGATCTAGCTTGATCAAATGGTGCTACTATGAGCATAGTGATTTCACACTTATCATGTTTGATAGGTGTCTTCTTTTCAGGGCTTTTAGAAAAGCTAGTCAGTTGTTGAATTCAGCCCAAAAATCATTTGAAGTCATTGATCTTTGTTCATCCAATGGTCATCATATTATGACCTTTATAATATTACTAACATAGTTCTTAAATTTATTAGAATATATCTAAAAATGAAATAGTTTTTCAATGATACTTTAAATTTGATTATAAAATAAGCCTATCCAATGGAGAGTTTTAATTAAATGTTAAATGTTATATTTTGTTTCTTAAAAATTTAATAGAAAAATTGGAAAATGACAAAATATTGCATAAGTAAGCATAACAATGAAATACAATTTTATATGGAACTCCAAATTTTTTATTGATATTGTCACTTGAAAATTACAATCTAAGGTAGAGTCTAAAGACTCTAGATGCATGTACAGTGATTGTAATTTCATTAAAAAAAATAGAAAGCAAAACCAGACTTGAGAGGAA
This sequence comes from Cupressus sempervirens, assembly GCA_028749045.1. Taxonomy (NCBI): domain Eukaryota; kingdom Viridiplantae; phylum Streptophyta; class Pinopsida; order Cupressales; family Cupressaceae; genus Cupressus; species Cupressus sempervirens. The sequence goes on along the minus strand of CM053792.1, from coordinate 351,680,528 downwards.
AACCCTAGTACTACTGTACTAGTCATTTTAGAAAGCACAAGACTAGACTAAGGTTGTGAATTCTTCTAGCCACGGATTGTTGTGTGCCACTTCATCTAGGTTATACCATTTTTGGAGAAAATCCAAGCCAATTTGTGCCGATTTATTATGGTGCTTCAATTGCCCAATAGTCAAGCCCAATAGAAATGGTTGCAGAGCCACATTCTAGCTAGCTTCCAAAAGCTTGTGGATTTCACCAACCAAGGGATCCCCACCCCTAATTTTGCATGAGCAACAATATCAATATCATCTCCCAAGTATTCTGCTTTTAAAGTCTTCCTCAAGAGCAAGAAAATGTTGATCCTTGCTTCTCTAAGGTCAAGCAGAGAGGCTAGAAAATGGGATGTAATGTCAGTTTCAACATGGTACCTATTCTCATTTTCCAAAAGTTGACACCCCAAAACCATTTTCACAACATGAATAATGAAGTTCACAACAATAGTTGTAGTAGGAAAAAACTCATTGTAGATTGAAAAGAGGTTTTTATTGTTGGAATTACAAGTGAAAAGAGTAAACTTTTGAGAGGGTGGGGGTGCGGGGGGGGGTTGTGAATCAATAGTTTAAAATTGGAACCATAAAACTTTCACCATTAATTCATCACATGCATTAATAAGTAACTTGAAATAACATGTAAGGCATATGCATCTAAGACATATAACCATGTAAGAAATCACACATATAACACTAGATATGATTAACTAGAAACCTTCCAAGTGAGAAGGTAAAATTGGGGTGGGAATGACACCCACAAATGGTGTAAGATAAAACTCCTAGGCTTAGTTTTCCACTTCCACCAAGAGATTTCTCTTATCTCCTAGTATCCTATGCTTCTATAGGATCTCCTAATAGGATTAGATCATTAACTAAATCCTATTCACTCTTTACTACAAGAGTCACACCTTGAAAACTTCACCTTGGATGATCCACACCTTAATTTTGGTTCTCTTTCTCACTTTCACTTAGATGGATCTAAGTGCCAAATCCACTAAAACATCACAAATTTCAAACTTCATTGTGGGGACCTTCTTCACATTGAATTCATTCATATTCCATCCCATTTTACTGATTTGGGAAGGTTCTTGGCTCTTAGGTTTATCATATTCAAGATTTCATCCAAAAGAGATCTTAAAAATAGGCCTATTTCTAGTAGCCTTCACAGGTCAGTTTTTCCCCTTTTTAGAAATATTTTCCCAAACAAATCAGAAAAATAAAACCTGATTTGGATACCCTTTTGGAAGTTTTAAAACTTTCATTAAGGTTTCTGGGTCTCAAAGTGACCGTACACCTCCTTCCTAATATCAAGGAGAAACAGGGCTAAGAGGCCTAGTTTCCAGGATAACTTGTCTAGGATTGATGAAAAATGCTCAAAACCTATCCTAATGGACTGGTATGACTTCCCAATGCTTAGGATGGATAAATAACATGAAAAAATACCATAAAAATTCTTGGGGACGTGCTGTACTTCCCATTCCCCACATGAAATAATTTGATTTCTCACTGTCAAGCCTCTAACCGGGTATGTCAAACTCGCCTAGGACCTGATCATAAAGCTAGCTTCCTTTCTCATGATGCTTCCTAAATTTAGATAAAATATTTAAAGAGGCCCCACTTGAAGATTCAACCACTTATTTAGTGTTTATATGGTTGAAACTCATGTGGAAGCCAGTTTTACAAAATCTGTCACAGTGTGACCAAAAGAAAGTTCTGAACTAAAACAACTTGAAAACTATGATAAAACTACTCTAAAACCTTAACACATAAATTGAAAAAGTCTTCAAAATGACTATAGAACATGTATCAACCACTTTATCAACACGTTTTTGGCTTCAAGTATGACTGTTCCTTCAAAAACCGAAATATCACTTCAAAAATAGAGTTTTCCAGCCACTTCATTAACTCAAACTTTTTTTACAATATGCAACCAATGCTTGGATATTCAAGAAATCACTCCATTAGGTGTCTTATCCACTATTATAGGGCGTATTTGGTCAAAAATAACCTCCCACAATGAAAGGAATCCAAGGCTATCCATGTTGCATGGAATATTTGCAATAAGTGCAAATGTTGTTATGACAACATTCTTACAACACTTGGCAACTTTGATAGATGCCTTAATCCTATATTATAGGCTTCTTATCCTCACATATTTTGAGGATCCAAGATCATTCATTATCATCATATTTATTTAATAACCATTAACCATTCTTAGGCCTAAGACATATTAATGACTCAATCTCCCTAACTCCTAACATTAAGAATTTAAATAACAACTAACAAAGGCTATTTGTGTGACCTTAGTCTTAGTGACTAATTCACCTAGCCAACATAAAAAAAGACCTTCTAAGGTCCTCAACCAAATTACACTAACTTCCTGACTTGGCTAAAGTCAAGTACAAGCCAAAATTGACTAACTAGTAGAGGTTAGCCTAGGTGCTCCTGCACCAACAAATCTTCACTACCGCAATAATAAAGTGTATCCAATGAAGGTTACAATTTTTTGATCATGAAACATGATCTACCTTGTGAAAGGTCTACCTTGTTAAAGGATTACAAAGACTATTAGGTATCACCTTGTTAAAGGATTTCAACACCTTGTTAGAAGTGTGCCTTGTTAGAGGACTTCAACTTAGAACTAAGTAAGCACCCTATTAAAGGATTTCATATAGCCTATTAGGACTACTTTGTTAAGAGATTTAATGAAAATCGCTTGTTAAAATGTCTTAGCATAGATCTTGTGATTGGCACTTGCTTGCCTGATAATAGATCACCTCTACACAATATCTTATTGATCCTTAATGTTCAGATATCTCAATGTTGTATCCTTTTCTCTATCCTTTATTCTTCTCTAACTGATTCTTCATTTCACTCTTTCATCATAACTTCTAAGTCACCTTGAATGCTCTACATGCAAACTATCTTGTTCGCTCCTTCAATTCCTTCCACATTCACTCTCCTCTGTCATAAAGAGTTTAGGGCTCCATCCTTCTTAAGAAGAATTTGGTGGCTTAGGGTTAGGTATGACTCTACGGCTGAGATTCATCCATTTTTTTGCTTAATTCTTCCCATTTTCTGATTGGTTGCATGTAATTGCATAGGAAATCCAAATAGAGATTCATCCTTAACTCCAAAATATCAAAACATATCTTTAATTTGGCTCAAAAATGGTTTACATAGTTGTTTGTGCCAGTACAAACAAATATGTCTAAACTGTGTCACTCGGCATATGAAGTCTCTGATGCTTGACGTGCACTATTCTGTATACTATGACTCAACACTTGAATTACTCAGCATCCACTATTTACTCAGCTCCTAAATCACTCAACATGGTCTATCTGCTCGACATTTGAGTGACTTCGCATATGAGTAACTTGGCACTCATTGCAACTCAACATGGTCTGATATTTACATGTTTTGCTCGACATGTATTACTAGTTCGACATGAACTAAGTAAATGGCTCAAGTGTGTTGACACTCACTTGTGAAAACCAATTTGAGATCAACATTCATCAAGGACTTCACCTAAAAAGGCCTTCTATTCCTCTTCCAATTGGCATGTTAGGTGAATTAGAGTGGCCATCTTTACTATAGAGCAAGGCCTACCACTCTACCACCAAGAAAACTAGACTAGAATTTAATGAGCACTAAAAGTACATTCCTATTACCAGAGTCCAGATTATTGACTACCAAAAATTAGATGAGCAATGAAAAAAGAAGCAACTCAATTGCCTATAAATAAACTAAGCGATTGAGAAATGGTCTTGAATCCCTACATATTTGTATGTCTGACTTCTAGTTTATTTGTTTTAAATGATTAAATCTTCATAAATCTTCAACATAAATGCAAGTTCATGCCAAAAAAGTTGTAATGTGTGTGAAGCTGATGGAAGAGGGAATGAAACTAACAATGAAAAGACATGTATGTACTATACACTACAAGTGGTACAAGCTAGAAGGAAATGTATCACTATTTCAGGGACTTGAACAAGGTCGAGGGTTGCTTCAAGACATTAGCCCAAAATAAACCTTCAACCGTTGACATATTATCATCTGAGGGACAATATTCTATAAATAGATGCTACTTGTTACATAGGTATGGTGGAGATATGAAATGTTATTCGAAACATTTCCCAAAAAGTCATTACTACATACATCAATTTCTGGTTACATGCGGCATATTGTGTAGTATCTATTGTGTACTACTACTAACTAGTAAGTACTTAATAGAAAGTGAAATTATGATTCACACAAATTTAGAAAGTAAATTTACGATTACTATAAAATAACTAGAGCCCAAAAAAACACCATTCCCACTAAAATATCAAATATCAACAAAAAGGGTTTTACTTTACATTATACTCTTTGCAAATTCTTTATATTTCATCTTCATATATATAATGGTTGTGGTTTCCCTTAAAAAAAGAAGTGACAAAGCTTTGAACTGTTACATTTTAAATTCATACACTTTCCATAATATGTTTTAAAAAGTAAACCCTAACTAAAATGATGATTCTTCGTATAACACTTCTTTTATCCTTCAAAACATCCCAAAAGCATTGGATTTCCAATTTTGTTGTTCCACCACATTTGTAACTTGATCTTCAAAATTAGCAAGGTCGAGATCCATTTCAACAAACATCATTCAGAGGTCTGCCTTTTCCTATCCTTTTTGAGCTCTTTGATAGTGTCCCCAGGACTAGCAGAGAGAACTGCGAAGTTGCAATAAGCCCTATAGTAAGATCACTTTTTTCCTCATTCTCCTCCAGAGACAAATATGGGTTGACAATAGAGCTTGGATTTTCATTCAATGATCCCTCTTCCATAGGTAGTCCCATTTTTGGCAACCAACTACTTTTCTGATAATGACAACCACTGAGTAGGATGTCTACAATTTAAAGAATGTTTTTTTTCAAATAGATTCCACCGTGCTATAAACGCAATAGGGAATTCCACATATGTGTCATCTAACCACATTCACTAATGCATTATATATGCTTTTTCAATAGACAAGAAAAATCACCTAATCAAATATATATATATTTTCCAATAAATGAGAAAAATCACCTAATCAAATATATATTTCTTCCAATAAACAAGAAAAATTGCCTAATCAAATATATATATTTTCCAACAAATGAGAAAAATTTCCTAATGTAATATATATATTTTTCGCATGGGAAAAATTGCCATATACAATATATACCCTTTGTATCAAAAGGGACAAAATCACCTTGTTTATGAAATTTTGTAATGGTTGAAGAAAATTCACATCTAACATTAAAAATTTTGTGACATCGAATTTTTTTTTGCCAACAAATATTAATTTTCCCCCTTGGAAGTAATGTTGGATTCACCACAAATTTATATAATTTTCGGGGAGGGGGTTTCTTAAAGTTATCCCTATGGCCTATTACCAAGCCTAAACATGATCGAGCTTTTTTGTTAACAATACATGACCATGATGCTTTATATGACTAAATTATCACACTAGACATAACACGATCAGTATAGTCGATTTTTTAGAGGCCTAATAGGTCTAATTATACCCAATTAATGAAGCAACTACCCAAAAATTGTTTAATTTCATCAAATAAATGATTAGATAAAATAGGGCACTATAAATTTTTTTATAAATCCTGAGCTTCACACTTTGAATGAGTCGTGCATGATAGGCCTAATTAGGCCCAATTAATGAAGAAACTACCCAAATTTTTTTGATTTCATCAAATAAATGATTGGATAAAATAGGGCACTAAAAAAAAGTTGTAAATCTTGAGCTTCCTGCTTTGAATGAGTCATGCATAGGACACATTAGAACCATCACATTTTTCAATTGTTTTATTGTTTGGTTCATAATATTGTAAGAGTAATAAAAAAACATTGTAAGGAAAACATATGTATTACCAAAAATTTCCCAAATGCCACCATAGAAAGAGTGTTTTGGAGGGATGATGCATAATGAATTTTATACAAAAATTCAAATGCCAATTCTATCAAGGGAAGTTTAGCTTCTAGAACTTAGACTATGGATCTTGGAATCATTCAATTTTTTGTTCATCCAAATGGAGACCCTTACAAGGAAGACCTAATTGCAATGCAATAATACAATGTAAGGTCAAGATATAGGAGAGATATTTGTGTGGTTGAATGTGAAGATAAATCATTTTCTGAAGAAATGACGAAGACTTCCTGTGAAGGCTTTGAGGTACATCAATTCATTTTAGTCAACTTTCTCTTTGATTTTTATCATGTAGGAAAATTTAGTGATGGGTTTTTGTGTGTATGGCAAGAAATAGGAGGAAGAAGGGTCTGAAATTGAGCCAAGGGTGTATTACCATGAAAAAAAAGGAAACCTATAGCAATATTTTTCTTGAATGGCTAGACAAATTATTGGAGCTCTTGTAGAGATGAAAGAAAAATTTATGCTTGACATTGATAGCCAATGTAGTGTAGATATTGAAACAATGACACATGTTGATAAGCACTCTAATGAATGGATATAAGTGTAGAGGTGCCCCAATCTCTCTCTCTCTCTCTCTCTCTCTCTCTCTCTCTCTCTCTCTCTCTCTCTCTCTCTCTCTCTCAATTTGAAACAAGAGAGATAAAAAAAATCAATGGCATTCTAGTAGTTGGAGGTGCCAACTTCATCACAATTTTTCCATGACAATCTAGTAGTTGGAGGTGATATCTTTATCACAAGTTTTCCACAATAGTCTAGTAGTTGGAGGTGCAATCTTCATCACAAGTTTTCTATGATAGTCTAGTAAATGGAGGTTCCATCTTCATCACAAGTTTTCCATGATAGTCTAGTAGTTACATATGGCATTTTCATCATAATTTTTTCATAATAGACTAGTAGTTGGAGGTGTCATCTTCATCACAAGTTTTTCATGATATTCTAGTAGTTAGAGGTGCCATCTTCATCAAAAAATTCCATGATAGTCTAGTAGTTGTAGGTTCCATCTTCATCATAATTTTTCATGAAAAACTTGTAGTTGGAGGTGCCATCTTCATCAAAAATTTTCCATGATAGTCTAGTAGTTGGAGGTTTCATCTTCATCACAAGTTTTCCATGAGAGTCTAGTAGTTGGAGGTACCATCTTCATCACAAGTTTTCCATGATAGACTAGTATTTGGAGGTCTCATCTTCATCAGAAGTTTTCCATGATAGCCTAGTAGTTGGAGGTGTCATCTTCATCACAAATTTTCCATGACAGCCTAGTAGTTGTAGGTTTCATCTTCATCACATTTTTTTCTATGGCAATCTAGTAGTTGCAGGTGTCATCTTCATCACAAGTATTCTATGACAGACTAGTAGTTGGGGATGTCATGTTCATCACAATTTTTCTAGTAGAAAAAGTCATCATATTCATAGAACATCTATGAATTTTTCTTGTACATGATACATCTAACAAGAAAGGAACATGGCAGTAAAAGGAGATCAAGATAGGTATAGGCTTTATAATTCATATTTTAAATTTGTAGATTAAAGTCTCAAAGTATAAAATTCAAAGATTATATAAGAGAGTGTTGCTTCAAGGAAAAATGTTAGATTACAAAGTGAATAAAAAAAGAGTCACTGAGTTGAGCTCAATGTAATATCAAAGTGAGAAGTGTGACATTGAGAAGTCATGAATAGTGTGAGGAAGTTAGTATGTTGTGGAGAAATCAATGAGCCCAATCAATACAAGCGAAAAATTGTGTAATAGCCAAAAGAGCCAAGCATGTAATAAATTGTATCTATGTTTCAAATCTTGGGGAGAGGAGAGAAAATTTATAGACATGTCCAATGAGCATCAAAGAGACCTATATTCAATCTAAGTAAAGTATCTATTCTAATTATATTATTCCCTCTATTATTTTCTTATCACTACAATAATAAATCTCATCAAGGGTGAAATTTTATAAGATTTTTACATATTAAATCCCCTAATAGGGTAGCACATTAGTTTGTGTTCAAAAGTTCTTTAACTAGGTTTTTCTTAACTAAGCACTACTTTCATAGGTCTTATGTAAATCCCTTAATTGGTAGCACCTAATATTGTCATTATAATCTTTTAACAAAGATAAGTTCTCAATCAGACACACTTTAGGAGGTGCAAGCTTTATGAGGATCATCTCACACACTGTGGATTCCACCCTAGTTGGGTTTCTGTGAGATATATATCTTTTTTATGTGATGCTATATTTGTCTTTGTTGTTTTTCCTTAATCCTTACTGGTTAACTTATAGCTAGCAATAAATTAAAGATGAGTTTGAAGATAGAAAGGTATGAAAAGTTGAAGTTATCTAGGATATATTGATTCAGCCCCCTAGTATATTTTCTATTATGTGGACCAACAATTGGTATTAGAGCCTAGGTCCTTTGATGAAAAAAGTCTAACAACTCAAGGAAAAAGATCAAGATGTTGAAAAGAGAAGCACCAAAATTTTCAAAGGAAAGCTACAACTTGTGGTGTAGAAAATTAAGGTTTCATATGAGAACTCTTGGACATGCATACTAGAGTCATATGGAGACCAAATATGTGGAACCTATTTCTCCACTTAGTCCAGACTAGATAAAGGACAAAGAGACTACCATGGCCATAATGGACACATTGGATAACACTCTGTCTTATGCTAAGTACAAAGATGTAGAGGAGCTGGAGACAACATATGAGATGTGGGAAAAGATTAAGATATTCTATGACAATGATAAGCATGTTCAAAAGGATAAAGTTGATAGCCTAAGAGGAAAGTATGATGAAATAAGAATCAAGGAAGGAGAAGACATAGAAGCTTATGGAAAAAGGGTGAAGGATGTGATGCTAGCCATAAGAGTTTCTAGAGGCACAATGTATGAGGATGATTTGGTGAGCATATTGAGAACTTTTCTACCCAAGTATTCCATAAGGATTTCAAACATTCAAGAACTAAGATTGATAGAGAAAATGGAGGTATCTGTCAATGTCTTGGTCAAAAAGTTCAAAGCATTTGAACCGAGAAACTTTGACAATAGTCAACCTAAGATTGAAGTTGCATTCAAAGCCTTAGTTACACCTATTGCAACCTAGAGTGGAAAGGAGGAAGAAAGAACTTCTAGATACGTAAGAGACTTGGAGAGTCTCTATGTTGAAGAAGTTGAACAAGAAGAGTTGGAGGACCTACTTGCAAATTTGATTCACATGTTTTAACTATAAAAAGGAAGGACATTATGCTACTATATGTCCAGAGCCAATTAAGAAGGAGAACAAAAAAATATTGGAAAGCTTCAAGGGAAAGGTGATAAAGACTAAGCATAAGGCATGAACAATATACAAAGAATAAGACATCCACATAAGCATGAATTAGTATACATCAATGTTGGAAGCTACAATTGGACCAATTGTTATGTTTTCATTGATGTCAAACCTGTTAGCATGAATGTTGATGATACTATTTTGTGGGAGTATTCTAAGCATTGGAGAGTATTGACATGTTGCATTCATGATTGTGTTTGTCATTGATGTCAATATAGCATGGTTTCTGTAAAGACTAGCTAAGTAGTAGACAAATATCTTAATGGTATAAACAATGGTTTGATTGTATGGTGTGCATAGTTATGGACATGTTTGACATGGTGTCCTGATGACATGGTTAAGTGCATAGAGTCTAAGTTGAAGACGTACAAAAATTGTACATGATTTATAGAGAGAAGTTCAAAGACAGAGTATTGGGAAAGCAGTTCTTGATGTTTATTCGCCATCTTACATCTGAGATGCAATGAGAAGATGCGCAGCCAGGCAATGACATAGGATAGTCTATTGATGATGTCAACAAGTGCACAAGTCCTAGTATCACATGTGTGAATTTTTTTATAGACTATGAGCCAATAATGCTATTATAATTGTAATTAATTAATTATCTTATTATAATTAATTGGGAAAGCCTCAAGGCCAAATCAAGGAATTATTATGAATATATGGTATAAAGGAAAGATGTTTTCCTTGTTTGTAAAGTGTTGAGATTGTTGTATGAAGTAGGAAGTGCGAAAAGGAGTAGAGTGCTTACTAAATGTGTGTAAGAGATCCAAGGGATTATTAGATGTGAGTTATGTGATCTAGTTAAAAGATCAAAAGGAGTAGAGGTCCAGTTGACAAGATAGAGGAAGAGGAAGGAAAGTATATATAATTTCTATTATGCTATAAGGAATAATATAGAGATCATTTGGATAGTGGGTTCATTGTTCTTGCCCTTGAAGTTGTTTGGGTAGTGGGTCTAGCTATCTTCCACAACTCCTAATAGGGTTGGAATCTCCTAACAAGGATTCAAAGTCTCCTAATAGGAACACATATGTATTGAATGTATTTATAGACTCCTAACAAGGCCCATCCTCTAACAAGGAATATTTATATTGGTACATCATCTTGTGGGTGCCATTGCCACCAAGGTTTTCCCTCTAATCAATGATTTCCCTAGTTAACATATCTAGTGTTATTGTGTATGAGTATCTTGTTGTAGTTTCAGTTTATACTACTCATATGGTTAAGTTGGTTTAAGGTTGATAATTGTGATAATAGTTGGATAACTAATTCACCCCCACCTCCCCCCCCAACTCCTCTCAGTTATATTAGTGGACTATACATTCTAACAAAACCTTCTAGAGAGACACTTACTAAGAGTCTAGAATGCCATATCAATTGATTAATGAAGAGGATTTGAAAAGAGAGATAACTAGATGAAGTAGTGAAGTTTTTGAGTGAAGAGGAGCAAGCATGTTGGAATTATAGTGGGAACTTGATCAATTAGTTTTTGATAAGAGAATATGTTGTTTAATTAGTGTATAAAGTATACAAGTATTGAGTTAAACACAAGAAAATCCTAGTGACTATGGTTGGTCAATGAAGGCTAATGAAGTAGAAGATTGAGGAACTTAAGAGTTGGCTAAGTAAACAATATTAAATGAGTATTAGTTATGGTCAAGAAAGATGAAGAGGAAAATGTAGTAGTGACTAATTGTATTGAAGATTGAGTGAGACAAAATAGTAGTGACCAAGAAGAAGAACATAGTGATGACCAAATGTTAGGGAATAATAGTTTGTGAAAGAATTGAATTTGAGGCCAAAATAGTTGAATTTTAGGATTATTCAAAATGTGTGGATGATAAGGATTGATGAGCTAGCATATTTAAACCATAAATTGAGTTTATTATATGACTAAAAGAAAGGATTTAGAGAGAAGTGTCTAGAAGTATGAAGAAAAATGTAGGACAAGATAGATTCATTGAATTTAACCTAACCCTAATATCTATGATGATGTTTAAGTAGAAAAAGATCAAAGCTACCTATTTAAGGAGGTCTAAGAGATATTTTCTAAGTTTGGTTTGTGATATAATAAACTCAATTAATGAAGTGTGATTACTTGAAGGGTTAAGAAGATCAGAGAAGGAGATGATAATAAAGTCTAATCAATGAACCATCAAATGAGCTGAATGGAAATCTATATTTGCAAAGTGAGTTGTATCTAAACAAGTCAAACCTACTATTAATTTCTAACCATTGTGGCATTCAAAATCCTTTAATAAAGGTTGACCTAAGAATCATTTTTTAAATCTTTTAATAAAGGTGACATTCTAATGGAATGATCCAAAGTCCTCTAGTCAGGCCACTCCTAAGTGGTTGATTAAATCCTTTAACAATGTGTTTTGTAACCTTTAATAGAATTGTCTCTTAACCGAGCTCACTTTAGAAGAGTGAAAAGTGGTAGAATGTTATTTGGTGGTTTTTTCCAAAATTGGGTTTCCATGTCAAATCTCGGTGTCATATATGTGTGATACATGTTATTTATTGTTGGTTAACATACACTAAAAATAAGTTAAGTTGTGAATTAATATGTTAAATTTTTGATGAGTTGCTAAATGGAATCAATGGTTTTATATGTTTGAAAGGAGATATATATATTCTAACTTATTCTAAATATTCTAACAATTGGTATCAGAGCATTGGTTCTTGTAAGGAAAGTTTAAATGACTTAAGTTAACAATCAAGATGTACATGAGAGAGGTACCTAAGTTGAAAAAGGAGACCATCCCAACATGGCAATGATTGATGAAATTGCATCTATCTAAAGTTGGAGATTTTACATTGTATTACCTGAAAAATGAATATATTGAAGTTCCTAAGCCCATGACTGATGAAAAAATGAAGGAAAAGAAATAACATAATCAAATGATGATAGATTTGGCATCTTCTCTGAGTTATGTTGAATTTGATGTTTTGAAGGAGTGTACTACTATAAATAAAATGTGGGAAAAGTGTAACGCCCCGCTCGGGAACCCAAGAGAAATAAACCTAACATGTTACAATGTTTACTGAACTATTTTTTTTTTTAAAATTTTAAACAACGTCAAGATAACATTAATGCAGAAGCAATAAGAACATACATATCAAATACACATTTGCAATTACAGATACAGTTTCAATTCCTCAAGGATTCCTTTACGTTGAGTCACATTTAATAAATTTTAAATTAATTAGTTTAAGTTCCAAGTACAATGTCTCATGATCATAAAGAAATACTAGATACATAATCGCATAAGCAATTGCATAAGTATAAACAATACAATGAAAGTACATCCAATCAATAACATCCACTGCACATGTCGCATGGTATGTGAAAATAGATACTGTACAACAGAATACATGATAACATATATACATCATCTGAAAAGAAGTCTCTGAGATAAGAAATATAAGAATGATAAAGTTACATCTTCTGCAACGAACATCCAACAGCTGTCAATGTGAAGGGGGACCCAAATGGTAAGAAGGCACTACCTCCCGACTGCGTGGTTACCTAGTCAGGCTTCCACTCCCACCGTGCAAGGAAGATAATGAACGATCCACATACGGCTAATCAAACATAAAACATTCCTAGGAAAGGTACCCCTAATAGCCAAAACTACCTCAAAGGTAACACATGCTACTCAAGAAGATAAAATAGTCCAAAGAGAAAGAACACTCAATCCAATATCGACACCTCATAATCAAACATCAATCATAAACCAAGTATAAGCCAAATACCAAAATCATAAGATAAAGTCAACAAAAGACAATCACCTCAAGTCAAAAGCCACATGTCAAAAATACATCATCCATGAATCACCAATCTTCATCCATGAAAGTAAATCACCATAATAAACACATCCGACAATAGATACACTACCAACAATAAGTACACCATCAGAGATACACAAAATCTACAGAGGAGACTCAGGCTACATACTAGGGAGTGTCATCACATGGCTGCTTGAGTTACCTTGGACTGATCTCTTAATAGAACTCGGACCCTCAAGCATTGAGTTACCCTAGACTGGTTACTCTGAACTCCGAACCCTCAACATCACACATATGGAAACTAGAGAGCCCTCTCAAGAAGACGAGGCACTCATCTCATTCCCATCCTTAGTCTATACAAGCACTAAAGACATGGGTAGATCAAAAATCTCTAACTTATCTTTTTAGTGTGTTTTCCCCCCATAAATTTTAATTACTAGATTATCACTTATTACATAACTTGCATTAGGTTACCCTGGTACTGACCACTTTGGGTCCCGGACCCCTATGCAAGCCACTCCCAAGTCACGTACCTAGACAACCTCTCCTAAATACATAAAAACACAGTTGTGTCCCATACCACAACACCCATAATGATCAAACTCGGTTCCTTAATAGGCAACCTGAAATAAGATGGATCTCCCATCCAAGTACACATAAAAGTTCCACAAGGTATAATCCCAATTTGAATCACAAAGCACATCATGACATCCAACAACAAAATAGTATCAAAGAAATTTCACAAAACCTTTGGTGTAAATCCTAGACTAGTCAACATCTAAACAACCCGAGAATCCACAAGTATAAGCCATACAAGAAAAACAACACAGTTTCATAGTCTGAGTTTTGGTTTGAGAATACATAGTTTGATTACAAGTAAAGTTTCACTTTACGTTTTAATGTACGTTTTAAGTATAGAAGATTCTTGATTTATTCTACAAGTCAACTCATTAATTAATTTGGATAAACTATAAAATTACCCCCATTTATATAATATCAATTAATTATTAAAATAATAATGATTGTTCTTCCAATAAAATTAATTATTTCCATTTCATTAAAGCCAATATCATTAATATTAAAATAATTTTGAATTCCACTAAGTATTCTCTTATATTAATTAATTTTAATTAAATTTCATTTAATTAAACTAATTAATAATATAAAATTAAAATAATCTTACTCATTTATAAAAATAATAAATGTTAATAAATTCATAATAACATTCATTAGACCAAATTACTAAATAATCCTATAATTTACATTATAAAACTTATTAATAAAATATTATTAAATATTAATAAAATTAACATATTAAAATTCATTAATAAATAATAACAAAGTTTATGTAAAAATTATTAATAAATATTAATAAATATTAATAATAAATTTTTAACAAAATAAAATAAAATAAAAGCCTACGTGTTTTAAGGCCCGTCGGCCTGCGCTGCTCTGCGGCCGCAAGGTACCCTGCTGCGCGCAGCAGCGGTACCGGCTGCCGCGGCCTTTAATGCTGACAGCAAGTACGGGGGGGGGGGGGGGGGGAACAAACCCCCAAAAAATTTAATTTAATTTTTTTTTAATGTTTTATTTTAATTTTAATATAAACGAAACATATTTATAATATATATATATTTTAATTTATTTTTTTAATTTTATAATTATGTTTCATAAATTTTAATTTATATAAAGTTTAATAAAATTAATAAAATATATATATATATATGTGTGTGTGTGTGTGTGTGTGTGTGTGTGTGTGTGTGTGTGTGTACATATATATATGTACATTAATACTCTGATAGGAAAACCAAATTTAACCATTCAATATCCTAATTCAAAATTTTCTTTTCATTTCAAACTTTTTCCCAAATTAATTTTCGTTCTTAAAATTTATTGAAAGAGGATGTTTATCTTTTAAATCTCAAGTTTGATTTCAATGTCCAAAAGATTCACGTATTTAATTAATTTCTTATTTAAATACAATTCTCTAAAATAAACCCAATGAAGTATCCATCTAAGTCATGTAGAGATATTTCTCAATCAAGAACAATATTGCATACAGAAAAACAACACATGCAAAGACATAGAGCAAACCGAAATTTGAAGAGCAAAACTACTATACAATTAAACCACGAGATCCTACCTGGATCTAATGCTAAACAGTGGCAGCTAGATAAAGATTCCTACTGCAAGTGAAACCCCTCAAGCTACGAAAAACTTCCCTTCTTTTCCAAACCCTCTGATTTTCTCTTCAAACCTGTGTGTGTCCTCAAATCTGTGTATGAAAAACTCTCTCAAAAATGACCCCAAAAACCCTCTAATATAGAATTTAATTACCTTTAGGGTTTCTGTCTCCACAACTCTAAAATAATAATTATTTTATTTAATTAATTCATTCATGCACAATTAATTTTCTTTTTTAAATTAAAATGTTCTTTTATTATTCCTTCATGCACTTTAAGTGAATTATTAAATTACTTTATTTAACTTTCCACTTTACTTTACTTTAAATTAATTTAATAACCTTTTAAAATCTCATGCACACTTTCTTAGAATATCTTTATTAAGTTCACATGTTTTTTTATCTTTTAAATTAATCTCTTATATTTAAAACTCATTCATGCGAACTTAAATCTTTTCCATAAATTAATATCTTTTTCCTTTTTAATATATTTTTGAACGTTTAAATTGATAAATATTTATTAACTTAAATAACAATAATATTTAGCATTTATTTAAAAATGAACTCTAAATATATTATTATTAAATTAAATAAATATTATCAAGTTCTAAATTTAATCTTATAGCTTTTATCTTCCAATTCAATTCTTTATATTTAATTAATTTCTCAATTAATTAAATATAATTAAATATTCAAAAAGTCATAATAATTCTCCATTAAATTAAATTATTAATTTAATCTATTAATTAGACTTAATTAATAGAAATTCATCAAAGACTCACAAAACAACATATGCACAAAATACTCACGGGTTTAAAAAGGGTAGACAGTCTGTTACAAGTCCTCCTTGCAGGACAAGTATTATAGGCTTATGGCTAGGATTGGACCTGATCATTATCTTCCCATTCTCACCATTTGATTATTTGTAATAGGGCACGCTCATCCTGGCAATTCAGGGAAGTCGATGCCTGGTACTTGCATCCTGCATAAAAGACGAGCATGTACATGTATATAATATATCTAAACTAAATAGACAATGGCGGGGAGTGGTTCATCATGTAGATCCCGACTAGCAGGTGACTACGACTCCCTCCCCTAACCACATCAAACATGTCAGACAGAAAGATAAAATAAACACGCACACCATACACATGCAAGTATGGGGTAAGTATAATAATCACAAATCTAAGATCAAATGCGTACATATAATAATGCATCTCTATCAATACAACATAATCATCATTAAAGACATCCTGTTAACATTTTTATAAAAGAAATCACATTTACTAACTAGGATCATTAAAATATCATCAACAACACCTGAATGAAATCAACTAAGCAATAATAACTGATACATTTGTAATTCAAGACATGAAATAATATCATAATATTGTAAATCCAGTATCTCTAAAACTAACCAATGCATAAAACCAACCTAAAGCAAATTGACAATGATAATAGAAATGCGAACTGGGGGCAGGCACTACAAAAAGTTGGCACAAATCCATGGAGGAGATAAAAATGTGTTCAGAGATAAAGCTAAAATTTTGAGAGATAAATTTGATGACACAAGAATGAAAGAAGGAGAAATGGTTGCACATTATTGTGGTTAAATCAAGGATGTTGTGAATTCTATCAGAGGAGACAGGAGCATCAGATATGATGAGACTCTAATAAGTAAGGTATTGAGGACTTTACTTATCACCTATGCAATAAGAGTATTAGAATTTCAAGAACTGAGATGTACACCTGGTAATGGTCTTGCCTTGGAAATTTTAATTGGTAGACTCGCTGCTTTTGAATTATCATATTTTGATAACTATAAACCATCTATTATTGAATGTGCCTTCAAGTCTCAAATAGCCCTTGATAGATCTAAGAGAAAGAAGAAGAGAAAACATGTGGACAGTGATAGTGGAACAAATGATAATCTTGATGATCTTGAAGCATTATTGGCAAGAAGGCTACTAAGAGGAAAAGGAAAATAGAAAGGTAAACTCCCTCTTATATATTTTACATGTAACAAAGTTGGTCATATTGATGCAAAATGTCTTGATAGAGATGAGAAGAAAGGAAGGAAGAAGAAAAAATACCAAAGAAGGAGAGACAACCGAAGTAACAAAGACTCCAAAGGTAACAGTAAGAAATCTTGTTACATTATTGAAGAAGATGGTTCTGATAGCGATTCTAATGAAAATGATGAAGACATTTCTTATGTTCCAATGAAAGATGAATTTGATGAATATGAGAAAATTGCATTGAGTTCCCATGTAAATCAGAATGACATATTGATAGTGGTTGTTCACATCATATAACTGGTGATACAAGTAATTTTGAAAAGATAAAAAATTATAATGGAAGTAGTGTTAATTTTGGGAATGATGTATCATGTTTTAATTAAGTGAAAATAAGTTTTAAAGGACCCGAAACCTTAAACAAAGTATTAGAAAGAAAAAACTAAGAAATCCCACAAGGAATAATGCATCAACACCAAAACTATAGAACAAACTAAGATAGAATCCTTAAAAAAACAAATAGGAAAAAATAACAAAAATCCAAGAAAAAGACAACACCTAGACAACTATGGATCTTCAATATATCAACGGCCTGATTTACAAGGATATTCATGTTCATTGCAGAGGCCTTTAGCTCTTCGATTTCTTTATCTTTCACCACCTCTATCTTCTTACAATTAGATCTAGTGCATTTATTAGGGACCTAATCCTTAGTCATATCCCTAGAACCACTAATAATCCCCTAATCTAGTTTGTCCAATAGAGTATTGATGTCATCTACAATATGTAGGGCCCATTTGTCGTTGCACCAAAAGCCATGACTATTAGTGAACATGGAACACCACATAATTAACCACCTGTGGGTATGGGAGCGCGTCACATCACCCAACAATCTCCCCCTTGACATGCATACTAGGCGCTTACGCAGGTCAGGAAGGCACCGAGGAGATTTGAACCCATGACCAAGTCAAAACCAGGCTCTAATACCAATTGTAGGGCCCATTTTCTATTGCACCAAAAGCCATTACTGTTAGTGAACATGGAACACCACATAATTAACCACTTTTGGGTAGGGGAGCACGTTGCATCACCCAACACAATAGTCTTTAATATGGAACTATTCTAGTCAGCTAGTTTTTTAACAACCTTTTCCATATTGTCAACTCTGTTTCCCATGGAATCCATCATTTTTTGCATATCCCTAATCAATTTTTAATTGGCTTTTTTCTTCACTTCCAATGGTGGAACTCTCTTCATTAAACTTTTTACTTCTTCTGCATTATCAATAACCTTAGAGAGTTTGTGTAGATGTTGACCAAGAGTCCTCTCCCCTTTACTAGTCTTGCTAAACTGCTCAAAATCCCTCCTAATATCTTTCATCCATTCCTTCATGGTGGAAATATCATTTTCCATCACCCTTGAGTTACCCAAGGTCCCCTTCATATACCTTTGTTCCTCATAGTCCTTACTCTGGCTAAGGCAATCCTCATCCATATCCATAGTATTTCTCTCAATATTTGCTTCCTTGATGCCAATGTCATCAGTCTTCCCTTGAGATTTCACTTTTTCTTACCCCTCTGCATCCTTTGAATAAGAGGCATATCATTAGATGGAATGCTCAAGGCTCTTTCAGTCTTCATCCCCTTGGTTCTGGTAACAATACTTTTTTTGCCTTTGAAGTTCTTCCCTATAACCTTCTTAGAGTCTTCCTCAGAATCTGTGTCCTCATAATCCACTTCCTTCCCCTTACTTTTCTTGGTATATGAGCTCCCACATGAGAGATTTTTCCCTTTCTTGTCGACAATCTCCTCCTCATTTTCCTATATTTCATCTTCATAATCCTCATCTTGATCACACCCTTTAGTATCACACTCCAAGTTTTTTTAACTAAAACGGGACCTATCCACTTTTTTGGCTTTAAGGAGATTCATGATCAATACCATCAAAACCTTATAGCAAGCATGATCCTCATTAGGGTAATTTTCAAGAGCTAAAATGGTATTATCCAATTGATTCCTTAGGTAGAAGGGAAAACCAATTCTAACCATATGTTTGAAATGATTAACTAGCATAAAATAGTGCCCAAAGATCTTGGTGAAATGACCATCAAGGGTAAGGTATTCAATCACAAACCTCCAAGGTCTAGAAATGGAGTATGGATTAAAATAAGAATTACCAATTTTCACCAACATATTTCTCTCCTTGGTCATCTATGTAAACTCATTGACAATCCAATTAGACAGCTTCCTATCCCTGTAGAAATTGATCCCATCCAAATCGAGACCAGTTGCTTCAACTACAATGTTTTTTGTGACTTCCATTCTTTGGTTTCCCACCAAGATACTAACATCCTTCCAAGTCTTGATAAGCTGATAGGTAATAGCTGGGTTACTACCCTTTGACTTCTCCATAAAGCCCGTAAAATGCCCCTGTTCAAGGATATCCAAAATGTGAGACTTCTTCTTCCATTCCTTGCATCTTGTGGGCTCAACCCTCTTTCTCTTACAACCCATCTTCAAACTACAAAAAATCCTTACAATCCTAATACTCTTAGGTGAAATGAAGAACTCTGTTTCAAAAAACCCATAGAGAAAACTCTTATGCCAAAAAACCCACAATATGTGTGGTAATGAATGAGTTGTCTCATCAAGTATAATCATCAACCACAACTCCTCATTCCTGAACAACTCATAATTATTTCTTAATGTCATTTTCATCATTGTTAAAACTCTTTTGCAAAATTCTATTTTTTTTAGACTCTATCAATGATAGCTCATCACTAGGGATGTTGTCACCATAATTCCATATCATCTTAGTATGGCTTTTGCATGCCACATTCGTGACCCAGTCAGCCACACCATTAGTTTCTCTATAGCTATGCATGATGACACAATCCACAAAGGAATTAATCAAGTTGTTGGCTTTAAAAATAATATTATGGATTTTCCAAGAAGGGTTATTAACATTATTAAGACAATTAATAATATTAAGGGAATCTCCTTCTAATCAATTTTTTTCCAAGTTCACACTCTTTGTAAAGAAGAGGCCATAGAGAATAGCACTAGCTTCTACAACATGATTGGTTCGCTCCCCAATAGGAATAGCCATAAATCCCATGCTAACCACTTTGTCATTTATGATGATGATAATACCATAGTCAGTAATCCCCAGGTTGCCCTTTGAGGCCCCATCAAAGTTAATCTTATACCATCCCTAAGGTGGACAATCCTACCTAGCCAAATTTCTAAGGTTACTAACATGCTAAGAGAGTCTTATCCCTTCCAAATTCCAATTCTGAATCACTTTAGCTTCCCAACCATCTTGAGGCTCTTGAACTTTCTCCATTATCCTAATATTCTCAATCACCAAATGTTTAATCTTATGAAATAACCGATTGGAAGAAGTCTCCTTGCCCCTAAAAACCCTGTCATTTCTTTCCTTGTAGACACCCCAACAAACATACGAAATGATGAAGTCCCATCAATTAGTAAGCAAAGCATTACAGGAAGGAGACTTCCAAGGTAAGAATAAATCTTCAATACTAAGGGGAAAGACCCAGTCTAGATCTAGAAGTCTACAAATCCTCTCCCATAACCTTCTTGTATAAGAGCAATGAATGGTCAAATGGTTAACTGACTCTTCCTCTTACTTACAAAGGTAACACCTGCTAACAAGACACATACCTTTCTTCATTAAGTTATCACTAGCAAGAATTTTATTCTGCAATAAAATCTAAAAAAATATGTTAACTTTGGGTGTCAAGCCTTTGAACCAAGCTTTAGCCTAGAAAGGCACATGATAATCTTCAAAAGAATTACCATACATAGAAGAAACAAAGAAGCCTTTGCATTTGGATTGTATTTCCAAATTAAAGAATCCTCCTCATGGACTAAAAAGATAGCATTCAACATTTTGTTAAGGTCATTAAGAGCCTCATCCACTCTAGATAGGTTCACCCATTTATCTTTATCCCAATAATTAGAAACAAAGGTTCCAAACATAGTCTTGCATTGTTCCATATACCCATTCCATTTCTGGTTAGAACATAAAGCATGATCAATAATCCATTTATCTTCCCAAAAATGAATAGTCCTGCCATTTCCAACCTTCCATCTTACCCATTTACTAATAATCTTCTTATTTTTTTTAACATGCTTCCAAACCATAGAGCTCCCTTGAGTATCCTCGCTGCCCAAGAAAAGATTAAAGCCATAATTCTCCCTATTATATTTATCATTCCATGTATCTTTTCATTCTCCATCTTCATTATGAAATCTCCAAATAAGCTTAATAAGTAAAAATTCATTCATGTTATTAATCTTTCTAAGATTCAATCCTCCTTTTTGATGGGCATACAAATGTTATCCCAAGCTATCAAAGCCAATCTTTTCTTCTTTTAAATACTAGTCCATAAGAAATTTTTCCAAATATTTTTAATGGCCAAAGAATACTTCCTAGGAATCTTAAAGACACTCAAAGCATATAAAGGCATGTTTTCTAAAGTGGATTTGACAACCATGACCTTGCCAGCTTGGCTAAGGAGAGATCCTTTCTAACCAACTAACTTTGAGTTTAATTTTTCAATTAGGGAGCTCCAGAAGGAATCAAGTGGGTCCAGAGAAAGAGGTAACCCAAGATAAGACCCCAGAAGGTTGCCAATCTCACACCCCATATTGTTTTTAATTTGTTCTACCTATTTTCATTAACATTAATGAAATAGATCAATTTTTTGGTCTAATTAATAATCCTCAAGCGCCTTTTTGATATTTCTCACATTTTTTATAGAGGCTTCTCCCATCACAATGGAATCATCCACAAATTGCTGATGGGAGCAAGTAAAATTTTTAGAAGAAGGTCTTAAACCCACAAAATCCCCCCTTTGGACCATATTTTCCACAAATTTTCCTAAAAACTTAGCCATGAGGATGAAAAGAATTGACAATAATAGATCCCTGTAAGGAAACTAGGCAATAAAGAATATATAACTGTTTCCACATAACCCACAATAGATCTGAAATAAATACGAAATTAAAATTCACATGCAAGAGAATAGAAAACATACCCACAAAATTGTGACACAAGATATACCCTGGGAAACCCTCATTGAGGGAAAAACCCAGCCTCCAAAAGCATCCATCACCATATATTATTCAAAAAAAAATACCATTTCCATACAACCATGGAAGCCTTCATGGCCATAGCCACAACCGAGCAAACTATGTGAACAAGCATGAATCCACACATCCCATGCCATGCTTCCAACCTTCACAAATGCTCCCTTGGCTAACCTGTTAAGCCTTGTCCCGCTCGACTCTTGCCTTTTTTCCTTCTTGTCTCTCTACAACAACTACCCTTTTGGCTGCTTATATAGTAGCAAGTCCCACAAAATCGCTAAGTGGTATTACATAAACCATGTGCTACCTAACCCACTAACCCCACATTTAATATTGGGCATTTAATTCTTTTCTCCAATATCAAATAATCACATAAAATATTATCACAATGTTACAATACAACTCATCAAGAATATTCCATGGGAGTCTTTACATGTTGCACGTCCATCTAGGCACAACATTACATAATAAAATAACAATATTATGCAATGTGTGCAACACCCATGATCTCAACAATCCCCTTCTTTGAATCGATGAGAAGCCCATAAGAAAGGAGTTAGAGAGCCATTAATAAGAATAAAAAAGGTGGTAGAGAAAACCAACATATGAACCAACTCCAAAAATCTATTGTTGAACCCAAAATCTTCCAACCCACACTTTAAAAAATCCCAGTCCACCCTATCATAAGCCTCGGATAAATCCAACTTCAATAAGAACCCTTCTTTCTTGGATTTAGTGAGGGAGTGGATATTTTCATGCATCGAAATAATAGAATCCAAAATATACCTACTAGGAACAAACCCATTTTGCTGTCTTGAAATCAAATTAGGCTAAAAAGACAAAATCTTGAGAGTTAGAACTTTAGAGATGATCTTATAAAATGAATTACAAAGGATAATAGGTTGAAATTGGTCCATGATGTCAACCCCTAACTTTTTGGGAATCAAAGCAAAAAAGTACCATTTAGCTCTTTAAGAAGTTTTCTAGAACCAAAGAATTCTTTAACTCCAATAAACACTTCCTCTTGAATGATAGACTAGTAAGTATGAAAAAAGAGGAAGGGAAAACCATCTAGACTAGGAGCCTTGTCTCCCTCAAAGGAAAAAAACATCCTTAGTAATTTCAGCTTTGGAAGGGATGGTCGTAAGGTTTTTATTCTGGATATTAGAAATGCAATTTGGAATACACTTCAGAAACTCCTATTGTTTTTCCTTATCTAGATTTTATTCTCTCTCTTGTAACCCACTAAAAAAATTCATGGCTTCCCTTTGGCTAGCCTCATCCTCATCTATAAATACACCATGGACATTTAATCTAGAGATTTTATTCACCATTCTATGTTTCAAAGTGGTCAAATGGAAGAATTTAGTCTTCTTATCCCTTTCTTTGATATACACTTTTCTAGACCACTACCTCCAGTACATCTCCTCCTTGGTAATAATATCATGCAACTTCACTAATTTTGAATATTTCTCCTCCCAGGTCACATTATCATAACCCTCAGATTGAATGCTATCCTAAATCTCTTTTAACTCCTCCAAAATCCTACTCTTACTATCAAAGATATTCCCAAAAGTTTCCCTATTCCATCTTTTAAATATTATCTTTAGCATTTTTCAGCTCTGTAGAAACTTTAAACATCATTGTTCGCTCAAAATTAATCCCCCACTAATCCTTAATAAGGTTTTCCAACCCAAGATGTAAAGTCCACATCTTTTCGAAGAGAAAAGGATAGTACTTTTTATTTGAGACCAGGTCAGGCAAAAGAAAAATGGGATAATGAGCAGAACCCTCTCCCACATGTGCAAATAGGGAACATTTATACCTTTGAACCAATCATTACTAATCAAGTCTAACTTGGATAAGATCCTTACCAGGTTTTCAATTGGTCCAAGTGAAGTCCATGTCTTGCAAATCCATACCATGCAGTAAATGAAAATCAATATACTCCATCAAATCCATCCTACTATCCAAATTGGTTTGGCTATCCCCCTTCTTCTCATTTTCTTTCAATGGAGCATTAAAATCCCCCATAATGACCTAGTCCTCATCCAAAAAGTTCTTTCTCTAATTAGAAAGTTCAATCGAAAGATACTTTCTACCTCATTTAGTATGAGGTGCATAAACATTAGTTTGCACCCAAGAAGTGTCATCCTTTGCATTAAAGAATCTAATATTGATCATATTCATATTTTTTGAAACGAGTTCCCCATTAATATTACAATCATTCCAAAGAAAATCCATACCCCCCAAGGCCTCATCAACTTCACCTTCTAAAGTCTTACCATTTTTGAACAAAAATAGACTTTTGATTTTATCTTTTGGCATCTTCATTTCCTGCAAAAGAACAATATCCAATTTATTATCTCTAATCATATTCCTAACCATGTCTTTCTTATGAGGATTATTCAATCCTCTGATAATCAATGAAATAATCTTAAGTTCTTATGGAATGTTTTTGATTCTAAGATAGTCCTTTGACTTCCATCTGCTATACTTTTATTGGTCTCCAAAATTCTTTTCTATTGATTAGTAGGTCTCCCTAATGGGTTAGGAGTTTAACCAACATCCCCAGTTTTGATCCCCTTCCCAATTGGGGTAAAGGATACTTCCCCACCTTTGTTACACCTTAGATCCCATCATTTTTAAAACTTTCTTGATGGAGTGAGAAGAATCCCTTGACTTGTAGCTCCTTATTTGCCTATTTATCAAGGAATTTTCTTTATTCTTTTAAAAACTGATCTCCTCCTTTTTCTTAGCTCTAATTTTCTTCTTAGACCCCACACTTGTTCAATACCTTCTTCCTCAACCATCAAAGCTCTTGAGATATCATCTACATCCCCCCACTTGGGTGAGTTTTCCTTCAAAGGTTCTTCCCTATAAGGAGAACATCTGTTGTCCATGGTTCCCAGTCTTAGGATAAAAAAATCATGTGCTTCTTGATACTTTGAATCCTTACTAATGAAAATAATCTTGCTATAGTCACCCAAGATTTCAACTTCTCAGATCTCCTTAGCCTCCACCACTACTAATCTTCTACTCTTGCCATCCTCCTCTAGGATGTCCTCAGACTCTAGGTTGTTAATGGAAGTATATGTCTCCTTTTCTAGAGTCACCTTCTCAACCTCCTTTTCTAGTGTCACCTACTCAACGTCTACCTGAGCACAAAAAAATCCTCATTCATCCTCTTACCAAATAGATGTTTTTCTACAACCTCAACATCCTTAGAGCCTTTGTGAACCCATTCTTTTTTGAATTTTTTTAGGATATTAACCTTAGTTGGACATTTCTTCACCTAGTGGCCCAATTTTTTACAATGGAAACAAACAAATGGGATTGGTTTCATATTCAACCTCCTTCTACCAAACCCAATTTAGATCTAAGAGTAATATTTTCTAGGATATTAGCCACTTGAATGACCCCCACATACATTCTAGCATAAGTTAACCTCCTCCTTGAGACTATCATTGGATCCATGGACATGAATTCACCGAAGGTATTACCTATTCCTTTAAAAACATCTTTAACCTAAAACTCTAGAGGCAAACTAGGAAGTTTGATCCAAACAGGGGCTTGAACTACTAATTCATCCTGGGATTTGAGGTTTGGGGACCATTTTTGTAAGATCAGTGTATGCTTGCCCACAACCCACGGTCCATTGCATAAAATTTCACTTCTATCTTCATCATAAGAGAAACAAAAGGAAAAGCATCATTTTGACATTGTAGCAATATCAACCTATCCCTTCAAATCCCATTTCCTTTTAACAAAGGTTCTAACAATCTCAATATTTGGTTTGGCTCCCAAGAACCATCTCACAAGGGTATGATCCATTCTAAAAATACTCATATATATGATTTGGTTTGGGATTTCCAATATAAACAAACCTTTCTTAGAAAGAGAAAATTTTTTGACTAAAGGAAGGGAAGAATTACCCACCAACTTGATTCCAAACAAACTTGACCACTTACTAGCAAGAATATTGGAAACAACCATAGACCTAGGTCCCCCCCAGATCCCCAGGTGTGGCATCTTCATCGAGTTCCTTCCTAGGTTGTCCTACATCCACTGTGATCTCCCCTTGACCTCCCATTCTTGATAGGCCTACAAGAGTCTCAGACCCTTTTAAAATTTGAATACCACCTTTCTTGCTTACCACTCCTAAATCACCTAGTCCATCCATCTCAAGTTTCAGATGCATTATGTTATGTAAAAGGTAAAGGATCAATTATACTTAATGATAAGATTAGATGTGACAATACATATACATTGAACAATTCACAATACTAAGTTTAATTTTAAAATAGGAAGGAAAATATTTATGATGCTACTAGTGAACTAATTGGAAGTGGTGATCAAAGAATAGGTAACTTGTTCTATCTAGACCTATTTGAAGATGTTTGGTTATGGCATAAGAGGCTATGACATAAAAGGCTATGTCATTTTTACTTTGATAATTTGGTAAGCATTAGTAAGATTAAAATAGTAAGAGGGTTATCAAGATTGAGAAAATTTGATTAAGTGATGTACAAACAATGTCAAATGGGAAAAATGGCAAAGTCTAGTTTCAAGAGAAAGACCTATTATTCTGATGATATTTTAGAATTGGTTCATACTAATTAATGTGGTCCTATCGAAGTACAAAGCTATTATGGTGGAAAATAATTTACTCTATTTGTCAATGATTATGTTTAGAATGATGACTGTGATGTTTCTTAAAGAAAAATATGATGCATTTCAAATGTTTAAGTGGTATTTAGCTAGAGTCAAAAAAGAAACAAGAGTCTGAAGTGCTTGAGATTAGATAGAGGAGGTGAATTCATATCAGATGAGTTCAACATATTCTACAATGACAAAGGAATCAAGAGACAAATGAGTGCACCAAGGCCTCCACCACAAAATGGGATAGTTGAAAGAAGGAATAGATTAATTAAAAAATATGCAAGGACACTAATGATGGAGAAGATTGTTTCACAAAGATATTGGTGATAAGCTACAAATAATATAGTGTATACTCTAAACCCATATCAAGTTAAGAAAGGTACAAACAAAACACCTTTTGAACTTTAGTATGGCTATGCACCTAATGTGAATTATTTCAAACTTCTTGGAAGAAAATGTTAAATATTGAAAGATGCAAGGAAATGAAAACTTGATGTAAAGAGTGATGAAAGTATAATCCTAGTTTATTCCACTAAAAGAAAGACATATAAGTGTTTGAACACTAACAAATTTGTGGAAAGTACAAATGTTAGAGTCAATTTTGTTAGTTTTGATGAATTTTCTAAAAATAATGAAGAGGAATGCAAAAAGGAACTTGAAGATTATATAAAATTTATCTACATCTATTTAGGAGAGCCTAGTACTTTACCTAAACTAGAGAAAGAGGTTATCGAGCATCAACAAGTAGGCATTGTCGAGGTTCACCAGAAAAGATTTGTTGACCATCAGGTTGTAGGAGTGGATTCATAGTCAAAAGAAGTCAAACATCAAAGAGAGGAAATTGAACACCAGATAGGCCATGTCAAGTTATAGCCAAAGATACCTGAAGGAGATGAACAAGTAGAACCAAGTGAAATGCATGAAGAAGAAAGAAGATCTTAATCTGTTCTAGAAAACTATATAAGAATAACCCATACACTAGACCAAGTCATTAGAAATAAAGATTCAAGATTCATGACAAGAAGTAAGTTGAATAATGATACATGTTTACTATGTGAGGTTGAACCTAAATTGGTTAAAAGTGCTTTGGAGAATGAAGATTGGATTAAGGAAATGAATGAGGAAATTGATCAAATAGAAAAGAACAAGACATGGACATTGGTACCCAAGCCAAAGGATAAGAATGTGATTGGAAAAAAGTGGGTATTTAGAAACATGTTGAATGAGAAAGGTAAAGTTACAAGAAATAAGGCAAGACTAGTTTGTGAGGGATATGCACATGAGGAAGGAGTTGACTATGGTGAGACATATGTTGATTTGGTTGGAGACATTAATGATAGAAAGAGTACAGGTGGAGGAATTTTCTTTCTAGGCAATTGATTGATTTCATGGACAAGAAAGAAGCAAAAATGTATTTCTCCATCCACGATAGAGGCTGAGTATGTTGTTGTAGTAGTTAATTGTTGAAAGGTGTCAAGAAAGATATTATTAAAATTGTTGTGATATATTGTGATAACACAAGTGCTATAAACATATCAAAGAATCTTATGATTCACACAATGACCAAACACAATTATATCAAGTATCATTACTTGAGAGAGTTAGTACAAGACAAAAAAGTAAGATTGGAGTATGTGAACACAAAGGAGAAGATAGATGGTATATTCACTAAAGCATTACCTAAGGATGCTTTTTTGTATCTAAGAGGTAAGTTAGGGGTCATTACCCTATTTGAGGCAAGCTAAGAAGAGATTTTGCATTGCATCAAATGTAGTTATTAGAATATATTACACATTGATGCAAGAGGTCAAACTTTAGGAGCTACCTAAAGATTGTGAAAAGATGAACTGAAGCATCAAGCAGATGAAATTGCAAGGAGTCAAGTCAAACAGAGAATGTAATTTTGACATAATATTCAGATAGTGATATAGAGAGAATGTTAAGTATGTGAATGGATGACATCTTTGGCATTTTTTTCAAAGAGGGGAAATGTATGCAGTTATCATACAAGCCACATATCAAAGAGAGAATATGATTAGAGTTAGAAGTTGAAGAATATAAAATTGGTATCATAGAGGGAGAAGTGTAAGTGACTACAAGATGAGAATTAGAATGAAACTAAGGATATTAATGAAGATCTATATCAAATCGTAGAGGTCACAAAGGGAGCTCACTAGTACATTATAGGTAAAATTTTGACCTAAATTTTTGACCAACCTTTTTTTATCTTGGTTTTATGTCTGAGTTGGTCAACATATTGACCAACTCGGGTTCAAATAACAAAATACAATTTTTTTTTGTTACTTGTTACTTTCAATTTGTTTCTACACACTATTGGAGCATTTGGTGTGTGGCATTCATCAAAGGAAATTACCTTTCTATCATCCAACAAGTTGGGCCTTCCTTCCTCTCTTGCCAGTGGTTATAGATGCTCATCAATGTGCGCTTACAAAATTTACATTTTCAGGGTATGAGTGTCATTCAAACCCTTCATGTTACTATTTCTATTTTTGGTTGGCTTTAGCCTTGATTGAAGCTAACTTTATGTTTCCAAGATTTTTTTTCTTATATACACAACTGCTTTGTATTTGGGGAGTTTGGGGAACTATAATCCCAACCACACCCAATTGAGGGTTAATTCATATCTTTTAATGTGGAAGACAACTCTTTTTGGGGGGGGAGAGAGCCATACAACTTTAGATAGGCAGTCAGTAATGTCCCTTCAAGACTCTATAAATGTTAATACTTAAGTGTAAGTTCTTCAAGAAATTCTATCAGCTATTTGAATTAACACAAAACCCCCCAAATAACTGAAGCCCAACCAAATAACTATAAAGTGATCAATGCCTTCACCCAACTCTCCTATTCTTAAAAAGAATCTTTGGATTGACTGAAACCTTAAAAGAAGTGTACTTTGAGCCTGAGGGAACAACTTCAGGAGTCTTGTGTAATCACAAGAAACTCATAATCTACATTCTCTACATTCCCAAGGTATGCTTGCCTTAACAAGAAATTGATTATACTGGCCCCCTCCTTTATATGCATCACACCATGACTACAAATTTGATAGAGAATTAGATGTCTTATTAGCTAAGATTTTCACATATGAATATAATATAACTTGATTGAAGAGCTCTATAATTCAGCTCAAAAAAATTAAAAATCTTATGTGTGTCTCTTAATGTCCACCAGCTCTCTTAATAGAGTCAGAGAAAGAGATCACCCAAGTGGTACATAACGCTAATGTCATCTACATAGATCTTAGTACATACTACATGGTGTCTCTAAATGATTAGAGTTATGAAGAAACTTGTGACATGATAATATTAAAGATATCTATTACAAATTACAACTTATCTATTGTGCTTTGCAAACTATTTGCTATCCTAGAAGAATTTATGATGTTAAAATTAAAGCTAATCTAATTTCCAAACTAGGGAGCGAAATATTTACTATCAACGTTCAAGGGAAGGCACAAAATCATAGATGAAATCTTTTATCATGGTAATTAAAGCCACATTTATACTATTAATGATCTTATAACTAATATTCATCCACATTATACCCATATATTGAGAGCTTAAAAACAAAGTATACTAAGAAAAATGGGCACTTGTCCATCAAATTAGCATCTTCCAAAGTGTCTTAAGCTATATCACTAATACATGCCCCTATCACTTTCTTAAATAGTTTACAAAACTATCCAATTCCTCTTCCTCATCAAGATGATAATCCCTTTACTTATGTGGTTCCCTAATGTCCAAATTGATACTTGTCTTCTCACTGCTGATCCAAATGATATAGTTCACTTATCTCCTCGATACTATTGCTTGGACATTACAAAAAATTTCCCATAATCATTTCTAGAAGCTTCATTCATAATGAGGTGGTGGCTGTCCAATAGTTGCACATGACCAACTTTTATGCAAGTTGTGAGACAATAATCCTCATTAACCCAACAACATATGCTACAACTTTTAAATAAGATGACACATAGTCCTAAGGGGAATTAGATCATTAATAATTCACAGATGTCTCAATATGGTTCAATTTGAGAAATTATCAACTACGTTCATGACATAATAGGAAAGCATTACATAAATGCTATCAATTGACAAGTTTCTCAAGCACACGGATTACCACAAGGATTCAATGTAGATACCATAAGCTAATGATGATAGATATTTTTTATTATATTTATGGTTATTTAACATGTCATTATGGAAAATAATACATGCTAGTTTTCTTTCATATTCACCACATCTACCTCACACATGTAGAGAATAGAAAATAAGAAAAATTGTGTCATTTGTGCCATGTTATAAAAAATGATCAACAAAATCCATGACCTATTACTAATTTAAAGATTTTGGCACACTAAAACTACCAATAAGAAGATTGAAGGCCAACATCTAAGAAGAATATAAGTAGAATGCAACCTGATAATGAAACTAACAAGGTGTCTGCAACTACTACTCCAAGTAAGCTAACCAACCAAAGTGAACTACCAACCTGTAAACAACTTAGAGTTACATAATTTAATGGTAATACTATCTACAATGAAATGATTACATCATTCAGTAAGTAGCAAGTGTTTTGTACCAGAAAGAGAAGTTTAAGAAATGTGGTAGTGAGCCTGTTGATGAAACCAACAAGATTACTACCTACTATCAAGGACTTGCATATTATTTGAATGCCAAGTTTTTATTAGTCAAATTTGTTGCTTTTAGTATATTCATTGATCAGGGTATGATGCAAACCCATGCAATCCAATCAACCAAATTCTTTTTTAAGACCAACTAAAGTACTATTGATCTCCAATTTAAATCAAAGCATGGATATAAATCTAAATTAAAGAACAAAAAAAGGTTTTCCAACTTTCTAGAGCCTTATGAAATAAGAATCCATTCAATTGAAAAGAGCTAAAATTTTGGCAGACTTCAAAAAATATATTACTACCCTACAAAATAAGCAATAGATAGAAATAATAAACATCAAAATGCATCCAAACTCTGAAATGACTTGACTATGAGTAGGATGTTTTGAGGCACCCATAAAGAAAAGTTTATATTTCATCCAAATATGATGGCTAACAAGTCAAATTTACTTGATGAAATGAATGTTTATGATCATTCAAGGGAGAATTTCTGTCTTTCTTGTCTCTCAACACTATTGATACAAACCACTATGTTTGCATTCTTGAGAAGCAATTTCACAGAGCTCCTCCCAAGTGTTTTATAATTGGGCATGACATTCCTCAAACAAAAAAGGTTCAAATACACGTACATAATCCTTTGTAGACTCAAATGTGTTAGGAATGCATTGCAGTTCCATTTCATTTGTAAAACAAAATGATTTTTAGAGTAATTTCATCACCATCTAAGATGCTACATTAAAATTGATAAATTATATATAATTAAACCAACAAAAAAACCAAAAAAAAAGAATAACTCGAGTACTGTGCCTTCAAGAATTTCCATTTCATCTGTAAAATAAAAGTGTTTTTAGAGTAATTTCAGCACCATCTATGGTGGATAGTTGGTAATTCATAGCTTGAAACTAATGATACAACAACAAAAAAAACTAAGAATTACTTTGGAGTATTGTAACTAATTCTTTTTTAATAGTTATAACATGTAGTGTGACACCAAAAAAACTTGAATATTTGAACATTGTAAATGGAAAATAACTATTTTAGATGTAGCAATCTCCAAAATATACCTAAACTAGACATGGTAGCATGCAAGAAAAATATAGATGGAAATTGAAACAAATGATTCAATATAAAATACTAAACAATCTGCATTTGAACCATCACAATGCAAAGGCTAAAAAGTGCTTCATTTTTCAATAGTAAAGCTTCAAACTTTCATAAACACATATTGGTTTAACCATTGTGCATCTAAAACTCCAATATCTATAGCTTAATTCAAAGAAAACTTGAAAATCAATGCAAATAAGATCGACCACATGTATAAATAGTAGTATTTAGTCCAGGTAAAGCAAGCACTTCAATGAAAAAAAAAAAAAAAAAAAACAAATTCTCTCAAGACTTAAAAGCACCTCCATGATACAAATTTCCCACCAATGCAATATTCTTCTTGTAAACCATATCATATAGGAACAAATCAGATGATAGAAATTAAAGATTAAACCAAAACAAAAAAAATTAGGACCAAAAGATAAAGTCCCTTGTCCTAAATTTATTTGGTCTCAAAAAGGTGGAAAAATCCTCCTTGAATTCATAAATTCTCAAACAATCATCTTCCATGATGTAACATATGCATGTCAAAATCACACATAATTAACTACACTGCTTTTCAAAGTGCTGAGAACAATATCCTATTTGACACTAGAAGCCATGGAGGAAAGTAATATACAAGTCTAATTTACATGTCATCATGCAACTTCTTTTGGCTAATCATTTCTATTGAGATCTTCTTACTATGCTCTGAAATTCGTTGTGGTTCCTTAATAATAGGTAAAGCATTTAGACAAAATATATTAGGAGGTTCTATCAAGCCAAATTAACCGAAAACAAAATTTGAATTGGAAGATCAGGTGCTAAGAGATAGTCAGTGAAAAATATTGCATTTAAAACCTCATTTGCAAGCTTACCAAAGATGCCACGCTAAGTGGATAAGACTAGATCTTTGGCCAAAAGATCAGCCAAAGATCTCTCAATTTTAAATTTTCAAACACAATTTCTATGGGTTGTCACTAAAAATATACTAGAGAAAATCTCTAGACTTTGGTAATGTTGTTTGTGAAAGATATTGGGACAAGATATAATTGATTGTGAATTAATAATGTTTTAAATTACATTCAACAAGGTATCATTGAATTTGATTATGTATATTTTTAAATGTCATAATAGACTATATTTTGTATAATTTGTTTTGAAACTTTGAAAAAATAGATTAGTATGTATATTACATTATGTAGGTCAGGTATTAGGCAGTAATTTGGGGATTAATTTTGAATAGCTCCCTTCTTTTGGAGCTTTGATATGGCATGTACTTGCTTTATAGTAGAGTTTCCCATTTTTGGCAAGGTTAGCATATTAGCTATACTTTGATTGCTTATTAGATATCTTTACTAGATATTTTAGGGGCAATGTTGTTGTAAAATAATTGATTTTTTTTTTAAAGTTTCATTTAACTAGTAAACAAAGTTATTACATTTTATCTTTTGTGTTTGTATTGCACTTTGATGATGTAGGTTGAGGTCAATAGTAGTAATGCAACCTCTATTTACACATTCTTGAAATCAATCAAAGGTGGATTTTTTGTTGATAGCATAAAATGGAACTTCATGCTAAGTTTTTGGTTGACAACAATGGAAATGTAGTTGATAGATATGCACCCACAACATCTCTGTTGAAGATTGACATACTTGAAAAATCATACTTTGTTATTTTGTCAATTTATTCTATGAAAATTGCACTTACAATCTTTTCAAACTGGTTTTATTTGTTTGATGACACATCTTATAGAAATAATGGCTAATATATCTATTGTTATGTTTGCAGGAAGATTGCAAGAAACTGTTGGGTGTTTCCTAATGCATTGAAAAACTATGTTATAGCTA
This sequence comes from Cupressus sempervirens, assembly GCA_028749045.1. Classification (NCBI taxonomy): domain Eukaryota; kingdom Viridiplantae; phylum Streptophyta; class Pinopsida; order Cupressales; family Cupressaceae; genus Cupressus; species Cupressus sempervirens. The sequence continues at coordinate 351,645,856 of CM053792.1, read as the reverse complement.
TTCTTCCTATTTACATAGAATGTAAGAAGCAATAATTTAACTAAGACATGGTTATATTATGCCCATACAAGACAAAATAGATTAGTAGTTACCATTTATAGTACATAATAATATTTTGCAATAATAAGAGAGTGCTCATGGATCACTTTTTGAGTGTCATTGTTTGATATGAGTGTTTGGTTCAGGTCTAGGATTTACATAATGCAAATTAAGCTATTCATGGATATAGATAAGCTAGTAATGACTATATATTCTCATGGTGTTGTTTAATTAATGAATCTATTCTCATTAAAGAATTAGAATAAAGAAAACTAAGTTATTTTTCTTACTTAAATGCCTAATGATTCTTGTTTATAATAATTTTGAATCCACTATAGTCTATTGTTGTATTTAATTTTGTATATTATACATAAAAAGTCTTATACCATTAGTTCTTTTATCCAACTTATCGAGAATGATCACTTCATAATTATTTGAATTTCCTCAATGATATGCTTAACTTTCTTTTTATAGCTATACTAAATAGTGCCATGATTATTCAATCTATGGTCTTGTTACTTGCAGGTATGGCTTCCCATTGTATGTATAAAGTTTAGAGGAAGTTGGACAAGGTGGGGGTGTACTAACTCTAAACTTATTTGTTGATCACTTCTTCATTAGCCTATAGTCATTGTATTTTAGGTTCTTGATTCTTTTCCTTGTTCTAAAAGTGAAATATTTTATTTAAGATCCTTATGAGTTTAAGATAGAGAAACATATTCTACAAGTCAACTTCCCCTATTTCAATTGCCTCTGAAAACTAGTCTTCAAGTCCTTGTATCATTTTTGGTTGGGTAGTATGTAGTAGTGAGTAGATATTTGATGTGTACATGAACAAGAATAAAATAATAGTAAATAACTTATTTTTTCATACAATTTATGTCTCTCATAATTTATGTCTTTGTATTAATAAATCAAATAGCAGATGACACAACTAGATTAGGGAAAAGGTGCTTTATGATGGATTTTGAATTGGATATGGAATTTATAGCCATAGGAAGACTTGTGATTTTTTTTTAGACCTTCAAATCCATGAACCCACAAACTACTATTATTTGAGTATCTTCAAGTTCAAACACCTGAAATAGGAATAGTTAATTTATGAAACAACTAAAACTCAATCTTCATTTTCTCCTTGAAGTGATAAACACCATTAGACCGATAAAAATTAAGGTGCCTTCTGGTATCAGTTATGACAAGGAAAATTTAGAAAATGAAGAAATCATAGAGGTTTGAACAAAATCGATTACAAAATGTGGTCTATGACATTTTGGTAAAACGGTAAAATAATCTTTCCATCATAAAACTTAAACAAAAAGAGAGATATCTAGCAAACAAGTAGGTGTTAAGCATCTTGCTAAACTAATGAGAAATATTATGTGTAATTGTTTAAGGATTCAAGAGATGTTGAAGATAAGATTCGTAATCATTATCAACTATTATCTAGTTAGAAAATGTAATTTTCCTTGGTCATACAATAATGGCTAGAATTTCCACAAAGACATTGGTCTATGCACCCAACTTAAAAAATGTAAAGGAATACTTGGGCCTTTGGAGAATATATCTATCAAAAAGTGCTCTATAAAATGATTATAGACATTTATTTAATGTTTCTTTTGTGAGCAATTTATTTTGAAGATTTTAGAAATCTTCACTATTATGCCTAGTATAGCTAGGAACAATCCTTTGGGTAAAATATACATATGTTACAGTACAATAAGTAGTTTGAACTCCCAAATCTAATTTACAAAATATGATAGACATCTATAGAAGCCATGTAAAAAGGATTAATACATTCTAAATTTGTGTGGGAAGTCATGACTAATTTAATGTCAATATCTCTTATCATTAATCCTCTAGAGGGCACAATCCTGTTGCACACAATATTTATAGCCTTGGACATTGATGATGTTCCTTTTATTATTTTGAAGGACACATCTTCCATGTGCACTATAGAATTCTTCTATGATAAGGATTTTCTTAAGAGCTCTAATCTTTACTCCTATTGCTTGGATTTCTGAGGAGTAGGTTAATGCAAGGTGGAGTTGTTTATTGTCCCAAAATTACCAAATTTATGTATTTCATGATAGACACTATTTGAAACATGGGAAAGAGACCTAATTTGTCCATATTTTATGTAAAAATTGATACCACCAGATTTGATCAATAGAATAGTAATATGTTTAGGTTAATATCTAACTACGGGTGCTTGAGCACAAAGCTATACATGTACACAAGGAAAGCCAAACAACTTCCAGAATGAATCATACTGAACTATTGAAATGAATAGTCACAACTTTGATATGTGCATACTCTACACTAAATACAAACTTGCCCTATTAAATGGCCCCAACTCATGACAAACAAGGAGTAATGGAAAGGCTCAACGAAAGTTATTGATATTACAATATGGGTGAATTTGAGCGAGGTGATCAAATTATTCTTTCAAAACCATATGTGCAGATATAAACATTGAGTGTCTAATATTTTTGTAGATATACACATTAATTAGACCAACTTTTTCTTTCAAAACCATATGTGCAGATATAAACATTAAGTAAAACATGTTCAATATTTTTGCAAATATACACATTAATTACACCAAATTTTTCTTTCAAAACCATATAGTTCAGATATAAACATTAAGTACAACATGTCCAATAATTTTGTAAATATATTTTCCTATGAAGAAAGATCATGCCTAACAATATGAACCCAGAACAAAATACAAGAAAATTGCTATATTATGGTCTAAGTTTCAAAGAAAATTTGATAAATGTAATTGTCCTTGCAAAATGTGTAAGGGTTTAAAGAATAAAAGAATTCTAATCACAACAGCCCATCGTCATTGTAGGCAACATGGTCATGTTGAAGGGGGACACAATTTTCGTCAATTATTGAATGTGGATTTCCTACTGGAGGAACATGGAGTGTGAATATCCATGTTGAGGACAACACTCCCATGGAAGAAGATGATAATGTGCTAGAGGAAATAATTGAAGAAGATAGTATTGGCACAGATGATGAAGATGCTCACTAGCATATCTGATAGTATTGGCACAGATGATGAAGATGCTCACTAGCATATTTGATAATGATGTTTAAGATGTTCTTGATATACTTATGCTTGAGAAGGCACATGAGCCCCTATACAAAGGCTCCCAAAAAAATCTTCTCTCTGCTATAGTTTTTCTGGTGAACTTGAAGGTTATGAATGGTTTATCCAATGTAGCAGTGCCATGTATGCTAAGGTATGCCATTTTTTTCATCTTCAATGTTAGCATACCATTACTATTCATTATATTAAAATTCATATTTGTTGTTGTAGGTTGATATGTGATTTTTTGTTACCACCATCAAACATTCTACCTCATTTGTACTGAGAATTACCTACCATTATGAATCAAATTGGAATGAAGTATCAGACAATATATGTATGCCCCAATGATCACATCCTATATCATAAATAACATGAATTTGCAACAGAATGCCCTGATTATTATATTAGTAGATATTAGTCAGATCAAAAAATATATAAAAAGGTGCCTCACAAGGTTCTTCTAGTACATTCTCATTATTCTACATCTTCAACAATTAGTTAGGTACATAATCTTGACACAATTTATGGATTACCATGCACACAATAGAATTCAAGATGACATTATGTAAATGCCTATGGATGGTTTTGCATTTAAAGAGATAGAAGAAACATGACCACACTTTAAAGAATAACCTCATAGTCTTCAAGCTTTCATTAGCAGCGAATGGTGTCAATCTATTTGAAGATATGAGATCTATTTACTCAGTGTGGCCTATTTTTGTTATTAACAATAACATTCCTCCTTGGATGTCCATAAAGAGGGAGCACATAATATTTTCAATGGTTGTTCTTGGTATTTTTTAATTTAATAGTTACTAAATTAATTTATAAATAGTGCATAAAAAAAAGCATAATAATTATGTAATGTTTCTATTCAATTAATTACTAGGTAAGTACCAAGTTAAAGATATGAACATGTATATTGAGCCCCTTATTTAAAATTTTTTGAAGTTATGGGATGGGGTCACTATGTATGACATCTCTATATCAAAAGTACAAAGACAATTTCAATTCTATGCAATGCTTGTATAGACAATACATGATGTCCCTAGACTAACTCATTTTTACAGGATGTTATATTGTTAAGGTCGTACATTTTTGGTCTATTATAGTTCTTACACATTATTTTTGTATGATTAAGTTGTGCATGATAATTTTAGATGATCCAATTTTACATGATATTTTAGGTCTTCAAACAAAGGAAAAAATTGTATGTCTAGTTTGTGGTTCGAAGATGAAATCTTGTCATTCAAGAAGTTTAGGAAAGAATGTGTTTGATGAGTTTAGGAACTTTCTCCATAGTAATCATAAGTATCAAATTACTAAAAAATATTTTTTAAAGGGAAAGAAGAGACAACATCAAGGCTATGAAGAATGACACCTCATCTATGGAAGTTGGAATATGATCGACTAAATTATCAAGGTAATGTCTAGTTTGTGGTCCAACATCTAATATTTATAGTTTGATATTGTATTTTATTTAGTAATGATGTAATTGATTCTTGTGAAGGTCATCAAGGCATCAACAACCAAATTTTTAGAGGAATAAAAAGTTATCCTGCTCAATTTAGTGGGTTACCATACTACAAGGATCTCTCAATCGTGCATGTATTTGATGCTATCTATATTAGAAAGAATGTAAGAGAGACACTATTAAAAATATTGGATGGAAGGTATGATAGAAAAAAAATTGCCAAAATTTTTACTGGTATTCATGAATCTAATCATGCATTGAAAGATTTCATTAAATCAAATAGCAATGGAGACCACATAAATATGAGTGTCCTTCCTTGGTTATTAGTGATGCATTAAAAGAAGTCATAAAAAAAATTTATTCCCACGGGATTTTCTACAAATATAAGCACTCTTGTATCAAAGAAAGGTGATTTCGAGTTAGGGTTGAAAACACATGATTGTCTTACCTTTGCCAAGGTAAGTTATGTTCTCTATTTATAATATATTTGTAAAATTACATGTACTACCTATTATATTATTTCATAATATATTGAAATGATCATTTTTTTATGATTGCAATTTGTCCTACCTCTATCCCTCCCACACTAGTTTGACAACTATATTAAACAAGTTATATATGATATTGGAAAATATATGAGGCTAGAACTGTTATTTCATAGATTTATTGCACATATATTATATTTATGACTTGCTTTAATTTTTCTGTAATCTATTGTATAATTTTATTTGAAATCTCGTTTATATGTTCTTGTGTGTTGAATCTCTTTTAGGTGGTTATCATATAAAGAAATTGATAAAAAAAGATATAAAATATTAGAAGTGAAAAATTCCACAGCTTATGTGTGAAATAAAAAAGCGTCTACCTTCAACTTTTTTCAATGCTCAAGAGCACTACCTCACACATCAAGTTGAGGAGACTGAATTATGTAGACCTCTACAATCTAGGTCAATGTGGATGGTTGAGAGACACTTGAAATTTATGAAGGCTTTGCTTCAACAAAGATCATGTCTTGGGGGTTCTATGGTAAAGGGATATATGGTATACCAGACCATGGTGTACATTAGTGAATATCTTCCAAAGTTTGTAGCAAATATCTATGTAGATCAAATTTGGGATCCCAACTCCCTTAACAAATTCAAAGGGGAGTACCTAACGGGGAAAGGTAGATTAAGAAAAGTGAGAGGTAATTATAAGTTATTTTTTTATAGTTAATTAATTCTTATCCATCATCAATAAAGTTGTTTCTAATTGGTCTAATTTTTTTCTTTATAGTCAGTCATGAGTGGGATGCACTACATTTATATATCATAAACAATCTTGATTGGATGATGGTGTGGATTCAATAGTCTTAAGAAAATGGTTTCTCATTAACATAGGATAGTGTTGCATCATTGGTTAAAGAAGCTCATTGTAAGGGAGATCCCATTGTTACGCCAATGGTACTTGATCTAGCATATGGCTTAAGAGATAGAAAGTTACGTGAATGATTACTAATCATGTTCCATAAGTTTAATATCAACTCATAGATCAATGCAAATAATCTTGACATATTTAAATAATTGCAGATCAAACACCACAAAGCTATGTACTACCATGGTTGTAAATTTTGCATAGAAAAGTTAGACGAAATGAAGAAAACTTGTTATTTTGGGATAAGCTCAATCTTTACGGTCACCAATATTTCATTTAGAAATGACATACATCCTCAATAATTTAAAAATTGATACTATGGCATGTTGGATGATATAATTGAATGTGACTTTAGTTTATTCAAATTAGTTCTATTTGTCATCAAATGGTACAAGCTATGGCCGAATCAAAATGATTCTGATAGGACCATTATTAAACATGATAGTGGATTTACAATGATTAATACAAGGTCATTTGAGCGAGTTGGAGATAAGCCCTATGTTCTTTCAAGTCAATGTAAGAAAGTGTTTTATTACTTTGTCATTCCACACAAACTAAGTTGGTCATTTGTTGTTAAAAATGATCCAAGAGCAAGGCCAGTAAAGTATAATGTGATGGAAGAAGAAGATACTAAAGAATCAGAAGTTAAAGTAAATGATGATTACACATGATAGTTACACAATAATGAAGAAGAAGAAGAAGATAATGATGATGATGATGATGATGATGATTTTGGTGATGCTAACAATGATGGTGATGATGACGATAATATTGATGATCATGATCATGCTGATGAAGATAGTGATGATCAAGGCAATGATGGTCATGATAATGGTCATGAAGATGATGATGATGGAAAAAAAGATGGCAGTGGTGATGATGATGATCAAAGTGACAAGTATGATGATGTTGACATGGATGAAGATGATGATCAATGAAATGTCTATCAAGGTATGATATATGTCAAGTATGAGGGGTCATGATTTATTTATAGAAATTTGTTTAACTCGTATGTTTTTATAATTAAGTTATTATGTATTGAACTCTATTGTGGTGGAGTATATACAATGATATTGCATAGCTACCATACATAAAGTAGAGGTAAGAAATTATAAAGTAGACAATGATTTAGATGAATGCATCATGTAATTATTGTCTTCTACATAACTTGTGGTATATAGAACATTGTAATTGGACAACCTTTCATTCATTATAATATGGGTGAATTTAATGATCAAGGTGACAAATTTTTTCTTTCAAAACCATTGTGCTTATATAAACATTAAGTGCAATATCTCCAATATTTTTATAGATATACACATTAATTAGACAAAAAAAATGGCTAACTTAAGATAAATGATTTACATGTGCAGGCTATTCAATGCCTTTGACCAGGATCTTGCACAGTCACATGGATCGACAGGTATAAGTCAATAGACCCTATAGATACAATTTTTTATTTTCATATCTTCTCTTTACCATCAACATCAACTTTATTCCTAGTATGTATCTCATTTTATGGATTGCAGGTATCACCAAATAGGCATTTATCTTATATGTATTCCTCAAGTGAGGAAAATGTAGGAATAGAGGACAAAAGTGAGACATCTAGTAGGTCTAAGTAGGGAGATCAACTAGAGGTCAAAATACTAGAAGAAAATTCAATAAGTGAATGAAATTTTTTCTTTTTGAGATGGGGGTTCATTTTCTTATGATAATGAGAGTGCAAGCAATAGGAAGGTTCCCTTAAGGTACATACATTTTAAAAAAGAATGGGTACCCAAGAAACTACCTCCAATTAACACAATTTTTCTATTAATGAAAGGATATATCACATAGCTCCATCTTCATTACATAGTTTGGGCCTATTTTCCATGGATGGCATAAAGGTTTATGATAATAAATTTGTTGAATTGATGGAGTATGTAGGACCTTGTTGCAATTACAACAACTGTATGCAGATTGTGCAATATAAAAAAGTATGCGTAGGTATGCATTGTCACCAAATTATATACAATGCAAAGAAAATGATCAAAGTAAAAGGTTCGCTATGTATATTGATGGAAGGGGAATATTGTAGGATTTATAAATAGTTCTTGACCTGTGTCAACTAATAAGTGGCCAAATTGTATATTTGAGGTACACAAGGGAAATCATGTTTTTGTATGTATGATAAAATCAATAAGTGCAAGGGAAGAGCTTTGGATAGATTACAATTTGAATCGTGTAGATACAAAAAAATTCCCTATCATGGGACTGGTAAGTATAACACCTAAACCAATTGCCTCTAATTAATATTGACTCCAATATACATTCTACTATTTTATTAATAATTTTTTTGGTAAGTCTATTACTTTAATTTCATTTCTGATTACTAAGAATTACTAATCTTTTTCACAAGGCAACATGGATAGACCACCACCCATGGGTAGGGATGCACCATCTAGTACACTTTCTTTAGTGAAGGTAAACCTTAATTATTCAAATTATATAGAAATAAATGTTGTATTATGTTCTTATTTTTATGGCTTTGGAGTTATTTTGATGGAGTTTTACTGATATTGATGTCACAACTTGATACTTATTGATAGGAAAAAGCTAAAATGAAAGAAAATCAAATGTGATCTGAAACACTGGCATCATTTCTAGAAGACATAGCCCTTAGTGTTGACCCCATTTTCATGGCCCAACAACTCACACAAAGATACAATGATGAAATTCTTAACATTATCATCGAGTGTGACACAAGTGAGAAGGCAGAGGTACTAAAATAAGAATTGGTCCATAGAGTCAAATCTTTGAAGGTAAGCAATAATAGAAATTCAATAGATATTTATATTTTATAGTATCTTATGGATCATGATATAAAATATTATGTGTTCTTCTACAGTAATTTGTGACACCTGTAAGACCGCATGGTGAACATGGTGAGAGTTGTAGAACACAACCATCATTTAAGTAACTCTTTCTCTTTACAACATTATTGAAAATTATAGTATGATTACACCATTGAGTTTATTTGAGTTAGATCTAGTTATGACTAAGTGCTATTCCATACTTGGGTCTCTATTTGAACTAGTTTAGGTTGTGCTTGACTATAAAAGGTGAGAGTGTTATGACCATCGAGTTCAACTAAGAACTCATTTACTGTTAACAAATCCATCTAACAACAAAATTACACTAGTTAAATCAATGGTAATCTACTAAATTAGACATAGGGTTTCCAAACATTGTAATATGTCTTGCACATTCTAGTTCCTCAAAAAAGTTTGGTATTTAATTAGACATTCATGGTTGCTGATTCTAGCTAGTCAAATAGTATCCCATTTGATTTTTATCCAATTTGATCTCAAGACAATTTCTGACTACAAGTCAAGTAGTGTCTTAGATCTTTGGCAAGAAATGCATTGTCATTGGGTAAGTCAAATCTAAGCCTTTTGAAACATTTTATGATGTTATGGATATGTTTTTTGCTTCTACAAGACTATTATAAGTTATAATAGCCTTACAGTCAATGCCATAGCCAATCACATTTTGGAAAAAAAATCTTTTATTCACCAAAACATTGTTGAGATACATAACATAAAAGTGCATAATCAAAGACCCAATCATTTCCTCAACATGTGAGAAGTCATTTTCAGCCCCTTGGATTGGCCTGATGAATCCAAAATGAAGTAGACGTGGGATCATATAGTAGCAACATTAATTGCATGTCATTCTAGGAATCCCAAGAATAAAAAACTTATTTTGTAGGAATGGGATGAACTCCCTAGAATCATCCTTTGATATATGCTCATCATTGTTGACATTTCCATTTAAAATATTGGTGGAAAAAGAAACATCAACAAATAATTGCATGTTAGAAATACCATATCTACTACAAAAGGTAAGAAGACACAAAGATGCAAACATTCTGAAAAAAGTCATCTATTGACTTCACTTGTAATGTCCATTAATATGGCTAATCTCTCCAAAACTACCAAACCCAAAAATAGCTCATTTAATGCAACCAATAAACTAGATATATCTAACATGAACCATATGATATTTAAATTATTACAAAGTACAACTGATATTTAAGTCCTCAACATAACTTGTGACTCCATCTTTTGAAATTTGAAATTAACTGAGTCAAACTCCTTGGATTCTAATATTTGCACTGAAATCTAAACCATTCCTTTTCTTGAAATTCCATGCTATAAAAAAAAACCAAGAAAATATGGAGAATTTTGCAAATGATATGAGAGGATTATCTAAGAAATACCCTTCCAAACTTAATTTCATTTTTAGATGCTTCTAGCTGGTATCCCATTTGATCTTTATCCATTGCAAATTTCTTTGCTAACAATATTGGATTCTTTAGCTCATGATGAAGTGCAGACACCTCCTTCGATCATCACTCTGATATTGCCAAGTGCATTGCTGGCAACAAGGAGCATGCAAACATCCTCAACTATGCCAAGTACAACTGGTAAAACCTTGTTTTGCTATATTTTGTAATGTGATAATCATGCATTATTTTTTTTATTGGGTGGATTTTATACTCATGTACCTATTTTGTGCACTAATAGATAGACCTTCAATTGATAGAGCAACAAAGATTAGTACTACTAAAGCTGATCCATTTCTTAGAGTAGTCTATGTGACTAGTACTGGTTCATTTGTGGGGACATTGGTGTTGAATAAGAAAACTATGTTTTTTGTTAAAATTACAAAAGCTTCCAGGTGCTTTAAAATTATTATTATTTGCAATGTAATTGTACTTTACTTATACATATAACTGATTTTGGACTGATAATCCCATGATGTTTTTGTAGGAAATAATGTTTTCTTTGATCATCTTTTTGATGTGACATTGAGGCTATTTGGACCCACCATATGTAAAAAGTACATAGTTTCATATCATTGCTATAATATTTTTATTTTCTTCCATTTATTATACTATATTAAAGTTATTGATCTAACAATTTCTTTTTTAAAAGGTGGAATGACTAGGGTCTTGAATTAAAAAATCAGCTCATTACATCTTTTGAGGACCTTTTTGGAAAAAATATTTTTGATACTACCCTACTTCTCAAAAGAGCACCAAAACATATAAAGACTGTGAGGGACCAATATAGAAGGGGTCTAAAGGAGAACCCAAAGTATGATAGTCTTCCTATGATTCCACCGATAGAGTGAAATGAAATAATAAAAGATGCAAAAGAGAAAAGGCTACATGATAATAAAGGAAATAAACTAGAACATGGAAAAAGAAGGTATGTCATGATAGTTTTAAGTAGAATGTAATCATGCACTGGTTAGTGATCTTTGTAAATTTATAATCTAACATGTTTCAAACTATTCATAGACTGTAGGACACATCAGTAGCTACAAAAGTGAGACTAGAAAAGGTTGGCCAACACAAACTTGACTCTGGTGGCTATATGAGTCTTTAGTCTCGACTTGTAAGTAGCAACAATGGAATTTTATATATTTTTTAAAAAAAAGTTGTAATTTTTTTTTTAATCAAATCACACATGCAAAATTGATGATATTAATCAAAAAATATAGGGTGCAAAATTCAATGTAGAGCTAACGGAAGAAGATAAAAAAATTGTCTTGAAGGAATGCTATAAAGTCATGGAGCTACACCCCTACACCAGGAATCTAAAAGCCATACCCAAGAATCTAGTGTACCAAATGAGACACAAATAAATTGGTCAAATGAAAAGTAAATCAAATTGAATTGTTGAGAAATTTCTTTTTTGGTGTTAGTTTTGAACATAAATTGATTGCATAACAATGCACATAACATTTGACTACAAACATCATATCCTATTATAGAACCTGCATGTGATGAAGGCCATGATGTGCATCATAGTGGTGGAGGTATTGATTTGGTATTGGAAATTATTTATGCAATTATGAATACAATTTATTATCTTCAATTGCAATTTGACGTGTAATTTTTTTTGAATATTTTAGAGCATGTTGAACATCATGGTGAAGGAGTTGAGCATGTTCCAAGTGTTCAACATGTTGACATGGTGGCAAATCAAAATGTTAATGTACATGATGTGACATTATCAGGTAAGAAAAATGCATGTCATGTTGTACAAGTTATATAAATACTTGTAATAGTTAAAAAAGAAAAAAGAAAAAGAGTATGCCAATTTAACCCATTACTTGTTCTTGAAACAGAGCCCCCTTTAGTACAGCAGCCTCCTGCTCCTCAAAATAGGAGGAGGCATCAAAATTTGACATAACATGTTCCACAAGAGAAGGAGAATGAGGAAGATATTGATACTACTATCAACCTTTTTCTTAAGAGAGCTAAGAAAAACAAAAAGAAGAAATGATTTTTTTAAAATGCTTTTTGATAAACCTTGTTTGCTAAACTTTGTTAGATAATGAAAGAATGTTTTTTTAAGTAATTATCTATGAAAGTTGCATATTAATATTTATTTTTATTGCATTTTAATTAATATTGTTATGTGTTAATGAAGTCTTGATTAGTATTGTGTATTAATGAATTTTATATCATAGTAATGAATGTTATGTGATTGTATTGATTGAATGTTATAGTTCATAAATGGATGAATGAATGAATGCAGTATGTAATTAGATGATAATGGAGAATTTATATTGATGTTAGGGGGAGGGGGATGAGGCTAGATGAGCTTCCACCTTCACGTGGTTGGCCTTGTTAAGTAGAGAATATTAAAGTATTCTCAAAACCAAGTGAAGCTCAAACTAACATACCAAGGATATCTTCCTAACTAGGTAATAGTTTATTTTCTTTGAGATAGAGTTATGTATCCATTCCTTTATCAATCACTACCCTTTTAGGCTCCTCAATTTCTTACTCTTTTAATTCTTTGGCTTTAAACTGCAACACATATACAATGAGAAAGGAGGCTAAAATTCGTTCAAACTTTAAATTTTGGTTGCATATTATTTAAATTGGGTTTTATAGATTAAAAATATAGATCAAGAGATACATTAAATCAAAATTTCATTAAAAAATAATTTTCATGTTAGCAAAAATCAAGTAGTTTTGATGAAAAAATATGATCCTGAGCTGTGTCTTGATTCTAGAGGAGTTTGTTTGAAGAATATAAGTGGGAGCCAACAATAACATAAAAAGCTATAGATCCATTTTTGGTTCTCAAGTTTTCATGGTAATGGAATTAATGATAAACTAAGTAGTCTACTTCAAGCCAAAGCACTGTAAGGAACACCAATACTATGAATTTCACTATGCATTTTCATCTATGTCATCTTAATTTAGTAACTTGCATTCATAGAGGTAAAATTTGTTTTCCATTGCAATATCCTAATCTAAAAATAGTGTTATTATGTAGATTCACTACACTGGAAGATTTTTGGATGGTACAATTTTTGATAGTAGCTACAAGAGAAATAGAGCACTCATCTTATGAATAGGTATAGGGAATGTATACAATTTGTTTCAACTTTTCTCACAATAATGGTATGTTATACTACAATTTGTTATAATTTTAGTAAATGAAGTATGTCCTTCCATTTATTCCAATCTTAAAGAGGAATAGCATGTTTCTAGTTGTGTTACAAGAATAGGTTTTTTAAAGGCATATGTTTAAGTTTTTTGTTTAGTAATTGTTTACTATTTGTAATATCTCATAGAATGATAGACATACTTGTGATTAGGCTTTTCTAGTATGGATCTCTTGTTTACTACCTACCACTAATTTTATTTCTCACTTTCTAATATTCAATCAAGTCTATGTGAACATACAGTGAAGAAAGTGCAGGGGTGTTTTTCGAGGAATTTAATCATGATGCTTCAGTCATGGATTTTCAAGATACTCTAACACTTGACAACTAGTCCATTGAGAACACATCTTTACTCATGAACTGGACTTTATATTAAATAATCATATCTATTATACTTCTAAAATAATATGTTTTAACAAGATAGGAAACATAATATGGTGTTGTTTGATTTGCATGAATGTGAAAACAAATATCTCATTCATCTGGGCAGTTCTATAATATAGAATCCTACATTAACATCCACATATATGTTTGAATTCTCAATTGAACTATGTTGTAAGGCATAAATCTATTATTGCATTAAAAGGAAAAGAGTTACCTACTAATGGAATAGTTGAGAGGGGCACAACTTTTACACATTAGCACTCTCACACAGCCAGGTGAATGATAAATGCTAAGACATAAATCACTCTGTGGTAATTTGAATTTATAATCTTGTCATAGATTTAGGTATAATTTGGACTCCCTTATTTTTTTTATAATAGGTAATCCCTAGATGGGAATAAGAAATCTTAGGTGGTGATGGAGTTCCACCTATGCTAGCTGGTAGGTACTTTGTTTCATCTCATTTTATTTTCATCTTTGTATGGACACTGCTGCATTTTAAAGACAATACATTTTTAAGAGTAAAGATAGTCCATCAACCTTTTATCATTGTGCCAATGTGTAGGAGGAAAAAGAAAACTTAGAGTTCCTCTTGAGCTTGCTTATGGCCAATATTTAGTTGGATTCTATGCAGGTAAAGATATCAAGAGAATTCTTATAGCTCAAGAGAATTCTTATGCAGGTAAAGATATCAAACTAACAAACTTGGGGATATGATATTTTTTGCATGTTCCATTTCCTAGGATGCCTAGTAGTTCAGAAAAGTTATTCCTATTTTAATTTTAGTATATGCATAATTGATAATAGTAGCCAAAATCTTGCAAAGTGAGAATACATTATAAATTACAATGTCATATCATATGGTATGGACCAGTAGCACTTTTCAACAGAGGATCCTTCTTTATATAAGTCTAAGTTGAATGCACTTTAGTATCCATTTCAAATTTGTACTTAAGAAATATATTCTTATGTTTGGTTTTTCCTTTTAAGGGATTGACCATGGGCCACAAATTTAGAAGTGTTACCTATATATAAACATCTATGACAAATTTACTAATAGGTTTAAGAACCCCTGCTAGCGAATCCTTATGATGCCAAGACATTCACTTAGAAGATGAAAGCAATGATATGTTTTAAATTATTCTGTGTTATTTTTTGAGGTTTTCACGTGCGCTTTATTTACCAGGTTTTTTTTCTTCTGATGCATCCTAATATTTAACATTAATGATTGAGATATATTCTATCTTTCCTCTATTTTAAAATTATGCTTGAGCAATCGATAGTTAATTTTGTTTAACTTGCTAGGGTTTAATACTAAACATTGATTGCCAATTTTCTGCTTTGCATTTGTGATTATAAACTTGCAAAAGCTAATGATAGTCCTCTTTGAATCTATGTTCTCCCCATTTTCTATTTGCAACCACCATCTTTTTGAAGGACCATCTCCAACATGTATTGTTGTTACTGTAGGAGTTGATGAAATCCAACTCCACAACTTGCCAAGATCACCTGCATGCAAATAACTTGTTGAAGGGAAACCAAGAAGGAAAAGGTGGAGCTTGGAAAAAACCTAAATGGACATTAGAGAGAAATAATGCAAAACAATGAAATTGTATTTACAATGGAATACATTATAAAAATAAAAAGAGAGAGCCTAAATATAAAGACCTCATGGAAGCTTGTAGAACAAGATGGAAAGTGGTAGAAGATAAGGTTGACAACTAACCATCCACAAAAGGGTGGAACATGCTAGAAGGGAACAAACTCCAGTGTTGTCAACAACTCATCACTACATGCATTAAATACTAAAAATTAAATAAATGCATTAACCTAAGTAAGCTTAAGTAATAGAATAAATAATTAATAATTAATTAATTATTTACTCTAACACCCCCCGTTAAGTGCAACTTAGGGGAATGCCTTAAGCTCGCAAAAATAAGATGAAAATGTAGAATGGGTCCTAGCAACGAGGCCATTTTAGGTACCCATGTACAATGCAAAGAGATGCAACCTTTGTAAATGGGGAAAGAGAGAAAACCATGTGGGAAAAACCCTCCCCCAAAAAGAGGTAAACCTAGTGAAGAACTGAAGAAGCCTCCAACCAGGGGAATGTCCCATAAAATAGGAACAAGGAGTGATCATGAAGAGCATCACTAAAGCATGAAGAAGCTACAAAATCTACCATCATAAAGAAAATTACTGATCTGAAGAACCTCCAAGGAAGAAGAACGCATGAACCAAGCGTGTCTATATGATAGATGATCCATCTCACTGAAATGCATAGGTAGCCAGCTACTACAATCACCTCGTATATAGGATCAACCACTAAATAGATAGTTCACACTATCAAACCATCAAACCACAGATGCATTAGAATAATAGCATAACCCCTTTTAATGCAAATAGGGTGAGATGACAGGCAACTAAGAAGGTGGGCCAAAAATCCCCTGTAGAAGAACCAAGAACGATGAGAGAGGAAGATGTACAAACACCTATAAAGACACGATCACAATGACGCTACATAGGACAAATGTCATGGAAGGGACACTCACTTGACAAAGGGAGAAGACCTAAAATAGAAAACAACTATACCCCCCATGGTGCTTTATAAAAATAGTACATGTACAACTGACTCAAAAAAATGTTCATGAACCTAAATGCAAAAGTGGCACTTTATCTCAGTGTGTATACAAATGAGCTTACAAATGATGTGTATAATGATCAGAATAGGAAAAAAGCTAACACAAAAGATAGGACAACCAAAAAAAAAAAGAAACCATGTCAGGAAAATGATCCTTGGACCTAAAACACCCAAGATATCCACCATAGAGCAAAAATGGAAAAAACATGATAGAAAGAACATGGGCTAGAATCTAAGGAAAAATAATACATTTGTGAAAAGATGACAAAACTAGCTTTTCAAAAATATAACATTTTAAAAAAACTGACATGGGATGCAAAAAATATGCATGTCGGAGTCAAAAATAGAACTTTGGATTCAACTGAAAAAAGTCACAATAAAACTATATCAAAACCTAAAAATACCTACACCAATGTCTCCATCTCAGAACCAACTTTCTGGTACTTCTTTCAGATCAGAAAAATACCTCTCTATGCTCAAGTTATGGCCAAAAAGCTGAAGGTAGGTCAAAAAGGACTTTGGAGAGGTGCAAGAGGATGATGTAGGATGATGTCATGCTGACATCAAAAAATAGCTACATTACATTTGATGGGTTGTAGCCTATCATAGCACAAAAAGTGGCCATGTGGTAGGTCCACATGGTAGAGGCTAACGTGGTAGGGGCCATGTGGTAAAGTGCCACGTGGAAGCCTTGCCATGTGTTACACATGAACTGGCAGAGGGGTCCACGTAGGTGCTAATACTGGAAAACTACACAGGAGTGACGATGAGGCAAAGATCCCCGGTGGAGTGGAGGATGAGCCAGGTGCAAGTCAAAAGAAGAGGTGGTGCCGCCTGTCTAGAGCAGAGGCCAGGCCACGGTGCTATAGTAGTGGCTAAGCAACCACCGTAGCTGGACTGAGTGCCGGTGGTACAACATTGGCCCCATGGTGGCATGGCGATGGCTGGTGTTTTTAATTTTTTTTTAAATTTTTCACTCTGTGCGTCCATACAATCTGTATGGAAGACCCTGCAAGCAAAATTGTTTTGCCTCCTAGAGCTTTGTCTCCAAAATTAACAAGTTTTATATGGATCCTAGCTGAAAATGCCTTTTGAATCCAATGGCAGCATCCATTTGGGCCCAAAGTGCTTTGAAAAATGCTCTTCCCCCAGATTGAAGAAAAATGCACAAAAAAACTAGGGTTTGTGTCTTTGAATCGCGGCTTCAAAAAACCTTCAACGAAGTAGCAACAGGGAGGCTTTGATACCATGTAGGAGTTGATGAAATCTAACTCTGCAGCTTGCCAAGATCACCTGCATGCAAATAACTTGTTGAAGGGAAACTAAGAAGGAAGAGGTGGAGCTTGGAAAAAACCTAAACAGACATGAGAGAGAAATAATTCAAAACAATGAAATTGTATTTACAATGGAATGCATTGTGAAAATACAAAGAGAGAGCCTGAATATAAAGGCCTCATGGAAGCTTGTAGAACAAGATGAAAAGTGGTAAAAGATAAGGTTGACAACTAAGCATCCACAAAAATGTGGAACATGCTAGAAGGGAACAAACTCCCATGTTGTCAACAACTCATCACTATATGCATTAAATACTAAATATTAAATAAATGCATTAACCTAAGTAAGCTTAAGTAATAGAATAAATAATTAATGATTAATTAATTATTTACTCTAATAGTTACTTCTTTATTACAAAAGCATTAAAGCTTTTGTATTATCTTACCTATGTATGATATTCTCTAATATGAAATACTTCTCTTTTAAAAACCCTACTAGTTCCTTGGGAGCCATAGGATTAACATGTTTTCCCTCTTTATATTTTACCAAGTAAATTTTGATAGTATTATTGGACTTTTGAGGGTTTTACAGACATGAATTTTCCTTCAAAAATTTATTAGTTTTTTTTTTTTTTCTGCAACCTATAAGTTCAACCTCCAAATTTAAAATAAAAATGTGGAGTTCTCCTACAACATATCATTGTAGCTTCATTCAAAGGGGGAGTTATTGGTGAGCCTCGCTATCCAAAAGTACCTCCATTACTCATGTTCCACCCTTGGAATCCTCTTTCATATTATTGTTATGTTGGATTATTGTTGTTTTTTTTGCATCAAAAAGACTACAAGGTATCTCTCCCTTAAGTGTAGAATATTAGCTATAAACACATCAAGCAACTTAAAGACTACAATATTGGATTTAAATTCCTTTTAGTAATACCAAAATACTCAAAAAAAACTCTGTATAATGTTATCACATAACTACTTGTTCTGATGCATATTAAAAGTAACTTGCCTCTTTTTTTAATTGCAATCTTCTTTACATCTAAAATCAAAGTTTTAGAGTGCTCCCAAAATTGGTAGAGTTTTGTTGTATTGCCAAAAGATCCCTTTTTACAATAAGCTATATCATACATCTATATAGGTGAGGGCTATGAGAAAAAGGTGAAAACATTCTAACAAAATTTTGACTTATCAAACTTTACAATCCTAAACTATTTTGGCTTGTAATGTGATCACATGCAATCCATCTTACAACTTTACATGTAATGTGCCAAAACTAAATTACATAATGGATGACTAACACTAAACTAAGTTTCCAAAGACATGATTTCAATAACATTATCCAATGTCTAGAAGGTTTCGTGTTGCTTCATGATGGCCCATGGTTAGAGACTTGAAGTATGAATACATAAATAAGAGGACTTGGAAAGGAGTTGCAACGATGGATATAATGGTTTTGAAAGTTGGATAAAAACTTGGAAAACATCACAAGATGGTGAAAACCTTGCAAAAGACAACAAAATGGATAAAAAGTGGTTAAAGGTAGACCAAGTTGCGATTCAGGTCTCAAGAACTAAATTGCAAGTACAAAGCCTTAGCATGCAATCGGGTCTCAAAGACCCAATTACAAGTGGATATGTAGTGTTAGTATGTAATTGGGTCTCACTAACTCAATTACAAGAATGCATTGTAGATAATATGTAGTCAAGTCTTCAAGACTTGCCTAGAAGTGTCTAGAAAGAAGATATGCAATCATACCCTAAAGACTTGATTGCAAGTGTAGAAGAGATACAATATGTAATTGGGTCCTACAGCTACATTACAAGTTGTAAACAATTCATGTTGATATGTAGTAAAGTCTCAAATACTTAACTGTGATTTTGTTAAGAGGCTAATATGCAATTAGGTCTTCAAGACTGTATATAGGGATGGAAGACTTAACCCAATTACATATGAAGATGCTTAAAGAGCTTGCAATCAAGTCCTATACACTTGATTACAATATGTGCCTATCAACATAGAAGGATGACTTATTGGTTGGGTCTCAAGGCCTACCAAACACTTAGGCATGAGAAAAATTGCAATCAAGTTTGTGAGATCCAATTGCATTTTGTTAATGTATTTTTATGACTTGTAATTGATGTCAAGGACCTTGACTACATATGAGAACTAAGACAAACTATTTGCATGTTCCGATTCAAAACTCAACCTATACACTAGTAACTATGAGGATAATGCAAGGGTGTTGAAAGGCATTAAAAAAGGACCTACTGAAGGATTAGAGCAAATACACAAATCAAATCCATGAAGCCCTCAAATACCTACATGTAGAAAACCTATCACAGAGAAGAAAAAGACAAGAGGAGGCAAGGGTTTGCTCTGAAAACATATAAATTGTATTCCTAGATAAAGAAAAGATAAAGAATTACAAAGAGATCCATCCTTATAAAAGGAGATTGAAGCCCGAAAAGGGTAACCTAAAAGGTAAAAGTTATTTAATAATTACTAATTAATTATTAAATAGAGAATGAAAAAAGTACATAAAGTGAAATCTTAAGAAGGGAGAAAAGGTAATTTAATTAATGGAATTAAATTAATCCTTTTCTCTAACACCCCACCTTAAGATAAGCAACAATGTAGTTACAAACAATGCAAAAAGAGCAAAAAAACTACAATGTAATGTTGAAAGAAAACTGGGGTCCCAACAAAAAGACCTAATGAGGTACCCAATCACAACCAAATCTATATGAAATGGAGAAATAGAGCAAACCCAATGGGAAAAACTCTACTCCAAAAAGAGATAGCTAAAAACCTAATGAAGAACTGTAGAAGCCTCAAACTAGAGGAATGTTCCAAAAAAATGGAACAAAGAGTGATCATGAAGAAACATTAATGAAGCATAAAGAAGTCACAAACTCTGTCAAAAGGAAACTATTTATTTGTAGAACCTCCTCTAAAATAGAACCTAACTAGGTAGAGAAGACTATAATATGCATCGAATCAAGAGGCAAACAAAGGCAAATAACTGAACTCAAAAATATAGAGATGGCATGAAACACCAAAGCCTGAAGAGCTGATCAATCAAACCAGGGAGCATGAGAAACAATAGAAGAAACCCCCCTAATGTAGACAAGGGTGAGGTGATAGGCAACTGGGAAAGTGAGCCAATAACTCCTACAAAATAGAAATAACCAAGAACATTAAGAGCGAGGAAGAGGAACATACACCTATAAAGGCATGTGTCATTGAAACATCATGGGGCTAATGTCATGAAAAGGACACTCACTTGAAAAAGGAAGAGGGCACTAAAAGACAAACAACTATGCCCCCATGGCACTTTATAATTTAGTGTGGGTACAATAAGTCACAATGAAGAAAAGATCTTGAAAATGCAAGAAGTGGCACTTTATCTCAATGTGTTTACATAAACATACTTACAAATGATATCAACAATGATTAGAAAGTGAAAAGAGCTATTACAAGAGATAGTACAACCCAAAAGAAGAAATTACATGCCATGAAAATGATCCCCAGACCTGAAACACCCAAAATATCCACCATAATACAATAAAGAAGAAAACATGATAGAAAAAGCATGGAGCAAAATCTAGAAGTAAAATCAGCATTTTTGAAAAAGAGTACTGAATTAGCTTTCCAAAAATATAATGTTTTCAAAAAATGAAGTTGGGATGCTCAAGATATGCCCTTCCAAGTGAAAAACTAGACACTCATCTTTGACTACCCAAATAGGAAACCAAACTACATCAAAACCAGAAAACTCCTACACCATTGTCTCCTTCTTGGAACCAACTTTTTGGCACTTCTTTAGTATCGAAAAAAGATGTCTATTTGCTCTAGATTTCACAAAAAAACCAAAAGGGCTCTTGGAAATGCTTCAATTTTTTATTTTTATTTTTTAAATAAATAAATAATACTTTTTTTTAAAAAATTGCATTACTAGTAGAGTAGCAACTAGGTGGCACTTTAGGTGATAGAACCATAGTGGTGATAGTGGGAGGGAGGTATCACCGCTGATGGTGGTCATTTAGGTAGTGGCGATTGCCAGGAGCCACTACGGTCAGTGAGACTGCCAATGGTTTTCGCTAATTGCTAGTGGTCTTGGTGACTGCTAGTGGTTTTTTAAACTGCATCGACAAAAAAGGATGATTTTTTTTTTTAATTGCCATTTTTCACAAAAACATTGCCTTGGAGTGTGTGCAAGAGGTTGTATGGTCTTTTGGGAAAAAAATTTGCCTCCCAAATCAACATTATCTAAAATGGATGAACTTTATATGGAAGCAAGAGTTTTGACGCCTTTTGAATCCATCTGTTAGGTCTGTTTGGCCTCAAGCTACTCTCAAAATTAGTGACCCCTCTATTTTCTCAAGAAATACCTGGAAAAATCTAGATCTAGTCCATCAAACCCTCGTTCTCCCTTATTCTTCAAATATTAAACAAGCTACAACAGATCTAGTTTTGATACATGAAGGATTTGAGCAATACACAATACAAATCCACAAATCCTTAAGAATACTTGCATGTAAAAAACCTATCACAAAGAAGAAAAAGATAAGAGGAGGAAAGGATTTTCTCTAAAAACATGAAAATTATATTCTCAGATAAAGAAAAGATAAAGAATTACAAAGAGATCAATCCTTATGAAAGGAGATTGAAACTTGAGAAGGGTAACCTAAAAGGTAAAAGCTATTTAATAATTACTAATTAATTAATAAATAGAGAATGCAAAAGCACATAAACTAGAATCTTAAGATGGGAGAAAAGATAATTTAATTAATGAAATTAAATTAATTTTTTTCTCTAACACCTAAGAGACATGAGCCACAATAGAAATAGATTTTTGTATAGATTTATACTTAATTCTTACTAAGAAAAAATCAAGAACAACATATTGAAAGGTTATGTTAAACAAAAATAATGTTGATGATGACCTTCAATCTACCTTTGAACCCTTTTAAAGAAAATCACATCTCAGTATACTTTGTTATTTAAGATGAAACAATATGCGCATTGTTCAATTCACTTGCTTCATATGTTATTTTCTCTTTGCTATCCCTGCCTATATAATTCAAACTTCTACTACATGCAAAATCCTTTCTAGTCTCCCATTATGTTTGGTATCATAAAATGTGTTAAAAGATTAAAACTACATGAATTATTCTTCATAACTACTTTATATATTTGTTCAAGTAGACTCATTTAACCATAGTTGAAAATATCACACAAAAGTCACAAAAACCATGATGTATCTTTAGTCACCCCTAGAAATGATTTAATCATTGAAATAACTGGCACTGATTATTTGCATAAATCACACTGATTTTTCTATAAAAAAATACAAAAATGTGCATTTATAATCCGTAAAACTAGTTGAAAAATAATCAAATGAAATATAAGGCTTCTTTTGGATAGTGTTGGATTGTTGTATTTTTTTTCAACAAATCAGATTGGTCAAAATTTCAACCGATCTTGATCAACATTTCCACCAAGAATTGGTCAAAATTTTGACCAATTTTTTGGTAATGAGTATGACTTCCTATTCATTGAAAGACCAAAATTGGTCAAACTTTTGACCATGACTTGGTGTCCTTTTTGACTAATATATGTCAAAATTTCAACCAATTCTTTAGTCATGAGTATGACTTCCCAATCGTTGATAGACCTAAATTGGTCAAACTTTTGACCACACTTTAGTGTCCATTTTGACTAATATTGGTCAAAAATTTGACCAATTATTTGGTCATGAGTATGGATTCCTAGTCATTGATATAATAGAATTGGTCAAACTCTCAACCACACTTTAGTGGCCATTTTGACATAGTTGGGTCAAAATTTTGACCAATGCCCACCAACAATGATCATACCAAATGCAACCTAATTCAACCAAGTATTTGGTCAAAGTTTCAACTAATTGGAGGGTTTGTCTTAATTTTGATGACAAAAATTACAATGCACCACTTGGTCACTAATTTGAACAAGTTAGGTTAAAATTTCAACCAAGTTTCCTCAAAAAATGGGTCAAAATTTACTAGTGGCTAATACTGATAAATTATGAGCATGTATTTTGCATTTGCATTGTAACTAGAGGTGTTTACATCAATTCCAAAGAGGAAGATTATTAGAAACTATTATTGGAAAAATTGTTATGTTGTCATTGATGTCAAACCTACTAGTGAGACACTTACTAATAGTGTAGATTCTGTCATACCAGTTGATTGATGAAGAGGATTTGAAAAAATAGATAACTAGATGAACTAGTGAAGTTGTTAAGTGAAGAGGAGAAAGTATGTTGGAATTACAATGGGTACTTGATCAGTTAGTATTTGACAAGATAATATTTTGTTTAATCTATGTATGAAGCATGGAAGTATTGAGTTAAACACAAGTAAATCTTAGTGAACTATAGTTGATCAATGAAGTCTAATGAAGAAGAAGACTGAAGAACTTAAGAGTTGGTTGAGTATATGGTATGGGTCAAGTGTTAGTTATGGCCAAGCAAGATGTAGAAGAAAATGTAGTAGTGATTGAGCATAGTGAATACCAAGTGAGCCAAAGTAAGTCGAGCTAGGAAAAGTAGTAGTGATTGAGCTACACAGTATTGACTAAGTAGAAGAACATAGTGATGACTAGGTGTCAACAAATAATAATTTTTGAAAGCATTGAGTTTGGGGTCAACATAGTAGAACTTTTGGATTAGTCAAAATGCATGGATGACAAGGATTGATGAGCTGGCATTTTTAATGCATGAATTAATTTTTTTATGCAATCAAAAGCAAGGATTTAAAGATAAGTATCTAGAAGTATCAAGAAGATAATAGGACAAAATGATGTATAGATTTGTTGAATATAACCTAATCCTAAGATCTATGATGATGTTTAAGTGAAAAAATATCAAAGCTACCTATTTATGGAGACATGAGAGATATTTTCTAAGGTTGGTTCATTGTTGATTGGAGTTCTTAAGGAGAACCTATGAAGAACAGAGTAGCAAAGGAAAAGTGAGAAGATTAGTGAAGTTTGATTGCTTGAAAGGTTGCCAAGAAGATTAGAGAAGGATGATAATGGAGTCCATTCAATGAACTAGAAAATGAGTTGAATGTAGATCTAAATTTACAAAGTGGGTTGTATTTGAATAGATCAAACCTTTTGTTACTTTCTAACCATTGTGATAGTCAATATCCTTTAATCAAGATTAACCTAATAGTCATTTTGTAAATCCTTTAACCAAGGTGACATTCTAATGGAATGATCCAAAATCCTCTAACCAGACCACTCCTAATAGGGTGATTAAATCCTTTAATAGGGTCAAACCTAATAGCTTGTTTTGTAACCTTTAACAGGGTTGGCTCTTAGCTGAGCTCACTTCAAAAGAGTGAAAAGTGGTAGCATGTTACTTGGTGGTTTTTCCCGAATTGGATTTCCACATTAAATCTTGGTATCATATACGTGTGAATGTTATATGTGTGATGCACACTATTTACTATTGGTTAGAAAATATTGAACAAAGAGTTAAGTGGTGAATGAATATGTTATATTGTTGATGAGTTGCTATATGGATCGAGTGGTTTCATGTGTTTAAATAAGTTGTTTGAAGTTAGTAAAAGTTTGGTTGGTATATCTGGACATGAGGATAACTGATTTACCCCCCCCTTAGTTATTCTAAATATTCTAACAATTAATACACATGAGATATAAATTAAATTCATTTAAAACATGAACTAAATATTCATAAGGAATAAAGCCAAATATATATATGTTGAGTAATTTCATACATGTTATATGTCCAATACAGTCAAATTGACTTCCTAAAAAGTCAAATAGATCTAGCATGTGTTGCATATATAATATGTGAAAAAGGTATCCAATAATACAATATAAGCATTAAATATATGTGTCTAGTCTAGTGCTTTCAGATGAGGGAGAGAAAATAAGTCTCAAAGTGTCTTCAAACGTTGTGTGTCTATAGATGTCATGGATGCTAGAGTCTTACAAATGCACCCACTTGTCCTCATATCTAAACTCTTATAGAGCTCTAGTTGATAAAATAAAAAGTATAAAAATCAATAACTAACATACATCAAAATTATATTATACAATGGCATATAATAGATTGTCTACTTACTACTAATAAATAGTCACTTTGTACATCCACCGAAGGGGCATGCTAGCAATATGGAATAACAAGTCCCTATAACATCAATCAGAATAACTTTTAAAATACATACATGAATATCATTAAAAAATTTAATATAGACTATTAATATATATATTTTAAAAATTATAATCTCTTTCATACCTTGATCAACACTTAATAAATAGTTATAGTTGTAACAACTCCATGATCCAAAGAGTCATGAACAACAAGAGGAGCATCACTTGTCAACAACTAAAAAAGAAAAAACAAGAGGATTGTGTAGTTATCAAGATTACCTACAATTTTTTACAATGCCCTTAATGAGTAAATGGTACCTAATTGAAGTTTCTGGGACATCCTTCAATGTGCAATTTTGTTGTTGAAAGTCTGGTAGTAAACTATTGCACATATATGGTAATATATAAGACAACCATTCATATAACAATGTACTATTAGCATGTTAATCTAAATTATTTATTAAATATATACATGTGGGCTCAATTATCTTGCGACAAAATCTAGGTGAAGGAATGTGATAAATGCCATGACCACTTTGACTTTAGATTTTGATCATAATTTGTATAGTAATTTAGTTAATTATTAACTAAATATAATCAAGTAAATTAAATCAACATGCAAATAAAGATAATTGAAGGAAAGTGACATGATGCCCTTCATTGTCTAAAGTGAATGTTGGCGTGTCAGTAGTGAACTAATACACATGCACAATAAGCTATGAGACAACCATTCATATAATTTAGTTATTCATTCATTTATAAATTAAATATGATTAAAAAAAACTTTAATGAACTTGCAAATATTTATCTGTGTATCAATTTTGAATGTTGTATTTGTTAGTAATTAGATGTTTCCTAATTAACTCTAGTTTTCTTAAGCTAAAATTTAAGCATATAATAATCAATTCTTTTATGAATTATTATTATGAAACCTAGGTTAGACCTTTTTAGGGTTTTGATCTCCTCTATAAGGAAAATCTCTCTTTGTATTTATTAATTAATTCACTTTTGATAACAACAATCTTTTTTTGCTCATCAAGAATGTCTCATCTATGAATTTGGGAATTCTAGCCTCCATATCTTTTTCTTCTTTCTTCCTATGATAGGTGTCTACATGCAGGTGATTCTTGGTAGCTGTGGGATTGATCAAAAAACCAACTTCAACATGGTATCAAAGCTCCAAATCTTCATGCCCTTGTTCTATTCTTGAGAGATTTGGCATCAATTTTTAGATCTATGGCTTTTAGAGGATTTTTTTATTGAATTTTGGAGGTCACTAATTTTTGGTGCACTTTGAGCCCAAACAGACATCACCGTTGAGCTCAGAGCACCCCAAAAGCCCTATTTTTATATAAAATTTATCAAATTTGGACATAGTTGGATATTAAGGAAAAATAATATTGCTTCCAAATTGGGGAGATTTCTTGAGGTGGTGATTTTCTAATTTTTGGTATGTAAATCATGATTTTTGGTACACAAATAGAGATTTTTGACTTGAAAATTAAGATTTTTAGCATACATGTCGAGATTTTTTGGTTCGTAGACCAATAAATTTTTGGCATGCAAATCAAGATGTTTCGCATGCATATTTGGATTTTTTAGCACTCAAATCAAGATTTTGTCACGCGGATTGAGATTGTTCTGTGTGAAACTAGCACACTTCTTGATTTATTTTCTAGTACTAGCAGATGCATTTTTTGAGGCATTTGGCATGGATCTTGAGGTGGTAAAAAAAAATTGCTTTTCCCTCCCAACACTTTTTTGCCCTACATGTTATATTTTGGCCATAACTTTCTCATCCGAACTCCATTTTTTGAAAATGAGATATCCTCGAAAAGCTAGTTTTGAACATGTTCTAGTGATGTGGGTCATTTTTTAGTTTTATGCCATTTTATGGTTGTTTTTCCTGTCATAGTTAAGGATATATTTTTTCACTCTAGGAGACATATCTTGAGCATCTAATCTTTGCCTTGGGAATTCTATATATATCATTGGAAAGGTCTTTCCTAAGAATATTTTAGTGATGTTGGTTGTTTTTCCAAATTCTTCTCCAGGCATATTTTATTCAGTCTTTTGCATTTTTGCATTCTGGTGGATATCATGGTTGTTTTAGGTCTAAGGATCAATTTTGTTATTCGTCATGACTTGTACTATCTATTTTATTAGTCTTATGTCTCTTCTAGTCTATTTAGACATCATTTGTATGCATACTTACAAATGCACTAAGATAAAGTGTTATATTGCATTTGTATTTTTGGTTTCAATTATTTTTCCTTTTGATTCGAGGAGTGTCATCTAAGGACACTCATGTAGATTATTGTATTCTTGAGATTCACCATATCTTGTGCCTTATTGTACATGTACTAATCATGATGAATTTTTCATGGGGGGTTTATGTTTTTCCTTTGTTTTTCATCTTTGTTTATCTAGTGAGTTTCCCTTTTGAGACATTAGCCTCATTGTGTCTAAGATTAATCACCTTAGTACATCCATATGTACTCTTTTGTGCATATTGATAATGGTTCCTTGAAATGTAGTTCTTTTAGCCCACTTTTTTAGTTGTCTATCACGTCACCCTTGTCTACATTAGGGGGTTCTTAAGTTGTTTCTCATGCTTCCTTGGTTTGATGGAGTGAGCTATGTATTCAATATTTGTTCCTATGTACTAGGCAGTTTTAGTGGCTAGGTACCTATGAATTTTGGTGAGATGGACCATTTACCATATAGACAATTTTCTTTTCATTCTTACTTTGGTTGCAACCTTCCATGTTCGATTGATCATCACTTTAGGCTTTGTTGTTTCATGTCATTTCTATCTTCAAGTTTAGTTGTCTGTCTTTGTGTGCCTCTTAATTTGATGCAGATTATAGTCTTATCTACCTAGTTAGGTTCTATTTTAGTGGAGGTTCTTCAGATCAACAATTACTTTTGATAGAGCTTTGTAGGTTCTACATGCTTCAGTGGTGTTCTTCATGATCATCTTTTGTTCCTATCTTCTAGGATATTCCCTAGTTTGGAAGCTTCTTTAGCTCTTCACTAGTTATTTTCAATATTGCTTCCATCTCTTTTTGGAATAGGATTTTTCCCATGTGGTTTTCTCTATTTCTCCTCTTTGTAAAGATTTGGTTGTGCTTGGGTACCTCATCAGACCTTGTTGTCAGGACTCAATTCTACTTCCAGTAGTTTCTAGAGTTTTAGCTACTCCCTAAGTTTATCTTAAAGTGGGGTGTTAGAGTAATTAGATATTTCCTAATTAACTCTAGTTTTATTAAGCTAAATTTTAAGCATACAATAATTAATTCTTTTATTAATTATTATTATGGAACCTAGGTTAGACCTTTTTAGGGTTTTGATCTCCTTTATAAGGATGATATCTATTTGTAATTATTAATTAATTTACTTTTGATAATAACAATCTTTTTTTGCTCATCAAGAATGTCTTGTCTATGGATCTTGGAATTCTAGCCCCTATAGCTTTTTCTTCTCTCTTTCTATGACAAGTGTTTGCACACAGGTGATTCTTGGGAGTTTTAGGGTTGATCTTTCATCAACTTCAAAAGTATTGAGAAAATCACCATTCATCATTATACCATCCTCTTACTAACTATCAATAGTATCAAATATGTATAGGGATCCACATGACCAATAAATATGGGCCCTTGAAGACTATCGTCAACTAAAGGAGTAACACATTGTATGAGAGTATGTGTCAAAGAAAGTTAATTATGCCTAGCATATCCACCTCCACACATTCCTTTATAATGGAATGAATATTAATATAGTGCCTCTCATGTTTGCAGTTTGAACCTTGTTATATTTTGATTCGAGAGATACTTGATACTCATGTTATATGTTACTTTTGTGATGACTTGAGGGTCAAATGTTATACTTTGATTTTAGTATCATAGGTCCTATACTACTATGTTGTTCAATTTATTATATTTTCATGTTGATGCCATTTGGAGATGACAGTATGTTTTATGATGTTATCTGGTTATCTAGTATTTTGGACACATCTTTGATTTGGTGATATGTGGATTTATGCTATGGTGATTTACTTCATTCTTGTTTTATTATGCTTTATGTGAACATGAGTGATGTAAATGGATTATTTTTGTATAATTTTATAAATGGTTAAATTAGTTATTTAATGCATTTATTGCTTTAGCTCTATTATTATATGCAATTGCACTTGATCATGTGTTTTAGTGTATAAGATTAATATCCCTAGTAGTGGCACATGGAGTTAGTGATTCAGCTATTCATTTTACCAATATCGTCTCTATATGGTCGATGTATCTTATTTAAATGTTTAAATAAACCTTCTAGTAAATTTTTAAATCCAGAGTCATTTGCATTATGTGATTAGAGCAATGAGCATATATGTGCATTTAGAGTTTCACATTGTCATGAAGTTGTTAAGGCCTTTTGTGATTTTGGTTTTTGGGCTTTTGGGCTTCATTTGATTGATTTTTAATTGTTGGTAGCTTTTCCATACATAAATTCCAATTACTTGGAATAGCCTATTTTCGTTTGGGTTGATTCAGAGTCTAGCTAGCTCCCAACTAGCTATTTACCCTAATTTATTATTCACTCAAAAAGTGAATAATTATTGAAAGAGGAATTTAATTCCTCACTTCTCACTTTTGCAATTTGGAAAATTGAGAGCTTTTTTTGAAACCTATTCTGAAGGATTTGTCTTATGTTCATTGTGAGAGTTATAGGCATGGGATCTTCACGAGGATGGACTCATTGGATCTAGCTCGGGGAGACCTTGTGTCACTATCATTTTCAGCCATATCTAGGGATTATTTATTTAACCTAGGTTTTTTCCATTTTAGCCCTAGGGCTTTCTCATTTTCATGTTTAAGCTTAGTTTATAGTTTTGTTTTTGGTAGCTATTTGTTTGGAGGCTGAGAACTAGTGTTCCCCTCTGTTTCTAGATGATGGTTCTACCTGATTGGTCAAGTAGGAACATTTTCCCTATTTTTGGGAAAAGGGTTTGAGGTTTCACACTGTTACGCTAGTCAATTTTGCATACAATGTCCAAACCCAAATCTCATTAGATTTTCAAGGCTTTTGTGCCCTAAGACCAAATGTTTTTTATTTCAAAGTTTTCCAATTTTGAGGTTTTTACCTCAATTTATGTGCCACCCTATTTTCTTAGATTTTCTTGGCATGATGTTGGTTGTGGGCCTGGATCATCCATTTGGATGTTAGTTAGACCATTGTTTATCTTTTATGTTGCATTGGGATATGTGTTACATCTGTCCTCCCAAGCTTGTTTTTGGTTGAGTGATATTTTTCTTGTGCTCTCATCGATTCCTTATGTTTTTGATCTTCATGATGGTGGTGTTCCACACATGAGTACATGCACATACATTGTCAGGTGACTTATGAGGCCCAATCTCTCATTGGTACTTTAGTGGAGTTTTGATCGTTTGGGGTTGGGTTGGGAATATGCATGTCGATGGGCACTCATTATTAGATGAACATGGTTAGGGTAGGGTGCCACATGGAGGGGCTTCTCTCTTGCATCCTAGTGACTATTTCTCATGGATTGGTAGAGGAATTTTTAAGTGATAACCAAATAAAAATACTGGGTGCTAATAAATTTAAGATAATTAAAAAGTTAATTGTACGCCTTCCATTGGGAAGAGTTGCTGCCTAAATTGGGTAGTTTCCATTGGGGAGAGTAGTTGTCAATACTAGCTTGGGCTTTTTGATGCTAAGTGACTATCCATGATGTCATCCCCTACATAGTTTCCCATTGAGTGTTTGACTAGGACCTGTTGTACTTGCATTGTCTCATGATCTAGATTTCAGTCATCATTATTATCTGGTGTGAGTGTTAGCCATGGATGTTTTCTTTATGTGTGTTTTTGGTTGGATCATTATATCCATCAACATGGTAGGAGTGGAGCTATGGGTTCCACATGGTTGGGAGGTGTAGCTATCTATACCACTGTTGGGGACTAGTGTACAAAGATGATCTATTATCCCAGTGCGACCATTGCTGGATGTTTTCACTTGGTACTTTGGGTTTTGGAGTATTTTTTTTATTATTTATGCTTTCATTGGAATGCTTAGATAACATGTTTAGATAATTTTATTTTATTTGATTCATTTCCTAATTATGATGTTTAGCATATGATTGGATGATGTTAATTACTTAGTTGGAGTATCTATTGCTTATTGGGTTATCATGTTAGATTTCCTTGTTCTTGATGTTATTATATTTTTGTAGTGATGTCCTCATATGATAGCTTTGACTATCTAGTTGGCAATTTGGGATGTTACACATGGGGGGATGGATGGGACCTTTGAGGTCTCATGATGCTATTATGATTTGGAGGAACCATGCATTTAGTATAGCTATTTTAACTCATTATGATTTTTCTTTCAATTAATTTTCTTCACTGTTATGTTTAGATAGTTAGATTTAGTTTCGTCTTTCAGTTGTTGTGTGTTCAAGTCTCTAAGCCTCATTTTATGGATCCAATACTCCTTAGTGTGGAGGAATGGTTTTACCTTTCGTTCATATTTAGTTTTCTTTCTTGTTGTTATGGTTTCTCATGTGAAAGTCTAAAGTTTCATGTGGCTCTTTACATGTCTTCACGTGGTTCTTTGTAGTTCCTTATGGGAGCCTTGACACTAGTTTTGTGGATTTGGTGGTTGGGCCAAACATTCCTTCGCATGAGAGGGTAGTTTCTCATGTGGTATGGTACACTTCCACACTCAAAAATTTCATTGGTTTTTTCTCATGCAAAAAGCAAGGGTACCCTTTGGGACTTCTTGAATTACCATGCTTTGACAAATTAGTTATTTTATTTTTTGTTGTATTTGTTGTATTTTGTTTTCTAGTTGAGTGTGCCAGTTTGGTTGTGGCATTTGGAGATTCATTGGATGTCAAGATTGTTGGTTAAGTCTTCCATTATGATCTTTGTGATCCCTGTATAATGTTTTTGTGTGCATTCATACTTACTTTTTTTTTCAAAAAAAAATCTTGGCTTGTATTAAATCCTTGTTCCAAGGATCTTCGAGTAGGACATTACATCTAGTATCAAAGCCCATGTTGCAACATTGGGATCTTTTTATTATGCTTCCACTAAGTTATTGTTGTTCTATATATGTATTCTTATCTTATTATTTATTATTTTGATATCTTATTGTGCCTCTTATGCTTGTGACTCATATGTGCTGACCTTATCTTGTTGCTTCCATAGTGATACCTCTTGTACATAGACTTGGTTGTCAAGGTGGTAACTGAAGGAATAAACTTGAAGAAGATCACCATGAAGAGGAATAACATGAAGGGGAGGGAGAACAAGGTAATAATAATCAGGGTGGCATTGGCCCATTTATGTTGGTGCTACAAGAGATTATTTCTTGCTTGGGGCCTTGCATGGAGGAAAACCAATACGAAGATTAGGAAAAGAAATCTCATCATGGAGATTCTAATAGCTTTGAGCATAGAGAGGAGGAGTGTGAATGCTTTTGTACTCCACTGGGTGGCCAAAGACACCATTGGGGTGGTAGGGACCATAATAGTGAAGATTCCATCCATTTGGATATCATGAAATCTCTTCAACAATCCAAACTGCCATTCTATGATGGTAAGGGAGGTGGGCTCAAGGTAGAGACTTGGTTATTGGACATGGAGCATTTCTTCACCATGTACCCATATGGAACCAATATGAGGGCCTGTTGTGCGATTATGCAGTTAAGGAACCATAAATCTATATGGTGGAATATTTAAGGGTAGAAGCTCTAGATCAATATCATAGATCTCACCTGGGAGATCTCTGTGGAGAGGTTCCAAGAGAGATTCTTATCTCCTCAGTTTAGGTAGGCCTGTGTTGATGAGTTCCATGAGATTAGGTAAGGAAATATGTCAATGGATCAATACAAGATCTGGTTCTTTGGGCTTAGATAATATTCATGCTACAATCATGATGATTTACTCCTAACTCATCATTTCATCTGAGGCCTTATGGGCGCCCTTATTGGATAAGTTTGTATGCATCATCCTAGGACTCTTATTCATGTTGTTGAGAAGGCACGTATTACAGAGAATAATTTGGCTAGAGGTTTTAGTGCTAAATCAAGTTCATAGAACAATGGTGCACAAAATTCAAGACATGATGCATAGTTTACCTAGTCCTTAAGGGAAGATCCAAGCCCAACCAAAACCCTCACAAGGTGGTAATAGTTGTCATTTTTGAGAGAAGGGGAAATGGTATAAAGGTGGTCAGAATACAAGTCACTTAGGAAAGAAGGGAGATGACCAGAGCCATGGTTAGAAACCTCACTAGGATTTCCCTCCTTGGAGTGATCAACAAAAATCTAGTAGGGGTAGTGTACCTTATCCTAGTGCTACTCAGGGTCATCGTGGAATAGGTTCTAACTTTGTGGAAAACTCTTATTCTCGTGGCTAGGCAAGCCATAAATCTTGTGGGTGTCCTAATAAACTAGCTACAGGACTTAGTAAGGTTGTAGTGAGATCAGAGCCTACTATAAAAGATACAGGAATAAGCCATTGAGTCTTTGTGGTAGTTAACAATCATCAAGTTTAGCATCAAGGTACCATAGTTGAGGTTATAGGTACATTGCATGGTATTTCATCTTCAATATTATTTGACTCAGGTGCTTTAGATTCTTTTATTGCACCATCTCTTGTTCAAAAAAGTGGGCTAGTGGTAGTACATTAGGTCAATAGGTGGCAGGTTGAGTTGGCCATGGGTTCCAAAGTGGTCATAGACTCTTTAGTTAGAGGTTGTAGTTTGAACTTGGGTACCTTCACTAGCATAGTGGATCTTTGTATCCTACCTCTTGGATCATATGACATTGTGTTGAGTATGGATTGGTTAGTTGTCCATCAAATGAATATAGATTGCCACCATAAGCTGGTATAGTGTGTTGATGACATGGGTAGGTAGGTGAAGCTTTTGGGAGTCTAGAGACCAGTCTCACTTTGGATGATCTTAGCTCATTAGTTGAAGTGGAGTGTGCGAAAGGGATGTTGGATGTTTCTTATTTCTGTCAGTGATCTTGAGGAAGCCAAGAGTCGTACGGTGACAGTTGATGATTACCCACTCCTTCATGAGTATATAGATGTGTTTCCTGATGAGATACCTAGTATACTACCACAGCCTAACATTGATTTTTGGATTGATCTTGTACTAGGAGTAGAGCTGATTTCATGATCTCCTTACCACATGACTACTCATCAGTTAAGTGAGCTCAAATTGCAGTTGGAGGAATTGTTGACCAAGAGCCATATTCATCCTAGTGTATCCCCATGGGGTGCACCAATCATCTTTGTGAAGAAGAAGGATGGATAATTTTATTTTTGCATTGACTATCGATAATTGAATAAGGTGACAGTGAAGAATTGGTATCTTTTGTTGAAGCTTGATGGCTTGTTCAATCAGATGAAAGTAGCATTAGTGTTCTCAAAGATTGATCTTAAGTTAGGATACCATCAACTTCATATCTAGGAGGCTAAGATTCATTGAATAAATTTTCGTACGTGATATGGGTATTATGAGTTCATGGTTGTACCCTTTGGGTTAACCAATGCACCATCAATTTTTATTAGTTTGATGAATGGAATATTTTGCATATACCTCTGTTGGTGTGTCATCATATTCCTGGATGATATATTAATTTATTCAAAGATTTTTGAGGAACATGAAGTTTATTTATGTTAGGTGTTGCAATACTTGAGAGACCATCAGTTGTATGGAAACTTGAGTAAATGTGGTTCTTCTAGTCAGTGGTGAAGTATTTGGGGCATATAATCACTGGTGATGGTATTGCGGTTGATCTGAAGAAAATATGAGCTATCATGGATTGGTCGATACCAACTAATGTTTCAAAGGTTTGTAGTTTCATGGGATTAGTAGGCTACTACCATCACATTGTGAAGGATTTCTCACATGTAATTCATCCTATCACTTCTCTTTAGTGGAAAGGGAAGAAGTATGTCTGGTCAAATTAGTGTGAGGCAATGTTTAATGCTCTTAAAGAGTGCTTGACCAATACACTAGTCCTTGCAGTGTCTAATCCTATAGGTGATTTCATGGCTTGCACATATGCTTCATTGGAAGGTGTGGGTGAAATGTTGATGCAAGATGGTCCAATGATTGCGTATGAGTCTAGAAAACTCAAGGACCATGAGCTTAACTACCCCACTCATGATTTAGAACTTGTGCTTGTAGTGCATGCTCTAGTTCATTGGAGACATTTTCTTTTGGGACATAGGTTTTTTTGGATATAGTTATCCAATTGTGTGTTGTCTTTGATGTTACACAAATGTCATATCATCTAGCAGACAGTATCTATCAAGCTCAATTGGTCAGCAAAGCAAGTTTTAGAGTCTACCGAGCATTCTTGGAAAATACTCTATAGAAATAGTTTTTACCGAGCTTACTCAGGTGTCAAAGGATTTTGTGGAAAAAGTTAGTGTTAACCGAGCTCGCAAAGTTAACGAAAGAAAGTCAATGTTTACTGAGTTCACTCAATCTCCAAAAGGATTTTATAGAGTTCATAGTGTTAACCAAGCCTCTGATGGTTAACACAAGAAATCCGTTCTGGAATACTATTTACCAAGTAGGGTCAGCCAATTAAAGATTTTATTGTTTTGGAAAATAAAGTTTAATTGTTTCATGCAATAATTGTAGCCAACTGATGTAATGATTATTGATAATTGTAAGTTATATTTGGGCTGACTTGACAATTTTTAAGGTATAAATGAAGAGTCAAGTTGAGAATTCTAAAGTATAAATGGATGAGTGAGCATGCAAGTGTATTGTTTGAAGAAGAAAGTGTGAGTGAACTTTGAAGGATGGTCAGATATCCTTAAGGAGCAGAAAAGTATTTTTTATTCAATCAGAGGAGTAGAATAGAGATCTATATCAGCAATTTAGTTGTATCTCATTCAGGTCTATTCATTGTTACTTTCTCACCATTGTAGTAGTGATTTCTAAATCTCTTAACAAATTTGGTTTAGCAGCCATTTGTAAATCCTCTAACAAGGTGACAATTCTTTTGAATTTTTCTAAAGTCCTCTAGCAATGCCACTCCCCACAGGGTGATTAAATCCTTTAACAAGGTCACACCTAACACTGTGTTTTGTAACCTTTAACCAAGTTGCCTCCTAATAGGGCTCACCTCAAAAGAGTGAAAATTAGTAGTTATTTACTTGGTGG
Organism: Cupressus sempervirens; assembly: GCA_028749045.1. Lineage (NCBI taxonomy): Eukaryota > Viridiplantae > Streptophyta > Pinopsida > Cupressales > Cupressaceae > Cupressus > Cupressus sempervirens. The sequence continues at coordinate 351,608,631 of CM053792.1, read as the reverse complement.
TTTTTCCCATATTAGGTTTCCACATTAAATCTGGTGTCCTATGTGTTCATGTTATTTCTTTTATGGTTGCATGTTAATTATTGTGAATGCTTAAAGATTAGTAATAAGTTAACATACACTACATCTACCGAGTTACATCATTTTTCTATATGTTTACCGAGTGACTACAGTAACTAGTTTATAAGACATCTAAGGGATTTGTGGATTTTTTTTTGTGGTAATTGATTCACCCCCTCTCAGTTACTCAATCTATATTTCCAACAATTGGTATTAAAGCTTTTGGTGCTTGCAGGAAGGATTTCAAAGATCTAAGCAAAAGATCAAGATGTCTTACAAGAGGGAAATTCCAAGACTTAACAAGGATACATTTTCAGCATGGCAAGGACTGATGAGACTTCATCTGACTTCCATTGGAGACACAAGATTGAAGTACCTTGATGAAGAATACACAATTTCCTTTGGAACATTAGCTATTAATGACATTGCTAAGAAGAAGACTCACAACACCATGATGATAGACATTACATCTACTCTAAGCTATGAAGAATTTGAAGATATCAAGGATTGCAAAACTGCATTTGAAATGCGGAACAAGTTGATAGAAATCTATGGAGGTGATGACAATGTGAGGAGAGCCAAAGTAGAGAGTCTAAGAGGACAATTTGATCAGATGAGAATGAGAGAGGATGAAAACATTGCCAAATATGTTGAAAGAGTCAAAGCAAGTGGTAGTGCAATCAAAGCTTCTGGAGGAGACATCAAAGAGGAAACAATTGTAAGTAAAGTTCTTAGAACATTGATTCCCATTTATGCAATTAGAGTTTCTAAAATTCAAGAAAGAAGATGTGAAGAAAATCATAAGATAAATTTAGAGGCTATAGTAGGAAGATTGACAAAATTTGAGCTAGATAACTATGACAATTATGTTCTAGCTTCCAAGAACATTGAATCATCATTTGAAGCCAAACTTTCACTAGGGGAAAAAGGGAAGAAAATAAAGGAATCTCAGTCAAAAAGTGAAGAAGAATCAAAAGAAAGTTCTAATAGTGATCTTGAAGTAGTTGAAGCTCTACTTGCAATTAAATATTCTAGAGGCAAAGGAAAATACAAAGGTAAGGTTCCCCTAATCTATTTTTCATGTGAAGAAATTGGTCATATTGTTGCTAGATGCCCAAACAAGTAAAACAAGAATGAAAAGAAAGGTCACAAGTGTAATGGAAATAAAGACTTCAAATAATTCCAGGACAAAGGTAAGAAAACATGTTTCATGGCTAAAGATTCTAAGGATTCTAATAATAGTGAAGATGAAATTGTTTACATTGCTGTAAAAGATGAATCTAATAATGATGAGGAAGATAAGATGGTACTTATCTCTCATGTAAGAAAAAATGATACATGGATCATAGATAGTGGTTTTTTTCATCATATGATTGGTGACAAAACTAAGTTTGAACATATTGAAGACTATAATGGTGGTAGTGTAAGGTTTGGAAATAATGAACCTTGTTGCATAAAAGGAAGAGGTTGAATCTCATTAACCAAAGAACTTGTATGTGATAATGCCTATTGGGTTAAAGGACTAAAACATAATTTGTTAAGTGTGGTACAACTAATCAATATTGGATTCAAGGTGGATTTCATGCATGGAAAGGAAAGACTGTTGGATGACAAAGGAAAGCTGATTGGATCAAACATACAGACAAAAGGTAACTTGTTTTACCTTGAACTTGGTGAGTGCTCATGTTTTATTGCTCAAATTGAAAAAAATTGGTAATGGCATAGAAGGTTATGTCATGTGAATTTTGATAACATGGTAAAGATAAGAAAATTTAGGAAAGTAAGAGGCATTCCTAGTATAAAGAAACCCGATGTTGGTCTATGCAAGAATTGTCAGATTGGTAAGATGGGAAAGAGTAGCTTTAAAAGTAAAAACTATCAGTCTAAGGAAATTTTAAAAATTGTGCATACTGATTTGTGTGGACTTATTGGAATTAAGAGCTAGACTGGAGAAAATTTCTTCATTCTTTTTGTTGATGGCTACTCAAGAATGATGACTATTATGTATCTGAGAGAGAAGTCAGAAGCATTTAATAAATTCAAATGGTATTTGGCCAAAGTAGAAAAGGAAATAGGGAAAAGACTGAAACTTTTGAGGTCAAATAGAGGTGGTGAATTCTTCTCCCATGAATTCAATAACTTTTGCATTGAAAGAGGAATCAAAAGATCGGTATCAGCTCCTGAAACTCCTTGGTAGAATGGAATAGCTGAAAGGAGGAACAGATCTATCATGGACTGTGTAAGGACTTTAATGATTAAAAAGAACATTGCTATCAAATACTGGAAGTAAGCTATCAACACTATATTTCTACCTTAAACTGAGTATAGTTGAAGAAGGACTCATTCAAAACCCCCTATGAGTTATGGTATGGCTATAAACCCAATGTAAGTTACCTAAAAGTATTTGGAAGTAAATGTTATGTTCTGAAAGAATCTAAAAAAAGAAAAAATTTATGTGAAGGGTGATGAAGGAATATTTTTGGAATATTCTTGCAAGAGTACAGCATATAGATGTTTGAATATTTCTACTCATAAAATCATAGAAAGTGCACATGTGAAATTTGATGAGTTTGTAGAAAGGACTAAAGAAGAAAGCAAAAAGGAACCAAAAGACTATTAGATTGTGGTTTGATATGGAAAGTAATGTACATACTTCATAAATTCTTTGGGGTTTAGGGCATCACCTTGAAGAAAATTTTGGGCCAACATGTAATTATTAATTATAACCCTAAAGGAGTTAAAATATTTTTATAAAAGGGCTTACGGTTAGGGATTGTTTCATAAGGTGTGATGCAAAATTGGTTCTTGCAGCAGTATTGAGCTATAAGGGATTATGGATTATAATTAGGTTGTAATCACTAGATCATAAAATATTGGACTTGTTGTATGGTGGACGTAGCCCAAGGATTGGGTGAACCATGTTAAATCTCGATGCCTTGTGTTCTTTTCTGTGTGATCTATTATTTTTTATTATTTGTTATATTTGCATGTAATTGTTATTTTTGTCTATGCTTTAATCCTAACAAAGACTATAGGAGATTTGTTTTCATTGAACCTAAGATAGTCCCAAATACATCTGTCAATCAAGAAACCTCTACTCCCGAATCTTCAGTGACCGAGTTGCAAGAAGTTCTAATTGAGTCACTAGGACCCGAGTCATTGTCTAAAGCTACCGAGCTAATGCCTACCAAGTTAGAATAGCTAGAACCTAAAGTTGAAGTGCAAGAGAATGACAATGCAATTCATTCAAAAGGCAAGGAATCTGTATTGGCTAAGAATGTCAAGAGACATCATGCACTAGATCAAATTATTGGAGACAAATATGAAAGTACTATGACAAGAAGTAAGGTAAAAGGTACTTGTTTACTTGCTGATTTTGAACCTAGAAATGTCAAAGATGCATTAGAAAATGAAAGTTGGATTGAGGCTATGAATGAAGAGATAGAGCAAATAGAGAAGAACAAAACATGGACTCTTGTACCTAGGCCTAAAGATAAAAATGTGATTGGGACAAAGTGGGTATTCAGGAACAATTTGAATGAAGATGGTAAGGTATCAAGGAAAAAAGCTAGAATGGTATGTAAAGGCTACTCTCAAGCAGAATTGATTGTGGAGAGACTTTTGCTCCTATTGCAAGACTGGAAAGTGTTAGGACCTTACTTGCATATGTTGCACACAAAGGATTTAAGGTATATCAGATGATGTCAAATCTGCATTTCTCAATTGTATTCTAGATGAAGAAGTCTACATTGAGCAACTTGAAGGTTTTGTTGATCTAGATAAGAAGGACATGGTCTGCAAATTACACAATGCATTGTATGGTCGGAAATAAGCCCCTAGAGCATGGTATGAAAGATTGCATAACTATCTTTTCTAGATTGGTTTTTAGAGAACTAATGGTAATAATAGCTTGTACATCAAGGAAGGACCAGATAACAAGATTGTTTTGGCAGAAATATTTGTGGATGATACTTTGTTTACAGGAAATGATGATCTATGCAAAGATTTTTAAGAGTAAATGAGCAAAGAATTGGAAATGTCTATGTTTGGTGAGATTAAATTCTTTGTTAGTCTTCTAATTCAATAGAGAAAGAATGGTATCTACATTACTCAATCTAAATACATCAAGGAGATACTCAAGAATTTTGGTATGGAAGATTCAAAATCAGTTGGAACTCCCATGTGTACTGGCTTAGAGCTTACCAAGGATGATGAATCAAAAGAGGTAGATCAGACCTTGTATAGATCAATGATTGGAAAGTTGTAGTATGTGGCTCATACAAGACCTGATATTGCTCTTGCAGTTGGTATAGTAGCAAGATTTTCAGTAAAATCCAGAGAAAATCACATGATGGAAATCAAGAGAATCTTGAGATACTTGAAAAGCATTGAAGATTATGGTTTGTGGTATAAAGTTGGAGGAAATTTGGACTTGAAAGTGTTCACTGATGCTAATTGAGTTGGTAATTTGGATGACAGAAAAAGTACAAGTGGAGGAGCATTCTTTCTAAGAAAGAGGTCAGTATCATGGACAAGCAAAAAGAAAAATTGCACATCCTTAATCTACAATAGAAGTAGAGTATGTTGCAACAATAGTAAATGTTTCTAATATTGTTTGGTTTAAGTATTTATTGGAAGGCATGAAGGTTGAGATCAAGGAACCAATTGTCATGTTTTGTGACAATACAAGTGCAATTAACATATCCAAGAACCCAGTGATGCATTCCAAAACCAAACACATTGCAATAAAGTATCATTTTGTCAGAGAATTAGTGCAGGATAAGGAGATCAGATTGGAATATGTCCATACAAAAGAATAGATTGCTAACATATTCACCAAGCCATTACCTAAGGATGCATTCTTGTATCTAAGAGGTAAGTTAGGGGTCATTCCCCTATTTGAAGCTCACTAAAATGAAGTTTTAGTGATGCATCAACATAAATCAAATTGAAGATCTATCAGTTGATGCAACATAGTCATGGGAACATTGCATATGGATCAGTACTTAAGGTACATTTTTACTCATTTGGCATATGTTGTCTTTGGCATGTGTTGTCAAAGAGGGAGAGTTTACTGTCATATCCTTCTAAAATTTGAATTTTTTAAAGGGAGAGCTTGCTATTTGCAAAAGAAGCTATGTAATTCCTTCACAAAGGGATAATACTACATTAGAGAATTTTGTGGCATAAAATCTAAGAGGGAGAAAATTTCTATCAAGAAAAGACTTGTTTTCAAATTTCATTATGCTATGACATGTTGTGTTGCCATCAATGCAAACGAGGGAGATTGTTGGATACAATTATCCAATTGTGTGTTGTCTTTGATGTTACACAAATTTTATATTAGTTAGCAGATAGTATCTATTGAGCTTAGTTGGTCAGCAAAGCAAGTTTCAAAGTCTACTGAGTGTTCTTGGAAAATACTCTGTGGAAATAGTTTTTGCCGAGCTTACTCAGGCATCAAAGGATTTTGTGACAAACGTCAGTGTTAACCGAGCTCACAAGGTTAACAAAAAAAAGTTAGTGTTTACTGAGTTCTCTTGGTCTCCAAAAGAATTTTGCAGAGTTCAAAATGTTAACCAAGCCTCTATTGGTTAACACAGGAAAGTCTGGAACAATGTTTACCGAGCAGGGTTAGCCAATGAAGGATTTTATTGTTTTGGAAAATAAAGTTTAATTGTTTCATGCAATAATTATAGCTGACTAATGTAATGATTATTGATAATTATAAGTTGTATTTGGGCCAACTTGACAATTTGTAAGGTATAAATTAAGGGTCAAGTTGAGAATTCTAAAGTATGAATGGATGGGCAAGCATGCAAGTGTATTGATTGAAGAAGAAAGTGTGAGAAAACTTTGGAGGATGGTCAGATATCCTTAAGGAGCATAAAAGTTTTTTAAAATTCAATCAGAGAGAATCTAGTGGAGTAGAATAGAGATCTATATCAACAATTTAGTTGCATCTCATTCAGGTCTATTCATTGTTACTTTTTCACCTTTATAGCAGTGATTTCTAAATCTCTTAACAGAGTTGGTTTAGCAGCCATTTGTAAATCCTATAATAAGGTGATAGTTCTTTTGAATTGTTCTAAAGTCCTCTAGCAAGGCCACCCTCATAGGGTGATTAAATCCTTTAACAAGGTCACACCTAATAGTGTGTTTTGTAACCTTTAACTAGGTTGACTCCTAACAGGGCTCACTTCAAAAGAGTGAAAACCAATAGCTAGTTACTTGGTTGATTTTCCCATATTGGGTTTTCACATTAAATCTGGTGTCTTATGTGTTCATGTTATTTCTTTTATGGTTGCATGTTAATCACTGTGAATGCTTAAAGATTAGTAATAAGTTAACATACACTACATCTACTGAGTTGTAGCATTTTTTTGTATATTTATCGAGTGATAGTAGTAACTAGTTTATAAGACATCTAAGGGATCTATGGATTTTTTGTTGTGGTAACTGATTCACCCCCCCTTAGTTACTCAATCTATATTTCCAATAGGTTTGAGTTACATAGCAATCATAGGAACTTGCAGTATATCTTTACTCATCCAAACTTGAATGCACAATAGTGTCACTAGATGGAATTCCTATATGAATATGACTTTGATGTTCACTACATTAAGGGGAAGGAGAATGTTGTCGATGATGCCTTGAGTAGGAGGTGACATGAGATATTAGTACTATCATTGGGAGTGGATTTGTGAAGTTGTATCTTGGAGGCTTTTCCTAGTGACATTTGGTATTAGGAGCTGAGGGTAGAGGTTGAGTCTGGATGTACCCTTGAGGAGAGGTTTTTAGGTTATTTTCTCAAGTTCAATGTACTACTGTGACATTTTGGATGTATCTATGTACCTATGTTGGGTGATCTTCGTACCTTGGTTTTGTTGAAAGCACATCATGCATCATACTCCACACATCCCAACATCAATAAGATGCATGCCAACCTTAAATACTTGTTCTTTTGGGCAAGGATGAGGTGTGATGTTGATGATTTTATTGCTCAATGTCTTGAGTGCCAAAGAGTGAAGGCAAAGCACCAACATCCAGCAGGTCTTTTGCAGCCACAAACCATTCTAGAGTGGAAATGGGATATGATATCTATTAACTTTATCATAGGGTTTCCTATGTCATCATGGAGACATGATTGTATTATGGTGATAGTGGACAAGTTGTCCAAGGTAGCACATTTTTCATCCATGAGAGTGTCCTACACAACTTCTTATGTAGCGCATGTTTTCTTAGAGGATATTGTTCACTTGCATGGGATTCCTCATGGATTATTTTAGATAGAGATCCAATGTTCACTTCTGCATTATAGACACCTCTTCAGCATGCTTTGGGCATGTAACCCAATTTTAGTTCGGCTTATCACCCAGAGACTGATGGTCAGACTAAGAGAGTGAACCAAGTTCTAGAAGATATGCTTTGCATGTATGTGATGGATAGGAAGGTAAAGTGGGTGGAGTACTATACCTTTTTGAGTTTGCATACAACAACAAGTATCATAGTTCTCTTGACATGTCACCTTTTCGAGCCTTGCATGATAGACCGTTTCATACCCCTTTGAGTTGGGATCATGTGGAGGACCATGTTCTTTTAGGTCCAAAGATGCTTTAGGATATGGAGTAGTAGATTATTCATATTAGAGAGCATTTGGTTGCTACTTAGGATAGATAGAAGAAGTATGCAGATGCCCATAGGTTGGATTGTCACTTTTTTGTTGGTGACAAGGTGTTTTTAAGAGTGCAGCCAAGGAAGAGCCCCATCCATTATGGGAAAGGCTCTAAGTTGGTGTCATATTTTTTTGGACCATTTGAGTCCTTGAGAGGATTGGTCCTATTGCTTATTGACTAGCATTACCACCTAGCCTATCACACATCCATGATGTTTTTCATGTTTCTATTTTGAGATAGTATATTTTTTATGTGACCCATGTTTTTGATTGGGATGCTTTTTAGGTGGAGGACGAGAAACTTTTTTTGAAGCCCATTCATATCCTTCAGCATCAGAATTGATTTTGAGAGGTCGAAACATAGAGCAGGTAAGGGTTCAATGGGACCCAAGCGATGAGATATTTTCTACTTGGGAAGATGCTACACAATTAAGAGGATTGTACCTCTATCTTTTCACTAGCTTCAATTAGTAAGCCTATGCCTAGTGGGGAAGGATGTAATGCCTCTCATATTTTTAGTCTGAACCTTGTTATATTTTGATCTGAGAGATACTTGATACTCATGTTATGTTACTTTTGAGATGACTTGAGGGTCAGATGTGATACTTTGATTTTAGTATCATAGGTGCTATACTACTATGTTGTTCAACTTATCATATTTGCATGTTGATGGCAATTGGAGATGACATCATGTTTTATGATGATATATGGTTATCTAGTATTTGGACATATCTCTAATTTGGATATATGTTGATTTATGCTATGATGATTTACTTCATTCTTGTTTCATTATGCTTTATGTGAACATGAGTAATGTAAATGGATTATATCAACATAATTGAATAAAGTTAAATTAGTTATTTAATGCATTTATTGCTTTGACTATGTTATTATATGCAATTGCACATGATCATGTCTTTTAGTATGCAAGATTTATATCCCTAGTAGTGGCACATGGAGTTAGTGATTCAGCTATTCATTTTACCAATGTTGTCACTGTATGGTCGACCTATCTTATTTAAATTTTTAAATAAACTTTCTAGTAATTTTTTAAATCTGAACTCATTTGCATTATTTGATTAGACTAGCAAGCATGTCTATATATTTAGAGTTTTTCATTGTCACAAAGTTGTTAAGGCCTTTTGTGATTTTGGTTTCAGGGTTAATTTCTAGCAGTTTTTCCATAGATGAATTCCAATTACTTGGAATAGCCTATTTTCATTTGGGTTGATTTGGATTCTAGCTAGCCTAATTGGTTATTTACCCTAATCGATTATTCACTCAAAAAGTGAATAAGTATTGAAAGAGGAATTTAATTCCTCACTACTCACTTTTGCAATTTGGAAAATTGAGATCTTTTTTTGAAATCCTTTTCTAAAGGATTGGTTTCTATTTGTTGTGGGAGCTATGGGCATGAAATCTTTGTGAGGATGGACTCATTGGATATAATTCAAGGAGATGTTGCTTTGTCATCATTTTTGGCCAAATTTGTGGATTATTTATTTTACCTAGTTGTTTTCTATTTTAGCTTTTTTTGGCTGTCAGGTAGGGCTTTCTCATTTTCATGTTTGAAGTTAGTTTTTTGTTTTGTTTTTGGTAGATGTTTTATTGGAGGCTAAGAACTAGTGTTCCCCTCTATTTTTGTTTCTTGGTTCTACCCAATTGGTCAATTATGAATGTTTTCCCAATTTTTGGGAAGAGAGTTTTGGGTTTCACATCATTATGTTAGTCTTTTTTGCATATGGTGTCTAAATCCAAATTTCATTGGGTTTTTTAGGCTTTGTGCCCTAAGATAAAATGGGTTTTTATTCTGAAGTTTTCTAGTTTTGGGGTTTTTACCTCATTTTGTGTGTCACCCTACTTTCTCAAATTTTCTTGGCATGATGCTGGTCATGGACCTAGATCATCTATTTGGATGTTAGTTAGACGATTATTGCTCTTTAATGCTACATTGGTCAGATGCTTGTTGTGTCCATCCTTTCGAGCTTGTTTTTAGTTGAGTGATATTTTGCTTGTGTTCTCATCCAGTCCTTATGTTATGATCTTCATGATGGTGGTGTTCCACACATGAGTACGTGTGTGTACATTATCAAGTGACTTACAAGCCCTGATTTCCCATTGATACTTCAGTGGAGTTTTGACCATTTGGGGTTGGGTTGGGAATATGCATGCTTATAGGCACTCATCGCTGGATGAGCATGGGTAGGGTAGGGTAGCACATGGAGGGGCTTCTATCTCATAGATTGGTGACTATTTTTCATGGGTTGGTAGAGGAAGTTTTAAGTGATAACTAAATATAAATACTGGGTGGTAATAAATTTAAGATAATTAAAAAGTGGATTGTGCACCTTCAGTTAGGAAGAGTTGTTAACTAGATTGTGCACCTTATGTTGGGGAGAGCAGTTTCCAATACTAGTTTGGGATTTCTAATGTCAATCTACTTTCCATGATGTTAGCCCCTACATCATTTCCCATTGTGTGTCTAACTAGGACCTGTTGTACTTGCATTATCTCATGATTTTGGTTTTAGTCATCATTAATGTCTAGAGTGAGTGTTAGCCATGTATGTTTTCTTTATGTGTGTTTGTGGTTGTATCATTATCTCCATTAGCAGGGTGGGAGTGGACCTACAAGTTCCACATGGTTGGGAGGTGTAGCTACCTATACCATTGCTAGGGACTGGTGTACAGAGATAGTCTATTATCCCAGTGTGACTGTTGTTGGATGTTTTTACTTGGTACTTTAGGTTCTGGAATATACTTTCTTGTGATTTATGCTTTCATCAAAATGCTTGGATATGATGTTTAGATGATGTTAGTTTATTTGATGCATTCCCTTATTATGATGTTTAGCATATGATTAGATGATGTTAATTGCTTAGTTAGAGTATCTATTGCTTATTAGGTTAGCATGTTAGATTTCCTTATTCTTGATGTTATTATACTTTTTTAGTGACATCCTCATAAGACAGCTCCAACTATCTAGTTGCAAGTTTGGGATGTTATGCGTAGGGGATGACTAGGACCTTTGAGGTCTCATGATGCTATTATGGTTTGAAGAACTGTGCACTTAGTATTGTTATTTTAGCTCATTACAATGTTTCTTTTAGTTCATTTCCTTCACTACTATGTTTAGATGGTTAGATTTTGTTCTATCTTTTAGTTGTTGTGTGTTCGAGTCTCTAAGCCTCAGTTTGTGGATCAAGTACTCCCCAGTGTGGAGGAATAGTTTTACCTTTCTTTTATCTTTAGTTTCCTTTCTTGTTGTTATGGTTTCTTGCACAAAAGTGTGAAGTTTTGTGTGGCTCTCTATATTTCTTCACGTAGTTCTCTACATTTCTTCATGGGGTTCTTTGTGTTTCTTTGTGGGGTTCTTTATGTTTCTTCGCGTGGATTTCTATGTTTCTTCACATGGCTCTTTACACTTCTTTGCATGGTTCTTTGTAGTTCCTCACATGAGCCTTGACACTAGTTCTATGGATTTTTTGGTTGGGCTAGGCATTCCTTCACATGAGAGGGTAGTTTCTCACGTGGTATGGTGCAATTCCTCATGTAAAATTGTCATTGGTGTTTTCTCATGTAAAAAATAGGAAGCATCTCCATTATTTTCTAGAGGACGCTTTTGTGTGATTTGAGTACCCTTTGGGATTGCTTTAATTACCATGCTTTGAAAATTCAATGATTTTATGTTCTATTGTCTTTGTTGCATTTCATTTTCTTGTTGAGTGTGTCAGTTTGGTAGTGGCATTTGGAGATTCATTGGAGGACAATATTTTTGGTTAAGTCTTCCATTGCGACCTTCATGATCCTTGTATGATGTTGTTGTGTGCATTCATACTTGTTTTTAACAAAAATATCTTGGTGTCTATTGAATCATTGTTCCAAGGATCTCTGGATCGGGCATTACATCTAACATGTTTGAGCTATGGCTTTCTAATGGGAATCCTACATGTATTAGGGTTACAACATACCCTGATCTATCAAATGATGACCCCAACTTCTAGATTGATATTCTAGAAAATTAAAATAATCACTTCCTTGAGGAAAAACTCACAAATAAAGTTTTCTCAATAAATATATAGGAACCTTTTGATTATTACGAGGTGGAGTATCAAAAACTATTTTCCATCCATCCCAAAATTTGGCACCTCCTTGAGGAAAAATTGCAATAGAGTTTCCTTCATAAATATATAGGAGCTTCATGATTTTATAGGGAGGGTTATAAAAAACCATCTAACACCTATCCCAAAAGTTGTTTTATTTATTTATTCATTAAAGCACCAATGAATTAGAAACATCTTGTTATAGTTCTAATAGTAATGTTTCCTCTTGAGTTTTTAAAGAGTTTGCAAATAGTATCGTTCATAATAAAAAATCATTTTATATCCTCATATGAAAAATTAGCTACATAATATTATTTTTTATCTTGACTTCTATATAGCCACAAGTTATGGTAACCACTAACTAATCCTATGTGGGTCAAGATTGATTCTACTAATTTTCAAATTTTTGTGCTTCCATAATTTGTACCAATAGATCCTTTTAACCTCCTAATCAAAGGTTGTAAATCATTTTTCCCACTTTCTATTTAGTACAAAGTTTCTCGTGGTCCATGTGGAAGTCTCTTGATTGGTGGAGGTGGATTGGGTTTATTTTCTTGGTTAATTTCTTCTTCATTTGTTCAAGAGGAGAAGTTGGAGGGATTGGTTAAAGGTTTCCTTGATAGGAATCATTCATTCCTAACAATTAAAATAATATTCATTTTAAATTTGAATTAAATTTTTAATTAGTTAGAAAAACTTTGACAACAAATTATGATTTTAAAAACACAAATTAAAATTAAATCTTGATAGAAAAAGATGCATAGCCCATAAAATTACTTCTTTATTTGGTGTGAGCTTGTTGACATTGTGGAGATTTTTTATGTAATTCAATGAAGGTGACAAGCAAAAATAGTATTAAAAATGGCCTGTGATCTTTACAAGCAGACAAACCAAGCTGAAAATGTGGGCATCAAAATGAAAGTGGCATTTTAGTTTGTAGTCTTCATTTAAAATAAAAATTAAAAATTAGCATAGTGTGTGTACGTTATATCTTGTAAACACTATAGGGAGTACACATTATGGCTATTATGGGAACAAAAAAGAATTTGACAATTTTCAGTCCCTCATCTTTGTGCATATGCCCAATGATTACTAGGGGTTGTCTTTATCTTGTCCCGTTTCATATAGTATATTGGATAAGGGTCAATCAAAACAATGCTAACTAAAATCCATACAAAATGCACTTAAAGACAATTGATTTTGAGAAAATTTACATCATTTTGAAAACACACATTTTTTAATAGATTTACTACAAAGGAGATGCATACCATGAAGAAAAAATGTTGAAATCTTCATAGAAATCTATAGTGTTTTATGTATTTGTTGAAGTACACTTTATATGGAGGATAATTATATCTAATTAGAACCACTAATAATATATAATTTTTTCCACTTGATGTAAAATTTAGACCTTATTAAAAATATCACTCTAACTAATATTGCATTGACCTTTTAAGGAAACTCAAAATTTGGATTTTTTTCCAAATGCCAAAAATAACATCCTACCTCATGGTAAAATAGTTACTAGTACTTACAGTAGTTGAATGCAAATGTACAACAATTGCAAATGATTATCTCTCTCTCCCTCTCTCCCTCTCCCTCTCTCTCTCATACTAATAAAAAAATAATCACATATCATAAATAAGGCTCTCTCTCTCTCTCTCTCTCTCTCTCTCTCTCTCTCTCTCTCTCTCTCTCTCTCTCTCTCTCTCTCTCTCTCTCTCTCTCTCTCCCTCCCTCCCTCCCTCCCTCCCTCCCTCGCTCTCTCTCTCTCTCTCTCTCTCTCTCTCTCTCTCTCTCTCTCTCTCTCTCTCTCTCTCTCTCTCTCTCTCTCTCTCTCTCTCTCTCTCTCTCTCCATCTCCTATAATAATAAAATATCATAAATAAGGCTTCATTCAATTAAGAATGAGCTTAAGACAAATAGTGGTACAAGTTGAATAGTTTTGTATCTATATCGTTAATGCATTCTAATATAGTTTAACAAAATTAAAATCTTCTAACTTTTGTGTTCAACTACATGGTGGTAGTTGTTATATATTATAATCCACTTTATCTTTATATTAAAAACACACTATAATAATTAAAAGATATTTTAGTATATTAAATTTACAATGAGAAAAATCAAATTTTAGATGTGTGACAGTGCTACACCATTAAACTTGTGATAAAAATGGAAAATAATAAGATCCATGACACTTGAAAGAGGCTTAAAGCCAAAGCATAAACTAAGTAATTGTGCTCACTTGCCTTCTCTTTGCACAATTCCAAGCTATTGCTTTTGAAATTTCATTCATTTGGACACATTATTTGTTAAATTCAATAATCAACATAAATAACATAGTTTAGTGTATTTGTTACAGATTTAAAGAGGGAAATATGGCTAAGAGATTTTTTTAGGACAAAAAGGTAGATGGTCAGGAGCAATATTTATGAACATTTTTTAACAGTAGATGTAAATTAAATTATGGATAGGATAATTTGCTTGCATTATTTTTAGAATTCCTCCCAAGGAATTCTTATTAGGGAAATAAAAATGTCATGACATGACATCACTGTATAAGATCATGTGAAAAATGTGAGACATTAAAGTCTAAGATCTATTATACTTTGGTGGTCATATTTTCCACTTCAATCATGCTCTATGATGGGTAGTGGGAGCCTAAATAATTAGATTATAAATTAATGATATTTCTAATCCTCTTTTTATATATAATGTGACTATATTTGTTGATTTTCCCACTTTCCTTAAGACAAAGCTTCCTAGGTAGTTTGATGACACAAAATTCATTGTTTTAATATTTCAAAAGCATAAACTATGCCATTAGATAGCAATTTATTTGACCGACTATAACATTTCTAGGAAATATTTCATAGACTAACAAGGATAAGTTGAAGATGTTGATTTATATGTTCATTAACAAGAAACACAAGTGCCAAAGTTCCTATCATTTGTATTTTTAGTCTAGTGAAAATAGAATTGCAGTTGAAGACAGTGGGAGATAAGGGGTGGAAAGTAAGTAGAATGAGTGAAATTAATATTGGGTGAGAAATATGTAGAATGAGTTTGAAAATTAATGATAGTCACTTTTGCAATTGAACATAAAGGAAAGCATGAGATATTCGTAAATACAATTTAATACTTTTTCTTCATTATTATTTGAAGTAGATAAATGCTTCTAAGGTCTAAGTTTAAAATTTAAGAATTGCTGCAAATAATAACATAAATTACACCACACAATGCATCAATTAGAATCTTAATTTTATAATGATTTTTTAAAAACTTAATTGAAATAGATAATGTACAATTAATATTTAAATGATACATTATAATAATGTGAATAAAAATATTTTTGAATAAATTTTTTATAAAGTAATTACAAAATGGTGAAAATTAGTCATTATATTAGAAGCAATAAAATTTAATTTTAAAGATATACTAATATTTATTATTATTATAATTTAGAAAAAAGTTTATATACTGATATTTACATTTTATAATGATTTCAATTTTATTCATGCTCTAATAAATTGAAATAATTATATTATTAATTAAGAAATAATGTCTAAGTGTAAGTGTGATTAAAAATAACTGTAATATTAATTAAGATTTTTTTTAAAACAAAAAATGGTGAATTTCCACAGAGATGCGAAAAAAGCAGGGCGGTCGATCATTTTTTGAAATAGGACTAAAAACCCTAATTATAGTTATGGATAGATATCAATCCTAGAAAAAATATGAAGGACCAGGTCAAAATATGCGGTCAAAACAACGAATAAATATGCCATTCTAGAGAAATTTTAGAAGGAAAACCAGGGTTATCCTAGTCACCATGAAGCTACTATCTTGATGTAGGAGGAATCAAGTAGGCAGATGAACAATTAGCCTAAGCTTAGATGCTTGAAGTTTAAATCTCCTTACAATTCTTCAAGTTTGATGGGGTTTCTCAGATCTCATCCAATTATTTTTACTACTAATAGTCTGGACAACCAGATTAGGGTCTTTAATCTCACCAAGTATGCCCATTCTAACTACTTTGATGTATCCCATAAACCAATAGGGATGTATATGTTTGAATCAACAAATCAATTCCATTCCAATAGATTAGGGATCTCTTATCTAGCATCTCTAACTGCATCTCTTAGTTCATATATTCCCCCCCATTGTAGACCTGTGATTGAGACCTCTCTTGACTCATCCAAACCTAGTAGGCATTTTGGTTTTTTGGCTCCATCAATTTTGGAAGATAATATTATTATCAACAATAAGGAATGTGAAGAAAAATGGCTTGAATGTCAAAAGGCCATAGTCTTCACTTTTTGGAATGGCCTAGAAAAAGATTTTCCCAAACTTTCTAATTGTCTAGAAGAAAATTATGAAGAGCAAGTAAGTATCTCTCACTTTTTAGATAGAATTATTTATTTTCATTGTATGGATGAAGATGTTTAAAAAAAAAAAATTTGCTTCTGAGTGTTTTTTCAAAGGTTACACTATTAAATTTGTAGAATGGATCCCAGATTATAGAGAAGAATTTTTATATATTATGTTACCAACTTGGTTTAGCATACAGTCTCTGCCCCTAGAGCTGCTTCAATTAGAGATTCTTAGGTCATTAGAATCTTCTATGGGTGAACTAATAGGTATAGACTCTTCCTTTTAGTACTGTAATAATGTGAAAATGCTCATTAAAACTAAGATTAATCAACCTACTTGTATGTAAAGAAAAGTAATCACAAACATGGCTTCATATGATCTAAATTTGCATACCTTTCATGGTAAAATATCAAAAATTATAAGATTAAATAATAATAGCAAGATCAAATTCAAGACATTACCACTTACGTCAGATTTCAACAGTATGTTCCCTATGATAAGAATCAGGAAAAAGAGGATATGCCAAATGTTTCCTGATTAGAAAACTTCTACACCCTCTCATGAGAAGATTGAGAATCATTTAGAACCTATATGCATAGAAAGGATAGATAATAGAAGGAAAGTGGATATATCAGCAGTAAGACCAAAGCTTAATTCAATTATAGTGGTTGATCGTAAGAAGAGCCCAAGATTTATTCAAGAAGATAATTCAACAAGAAAATAGAGGCACAACAAAGAAAAAAAGAGAGCTTCAAATAGCAATAAAGGACCGAGTAAGTGTTAGAATTGCTTTAGAATAACTGAGAGTTGGGGGGGGGGGGGGGAGGGGGTGAATCAGTTATTCAAGGTCCAAATGTCCTATTCAAAATGTTTCTCTAAGTATTATGAACCCTTTCAACTATTCATTCATCCAAGCTTTAACTTATCTAATTAGCAAGTCACTGTAAATCAACATGCAAGCATATCACATAAGAAATCAACACATGACACAGTGATTTATGTGGAAACCCAATTTGGGAAAAACCACTAGTAACATGCTACTTGATTTTCACCCTTCTGAAGTGATGCCCTGTGAAAGGCCTACCCTGTTAAAGGCTTACAACATAGTATCAAATGTGACCTTGTTAGAGGATTTAACCACCCTATTAGAAGTGGGCCTAGTTAGAGGACTTTAGAGTATTCACTTGGAATGCCACCTTGTTAAAGGATTTACAAATGGCTGTTAGGTCAAATTAAGTCCATAGAGTTTTTAGATCTAATACAATTGCTAGAGAGTATTAGAAAAATCTTGACCTGACTACAACATACAACTTATCTTGCAGATCTCAGATCACTTCTGAGCTCATACCCTTGCCTGGCCTTCAATCTCTGCAACTCTTAGCAGCTTTCCTTTTCTTTCAAGCTTTGTCTCCTTGAGTTTCCATGCTCAATGTACCAGTGCAATCATCTCTTCATGACCACTCATAGAAGCAGAGCCTCTATGCTCTTCCTTCTCCTAGATGTCACCTCCTTGACACCCTTTCAACTACTTCGTAGATTCAACAACAATAGTATCAGTAGCTCTTTGCTTCTTGGTTTATGACTTCTTAAATAGAATTCTTGGAGTTCTTTTTCTCACTCGATTCTTCCATTTTTCAATTTCCATTCACATGGATTAGGTAGGATTCATTGCATCTAACCCATATTCTATTTCCTCTAGAAACTTCTTGAATAATCCTTTAGAATTCACCCAAAAATGGTTTACATAAGATTCTGTGCCAACAACTCATCATCCTTATCTTCTAATTCGTTCACAAAATTCAATGTAACCACTAAGTCAGCTTGGATTTGGTGAATCCTAGTCATTTGAAATAATGTAGCAACTCAACACTATTGAAATATTGGTGCTTGACACATACTATGTTACTCGGCATCAACTATGTTTTTTCTGATGCTTGGCACCTGAAGATCACTCTGCACCTACTAATTTTTTTTTGATGCTTGGCACCTGATCTTTACTCGACACTTAAAGATTACTCAATACACACTAGAAATGTCTATTACTTGGCTTCTACTAAGAATTTTCTCAACTTCAACTAACTTGCTCGGCATCTACTGATGATCTTAGTTAAGGCTTTGCAGTCAACCTTGTTACAACTCCTTCCAATGTATCTAAGTGTGACCAACCTTTGTATCTTTGAGTATTTCATCAATGCATTTCTTAACCATTGTCTTAACCGATCCTTGCACTTCATTACAACATCATAACTCAACCTTTCCCTTAGGTGCTCTTGTTACATCTTGTTGATCAAATCTTCTTCATCAATCAACTAAGCGATAGTGCTTGGATCTTATAAGAAAATATCATCCCTAAAAATAGAAGGTTTGACATCAATGGAAAAACAATGATTGAAAACATTCTTTTACAATAATCTCCCTCTTTGATCTTCAACAACAATGATCTTTTTAATCATATTTTCAAAAATCTCCCTATTTGGCATTGATGGCAAACCAAACTGATCAACCATCAGACTAAACTATTCAACCACAAACTAACTAGGTTAGAACAATAAGTTAAATGCCAAAAAGTAAATTGTGACATCACATCTCCTACTACTATTTTGATTGATTCATTTCACTTCTCCCTCTTTGCTGTTGTATCCTTTATCTTTATCTTTCTCCCTCTATGTTATTCATCTTCTAATTTTTATTCTATTTTTCTGATCAACCTCTAAAATCTCCCTCTACTTCTCTGATCTTTTATCTTCAATAGTTGTTGATCAGTTGTTCACTTATCCCTCTTTGACAACAATGCCAAAGACATATTAGCATCTTAATATGTAAATGTAGCTCTTATAGGTTCATTTAATATCTCCCTCTATCACCTTGTTAGTGATCGATTTGAAGTTTCAGCACTTCTACTACTTTAGGCATGGATCCCAAAGTAAACATCATATGCATCTATGTGTAGATTCTTCAACATTCAGCTTGTTTGATACAAGGCATTCTTGCTTTTTGGTTCAAGTAGCCTTAGCTAGGGGTATCATCCCTAACTTACCTCTAAGATACTCAAAAGAATCTTTAGGTAGTGCTTTTGTAAAGATATCAGCAATCTATTCCTTTGAGCTAACATATTCCACCTTCACTTGTTTGTCTTCCACTAGCTCTCTTACATGGTGATACTTGATTGCAATATGCTTAGTTTTAGCATGCATTACTGGGTTCTTTGATATATTGATAGCACTTGTGTTATCACAATAAAGTGTCATGAGTTCAATTACTTCTTCCTTCATACCTTGTAGCAAATGTTTGATCCACACAATATTGGTGTAGTTTATAGTAGCTACCACATATTTAGCTTCAACAGTAGACTGTGAGGTGTAGCTTTTCTTTTTGCTTGTCCATGTAATCAACCTCTTTCCTAAGAAAAGTGCTCCTCCATTGGTGATTTTTCTATCATCAATGTTACCTCCCCAATCTACATCAGTGTAAGCTTTTAGTTCAAACTTCTCATTCCTCTTGTAGTATAAACCAAAGTCATCAGTTCCTTTCAAGTATCTCAATATTCTCTTCATTGCCATTAAGTGATTTTCTCTTGGATTGGTAGAAAATCTTGCTACTATTCCAACAAAGAATGCAATGTCTAGTCTAATATGTACAATATATTGCAAATTTCCAATCATTGACCTATATAATGTATAATTTACTTCAGCAAATTCATCATTCTTGGATAGTTTGTGGCCTATTGCCATTGGTGTGCTAACTAGTTTTGAGTCTTCTAGTCCAAAAATTTTCAGTACTTCCTTGATGTATTTGGATTGGGTCACAAATATGCCATGCTTCAGCTAATGTACTTATAATACAACAAAGAATTTGATTTCTCCAAACATTGACATCTCAAATTCATGCTTCATTTGATCAACAAAATCTTTGCATAAAACATCTTGTCCTCCAAATATTATATCATCAACAAAGATTTCTAAGATCAAAATGTCTTTACCTTCCTCAGCTTTGATGTAAAAGTTTCTATTGTCATATGTTCTTTCAAATCCTATCTTTACAAGATATTTGTGCAATCTTTCATACTATGCTCTAGGTGCTTGCTTCAATCCATAAAGTGCTTTGTGTAACTTGCAAACCATGTCCTTGTTCTTTTCATCAAAAAATCCCTCTAGTTGTTCTATGTAGACGTCCTCTTCCAGTATGCCATTCAGAAAAGTAGACTTCACATCCATTTGGTAGACTTTGAAATCTTTATATGCAACATATGCAAGTAATGTTCTTACTCCTTCCATTCTTGCAACAGGGGAAAATGTCTCTCCATAATCAAGTCATTCTTCTTGTGCATAGCCTTTGAAAACTAATCTGGCTTTATTTCTTGTTATTACACTATTTTCATCAAGTTTGTTTCTAAACACCCATTTGGTAACAATCACATTCTTATTAGCTGGTCTAGGAACTAGAGACCAAGTTTTTTTCTTCTCAATCTGATCTATCTCTTCTTTCATGGCCTTATACCAGTAATCATCTTGTAGTGCATCTTTTACTATTTTGGGTTCAACCTTACTCAGTAGACATGATTTATTCCTTGGTCTATTCCTTGTCGTGGGTCTAGCATCTTTGTCACCAATGATTTGATCTAGAGGGTGATGTCTTCTTACATACTTGGCTAATCTGGGTTTAGTCCTTCTTTCCATGTTTGATCCTTTAGCTTCAGATTCATTTTGTTCTTCTTCATCTACCATTTTATTATTCCTTTTGTGCATAATGTTCTCAGAACCAGAATGTGCATTTTCTACATTCTACAGCTTGGCTTTTGAATGTAACTTGGCATTCACAGGTTGAGACTCGGTAGATACTGAAGTTTGTTGTTGATTCCCAACTTGATTTGCAGCTTTATTTTCAACAGTCATTCCTTCATAGAAGTATTAAAAGGATTTATAATCCTCTATTTGCTTTGACTCATCAATTTGAACTTTTGCATGCTCATCAAAATTTACATTTGCACTCTCCACAAATTTTTTAGCATTAGTATTCAAACACTTATATGCCTTACTTCTAGTGGAGTATCCAAGAAATATTCCTTCATCACTTTTTGCATCAAACTTGCCATTTCTAGTGTCTTTTAGAATATAGCATTTACAGCCAAACACTTTGAAATATTTAACATTAGGTGAATGACCATACCATAATTCAAAGGGTGTTGCATTTGTACCTTTCTTGACTTGAACTCTATTTAGTGTGTAGATTGTAGTTCTTATAGCTTCTCTCTAGTATTTTAGTGCAACATTTTTCTCCATCATCAAGGTTCTAGCACAGTCAATCACTGACCTATTTCTCCTTTTAGCAATACCACTCTGTGGTGGAGTTCTTGGTGCTAATGTTTTCCTTTTGATACCTTTGTCATTGCAAAATACTTCAAATTCTCTTGATGTGAACTCACCTCCTCTATCTGACCTTAGGCATTTCAGGTTCTTTCTTGTTTCCTTCTCAACACTAGCCAAATAGCACTTGAACATTTGAAATGCATCAAATTTTTGGTTTAAGAACATAGCAGTCATCATCCTAGAATAATCATCTACAAATAGAATTATGTATTTGTCTCCTAGGTAGCTTTGCACTTATATTGGACCACATAAGTCTGTATGAACTAACTCTAGTACTTCATTGGAAGTGTATATTTTACTTTTGAAACTAGACTTAGTCATCTTCCCTAGTTGACATTGTTTACACATTGTGCTTTTAAGTTTCTTCAACTTGGGCAACCCTCTCACTTTTTTCTTCTTGCTAATGCTAATTAGATTATCAAAATTAAAATGACACAACCTTTTATACCACAACCACACATCATCTAGTCTAACAATAAGACATGTTGCATCTTCCATATCAAGATAAAATAGATTACTCCTAGTTTGTTCATCTTTTCCTATTAGATTTCCATCAATATCATAGATCTTGGCAATTTTGTTTCCAAATTCCACTTTGCAACCTACATTGCCTAACTGAGATACACTCAAAAAATTGTAGTTCAATCCTTCAACATAGTATGCATTATCACATAAAATTTTCTCTGTAAGTTTGATAGAGCCTTCTCCTTTGATTTGACATGGGGCATCATTACCAAATCTAACATTATTTCCATCATACAGAGTAAAGATAATGAACTTACTTTTATCCCCTATCATGTGATGTGAGCATCCACTATCTATGATCCACTTGTCATTCTTGTTTACATAGGTAATTAATATTGTTACTTCATCATCATCTTTGTTTGATTCATCCTTCATGGCTACATAGACTGCTTCATCACCATTCTCATCAGAATCTTCTTCAATGATGTAACATCTCTTGCCTTTCTCCTTGTAATCTTTGTTATCATCTTCTCTCTTATTTCTGAACTTGTTTCCTTCTTTAAAGTTTTTCTTCTATGGACATCTTGTAGCTATATGACCTACTTCATTGCAATTGAAACATGTGATAGGGAACTTACCTTTGAATTTTCCTTTTCCTCTATGGAATCTCTTAGCCAGTAGTGCTTCTAAATGTTCCACATCTTCCTCATTTGTGTTGCTATCACTAGATGCATGTTTTCCTTTTCTTCTCCTTTTACTTGATGTGTCCTCCTTAGTGTCTTTCATTGTCATCTTGGCCTTGAAAGCAGATTGAAGGTTCTCAGGTCTGTAGTTGTCAAAATTGGATAGCTCAAATGCAGTAAGTCTTCCAACTATTCCTTCAAAGGTTAGTGTGTTCCCTTGTACACATCTTAGCTCTTGGATGGCTGAAACTCTTATGGCATAGATAGGTAGCAGAGTTCTTAAGTATTTTTTGATGGATGTTTCTTCTTCCAGTTGTCCACCTAGACTTCTTATTGCACTCACCACTTCTTTTATTCTTACAGCATACTGAGCAACATTTTCACCTTCCTCCATCTTCATGTCATCAAACTTTCCTCTGAGGCTTTCTCTCTTTGCTCTCTAGACATTTTGATCACCTCCATAGATGTCTAATAAGGTTTTCCACATTTTGAATGTAGTATCACAGTCTTTGACGTCATCATATTCAGCATAGCTAAGTGCAAATGCAATTTCCAACATTGCTTAGTTATGCTCCTTCTTTTTGTTTAAGTCATCTACAGTGAGGGGTCTTGTTGGAGTTACATGCTCTATTCCAATTGAGGTTTGTGCATAGTCACCTATTGATCCAAGGTGCAATTTCATCAAACTCTGCCATGTAGCAAAGTTTTCTTTGTTGAACTTGGGAACTTCTCTCTTGGACATCTTGATCTTCCTACTTCTAGTACCTTGAAACTAAATTAGTAGATGGCTCTAATACCAATTGTTAGAATTTCTTTAGAATAACTGAGAGGGGGGGGAGGGGGGAGGGGTAAATTAGTTATTCAAGGTCCAAATGTCCTATTCAATTTCTCTAAGTATTGTGAACCCTTTCAACTATTCATTCATCCAAGCTTTAACTTATCTAATTAGCAAGTTGTTGTAAATCAACATACAAGCATATCACATAAGAAATTAACACATGATACAGTGATTTATGTGGAAACCAAATTTGGGAAAAACCACCAGTAACATGCTACTCAATTTTCACCCTTCTGAAGTGATACCCTATGAAAGGCCTACCTTGTTAAAGGCTTACAACACACTATTAAATGTGACCTTGTTAGAGGATTTAACCACCCTATTAGAAGTGTGCCTAGTTAGAGGACTTTAGAACATTCACTTGGAATTCCACCTTGTTAAAGGATTTACAAATGGTTGTTAGGCCAACTTAAGTCCATAGGATTTTCAGATCTAATATAATTGCTAGAGAGTATTAGAAAAATCTTGACCTGACTACAACATACAACTTATCTTGTAGATCTTAGATCACTTCTCAGCTCATACCCTTGCCTGGACTTCAATCTCTGCAACTCTTAACAGCTTGCCTTTTCTTTCAAGCTTTGTCTCCTTGAGTTTCCATGCTCAATGTACCAGTGCAATCATCTCTTCATGATCACTCATAGAAGCAGAGCCTCTATGCTCTTCCTTCTCCTAGATGTCACCGCCTTGACACCCTTTCAACTACTACATAGATTCAGCAACAACAGTATCAACAACTCTTTTCTTCTTGGTTTATGACTTCTTAAATAGAAGTCTTGGAGTTCCTTTTCCAACTCGATTCTTCCATTTTTCAATTTCAATTCACATGGATTAGGTAGAATTCGTTGTATCTAACCAATATTCTATTTCCTCTAGAAACTTCTTGAATAATCCTTTAGAATTCACCCAAAAATGGTTTACATAAGATTCTGTGCCAACAACTCATCATCCTTATCTTCCAATTCGTTCAAAAAATTTAATGTAATCACTAAGTCAGCTTGGATTAGGCAAATCTTTGTCATTTGAAATAATGTAGCAGCTCAACACTATTGAAATACTAGTGCTCGGCACATACTGTGTTACTTGGCATCAAATATGTTTTTCCTGATGCTCGGCACCTAAAGATCACTCGACATCTACTAAAATTTTTATGATGCTTGGCACTTGATCTTTACTTTGCACTTGAAGATTACTCGACACACACTAGAAATGTCTGTTGCTAGGCTTCTACTAAGAATTTTCTCAACTTCAACTAACTTGCTCGGCATCTACTGATGATCTTAGTTAAGGCTTTGCAGTCAACCTTGTTACAACTCCTTCTTCTAATGTATCTAAGTGTGACCAACCTCTGTATCTTTGAGTATGTCATCAATGCATTTCTTAACCATTGTCTTAACTAATCCTCGCACTTCATTTGAACATCATAACTCAACCTTTCCCTTAGGTGCTCTTGTTACAACTTGTTGATCAAATCTTCTTCATCAATCAACTAAGTGATAGTGCTTGGATCTTATAAGAAGATATCATCCCTACAAATAGCAAGTTTAACATCAATGGAAAAATAATGATTGAATACATTCTTTTACAACAATCTCCCTCTTTGATCTTCACCAACAATGAACTTTTCAATCAGATTTCCAATAGCAAGAAGGTAGGAGAAGGATAAGATATGGAGATCAATGGGGGTACAAGGTCACAAAACTTTGATGGAAAACGGACATGCAAAGATATGGGAAAGGAAAACTCTAACTCCATTGACACTAAGTATCAAGGACAAAATATAAATTATAGAAAAGTCAATACAAACAAAAATTTAAGTTTAACATGTAAAGAAGTCAAAGACAGGGATATCTCATCAATAAAACAAATAGAGGCATTATCTAACATTAAAAAATGCAGTTTAGAGGATTTAGAGAACTCAATTTTATTTGAATTAAATGCAGAAGGTGAAGAGGAATAAAAAATCCTAGTGAAAGAGTCTAAATTTGAACAACAACAGTTGCATGTAATAGAGGACAAAATAGTAACACCCATCAAAGAGGCTTCTAACAAGTTATTCAAATTTTGGCAGACTCCATCAGCTTCAATTAGTTCACCATTTACCCTAGGCAGTACTTAAAAGGAGAAGAATAGTGGTTTAAAGAGAACAAAAATACTCTCTCAAAGGAACTTCATGATTTCTTAAATAAGGATAATATATGGCAAAAAGAATTGGAGAACATGAGCATATAAAAATCAAAAGAAGAGAGCCTTGATCTTTTAATTGAGGAATTAGTTCAAGTGATCAATTTTGAGAATATATATTGATAAAAGCACTGAAGCTCAGAGAGAGCAGATTTAATCCATAGAATACTCAAATTAGGAGGAGACAATTATACATGTGAAGATATAAAAAGAGATCTATTGAACATTGAGAATGAGGATAAAGCTATGAGTCATTCTTAGATAAGTGGAAATAGAACATATATGGAACAAAGGGATAAGGTTATGGGCAAGGACAGTGGAAAAGTATCAAATTCAAGAATAGGAAATCAATCAAGCAAATCCTAAGAGAACTAGAAACTGAGGATATATAAGGAAAAGATAGCAATAAGATATATGCTACTCAAAATGTGCAAAAAAACTTGGAACAACTTGGGATTCAAATGAATCGGGAAGGTTTAAACTCACCTAAGTGTGACAAAGTGAAAGGTAAAAGAAAAAAAAAATCTTTGAAGGAACTCAGGGAAGCAAATGGTCTCAACAAAGAACAACAAAAGATAGATTAGTTACTTAACAACAAGAAGGGGAAGTGTCTTCCTAAGGATTCATGAAGATTACTACATGGAATGCTAGGGGTTTAAATGCCCCTAGGTGAAAAATATTATTAAAACAAAACCTTAAATCATTTGATTCTGAAATCATTTTATTACAAGAAAAAAATTAAATAAGCTAGAAGGAATTAAATTAGGTAAAAAGTTAGGTATGTTTAATTCTTCCCTCCAAGAGTCATTAGGTGCTTCAGGGGGTATAGGTTTCATCTGGAATCCTAGGAAGATATCCTTAGACATTTTAAACATAAATAATAATTGGATTAGTGGCATTCTCCAAATCTTGAAATCTAACTTGAATTTTATTCTAGTTAATTTCTATGGCCATATAAGTAATTTGGGGAAAAAATTAGTTTGGGAAGAAATCAGTGTATTTATGAATGATTTTAAGGATAATCTAATCTTAGTAGGGGGAAATTTTGATACTATTCTTAATTTAAATGAAAAATTAGGTGGTATTCAATAGATCTCCCAATCGTCTAAAGATTTTAAAGAATGGTGTGATGTCCATAACATGATTGACATTCCACTCATTAATAGGAATTTCACATGGAATAATAGATGGAAGGATTTTTCTTATTTTGCTAAAAAAATAGATACGTTCCTAATTAAAGGAGATTTCAATGTAAACAACTTGAATATCCAATCTTCCATTCTATCAATTGCTAGGTCTAGTCACTACCTAGTTAGATTAGAATTCTCGAAACCCCATAAACCTACTAGGAACCCATTTAAATGTGAAAAAATGTGGTTTCTAGACCCCATCTTTATGGGAAATATCAAAGAATGGTGGACACAAGGTAATTTTTAAGGTTCTAAGATTTTTATTTTTGTTTCTAAAATGAAGATGCTCAAGGAGAGGATTCTTAGATGGAATAAGGATCACTTCAATACATTTTTAAAGAAAAAATTGATATTGAAGAGAGACTAAAGGATTTGAATTTAGAAGTAATTAAGAAAGGTATGAATAATGATAGCTATTTGTTAGAAAAATAATTACTTGCTAAACAAGAGGATATATTATCCAAAGATGAAATTTTTTGGAGACAAAAATTGAGAGAAAGATGGCTAGATGAGGGGGATCAAAATACGAAATATTTCCACAATTACACTCTATAAAACAAAACTAAGAGTAAAATTTCTAGTATTAGAAATCATTTAGGCATCTCAACTGACAAACCAAGTGAAATTGCAAAAAAAATTGCGATCATTTCTAGAAAATATTAAATAACTTTAAGGGGTCAAACAAAGGAGCTCAAGATAATTTTCTCAAAGTCATCCCCAAAATTGTCACAACCGAAGATAATAAGGTTTTAAATAAACCTATTACTTTGGAAGAGGTTAGGTTAGTAGTCTTTAATATGAACCCTGATAAATCTCCAGGACCAGATGGTTTCTAGACCTTCTTTTTCCAGAAATGTTGGGATATTATTGGTCTAGACCTCTGGAAAGCTATTGAAGCTTCAAGGAATGGTGGAGCTCTACTATCTAAAATCAACTATTCTTTTCTCACTCTGATTCCCAAAAAGGTAGAGCCTAAGACTCCACGAGACTTCAAACCTATCACATTATGTAACACTATTCACAAAAAAAATTCTAAGATTCTAGCAAATAGATTAAAGGGTATCCTTCCAAAAATCATATCTGAGGAGCAAATAGGATTTGTTCTAAGTAGATCCATTCTTGATGGCATTTTCACTATCCAAGAAATAATTTGTTCTGCCTACAAGAACAAAGAGGCATGCATGTTCATGAAACTAGATATACAAAAAGCCTATGATATGGTTGATTGGTAGTTCTTATGTAAGATCCTAGAAGCCTTCAGTTTCTCTCATCAATATCGACTACCAAAATTTTAGTGCTTATTAATAGGACTCGCGAAGGTTTTTTTGAAACTTCTAAAGGTATTAGACAAGGAGATCCTCTATCTCCTTCCCTTTATATTATTATGGTTGAAGCCTTTGGGAGAGCTGTTATCGAGGCTTATAATAATCAAAACATTACAAGCATTACTATCACTTGGAATATTCCTAACATTACGAATCAGAAATATTCCTAATATTCCTAATTTTCCTAAAATCAAATATGCCATATCATGGGATACAAAAAAGGTATGTTTCCTTGTAGGTATTTGGACATTGCTTTAGAGAAAGGTTTGGAGTCCAATGAGGTTTGGAACAACACCCTAGAGAAATTAGATGCAAGGATAGGTTGCTAGAAAGATAAATGGCTCACAAAAGCTGGCAAGAGTATCAAGATTAGATCTATCTTGTCTACCATTCCAACCTACCCTCTTTCTTGTCTTCCTCTATCCAAGCACCTTCTCCTCAAATTTGAGGCAAAGCTTAGAAATTTTCTTTGGAATGATTGCGAGGAAGAAAAAAAATTGGCTCTCATAAAATGGGAGAATATTTGTAAACCTAAGGATTTGGGTGGGTTAGGTATCAAGAATTTACAATGGCAAAATGAAGCCCTAGGTGCTAAATTAATTTGGCATCTCTTTAAGGAAAGAGAGCATAAGTAGGATAAGATTATGTATAATAAGTATCTTAATGCTGATGATCCTCTATTGATTTTTAGAATGAAGACCCTTCACAAAGGGTTTGAGAGTTGGAATTTTATGACTAAATGTCATCATCTCATTAGCAAGTACCTAACCTAGGATGTTGGCAAGGGTGTTGAGGCCCTATTTTGGGAGGATTCTTGGGATGGACATCCTCCTATAGATTCATGTCACATCTCAGTGAATCTCAAAGGGAAATTAGTCAATAAATGGGGAAGTAAAGTCAGTAACTACAAGACAAAGATCACTTCAGAAGGTATCTCTAGATGGATTTGGAAACCTCTAGAGGATATAGAATTGGATCCAACTACTATAAAGTTATATGAAGAGATAACATAAGTAAGAAAAGTTAAGCAACTCGAGAGAAATGACAAACTCATATGGGCGACATGTAATGATAGTAAGTATAGCATGAAAAATGGATACAAAGCCCTGATATAGTCACAAAAATGGGATGAAGTGGAAATTCCACTTAAACTATGCTAGGATTTTTTTTGTCTCCTAAAGGAAGGTTTTTTCTTATGGTTGGTGTTTCAAAATAGGATTTTGACGGCAGATAGATTTTTTAAATTAGGCTTTGAAGGTCCTTCTAGGTGTGTGTTATGTAAGCATAACAATGAGTATTTAGATCATCTATTATACAGATGTTCATTTTCCCAATCATGTTGGGAGTGGCTTAGACATATGTTAGGCTAGTCTTCACCTTTGCCAAAATCATTTATTGATCTCCTCAAAGGATGGCCTACCAATCTGGTGAAGGGAATTTATAATAAACTTTGGTTTGGGAAATATGGAAAGAAAGGAATAGATGAATTTTCTATGACTCAGAGTTGAAGCCAAAAGAGTTAATTTTAAAGATTGAAGCCAATATTATTGAAATAGCTAATTCCCATCTTAGAAAATCTAAGAAAGAAGAAGGCTCCTTCTCTATATGGGATGGTCATATGACAAGGAATTGGCTAAGTTTGATTAACCCTCCACTTGTCTATTTCAAAAAAAGTAAGGAGGTAAGAGAAAGGTGCAAATGGTCCCCTCTTTCGAATGGATGGGCTAAGCTTAATTTTCATAGCACAACCAGAGGCAACCCAGGAACAACAGGTACTGGTTGTATCATTAATGATGATACAAGTAAGTGGATCACCAAAAAATCCATGTCTACTCAACCTACTTCCAATAACTTGGCAAAGCTAGCAGCATTGGATAAAGGTCTACAATTTTTTCATAAGTTAGGTTTATCAAGAATCATCATTGAGGGTGATTCACAGATTGTTTTAAATGCAATAAGGAAATGAGTGACCCCCAACTGGGTCCTTAAATCTAATCTAGAAGAAGTTCTTGGACTCCTAGATCAGTTTGTAGAAACCTTGATTTGTCACATTTTTTGAGAAGTCAATTAGAAGGCGAATTATTTAGCAAACAAAGGAGCTGATGGTGCAAACTCCTTGGTTATCAAAGATGTGTCATAAATATCTCTATCAATCATTATTATTCATTTCTTAGTTTCTCCTAGAAGGTTTGGCTCTTTTAAAAAAACATGAATTAGTCATTATTATAGCATGGGTAGGTCTTTATCTAAAGAATAAAAGTAATAGTAGCATACTATATGGTCTATAATATGTTCCTAATTGATAGAATATAAGCTAGATTAGAAAATATAGGTTAGTTTATTTTACTCTGTAACATTTCATTTGGGATATTTTAATTAAACATTGGCTTCATACCTTTTATTGCTAGGTTTTAGTTTCCCACCACATCATTATCGATTGTGGTTTGGACATCTCTTTATTCCTTAATGGTAGGGTTTGCTGAGGGCTATCAGTAGAATTATTGTTTTTAGTGATGTTTAGTCTTAAGAAAGTGGAGGAAGTTTTGATGTGATTCTAGAGTCTTCGAGAGTGTCCATTTCTTCCCTTTTGTAAAAGTATTGCCACATTTTTGTTTCTCTGCTTGTTGTCACTATAATGGATACCTTTATATATGTCTTCCATACCTCAAAGACTCGTGCCATGGCCTTTTGAGGCAATATCAAACCTAAAAGGTGGAACAAGGTTTTGAGGTTGATTGATGGAATGATGCGTATCACTTTCAATAGGGCCATAGGAGAAGGTGTCTTCAAATATGACTTCACCTAGAGGAAAAACAATGATATTATAGGTATTTTCATTAGGTGCATGGAGAGAGCTAAGATAAATAAATGGGACATGATAAGACTATGATTGAATATCTTTGATTCCACCTAGTGTCATGGCTTGGTAAAAGTGGTCATGAGTTTGGATGAACATTTTAGAGTGCCCCTTTCAGAGATGTACATGGATCATCCACCAGGGAGTCTTGTCATTGCAAACATACCAAGGTGGCATGTATTGGTGATAAGAGACCAGGTTGCTTTCAATAAGGTATGGCTAAAGATGGAATCATGCTTCCATTTTCTTCTTAGATGGCATAAAATTAAGGAGGATCATGGAACTGGTTGGCTTAGAAATTATCTTGGTTTGTTCAACGCATATATTCATCTGGGGATTGGATTTGGCAATTTCAAGGCACTTGACTTCTGCACACCTAATATTGATAAGTCAAGCAAGGAGAAGCCTTCCTTTGAATTTTCTCCTTGTTTCAAGTTAGAAAACCCAAATGACATTGCATAAGTAATCATGATGTTTTGGAAGAAATAAGGTGGCTCTGGTCTTTGTAAGACAGCTATGGTTTTGCCGAATACCCTAGTATGTTTTGGTCTATGTTGTTGGTTGTATATGGATCTTATGATGCCATTTGTGGTATTAAATTCTATTGGTATTGTACTTTTATTAGTAATTTTTGGTATTATTACTTTTAGTTTTCTTTAGTTAGTAGCCCATATAGTTCGGATAAGATATCTCCATGTTTTGAGGATTTGGTTGTAGCAATATGTTCTATTTTATGCTCTCTATAAGGTTCCAAGAGGAGGGTTAGAATAGTGGTCTTTTGCTATTAAGCACCTTTTGTTCAATGTATTTACCCATTATGAATATATTAGTAATTGTGGCAATCCTGAGTTTACTAATATGCTGAATGGTCTACTTATCAGATCATAGTTTATTTATTATGATTTTCATTTAGCTTTGATTTTAGCATTTGAAGATGTTTATCCATGTCTATATGACATTATAATGGTAATTTAAGAGAAACATTTAGTGTCATTGTAAAGCAATTTATTATGATCAACTTTCTCAACATATATGGCTCAACTTCTCAGAAATTGTAGTCGATTTCAGCTAGGAACTCTATTTTAGTGTTGTTTGACATATGTTCTCTTCATTGTGAACATGCAAGCTTTCAATATTCATATATGTAGAGTCTAAAGGCTAGTAATCCCCATTGCGTGGATGGAGTATTTTCTGAATAATCCTAGTGTTTGTAGAGTCTCTTAGATTATCATTATAAGTATTTTTTTGTTTTCTTGAACCAAATCTGGTTTCGATATGTTTAGTCTAGCTTTAGGTTCTTTTGTTTGTTGAATCATCTGTAGGTTTTATTTCCACCTATATGGTAGCTTGGGTGGTTTTGAGAATTTGATGGTTAACAGTAAAACATTTGGGTTTAATCTATCCTAGCTTGGATGTAGAGCTTGTTGCAACTTGTGAATTTTTAGGTTTTTCTCATGTTGTTAAAGGCTATTTCGAGTATTAAGTTTAGATCGATCTCAATATCTTGTCTAAGATTCTCTTGGTTTTATTCTAATGTTGGCCTTATAGATGATTGTCTTTATGCCCTTTATTGGCATTAAGAAGGGTTTAGTAATTAAAATATTGATAAGGAAAATGGTTTCAAGTTTATTATCTATTTAGGTGATCTCTTATATATTTTTTGAAGCTTTGTTTATGTTACTTCTAACCATTCTGATGAGCAAGTTTGTAAGGTTTCAATGATTTGGACTCTTAGCGTTGGTGGAGTGCATAGTTTTGATTGGTCTAATCCATAGGAATCAGGTTTTCATAGGGCATAAGAGACATTAGACAAAGCCTTTTATGAATTGGACTCCATTTTATTGTAACTAGAACATATCTAGTATCATTCACTAGGGTATTCTCCTTTTATATTGTAATAATGAAGGACCTCAATCCAAGGCTAGACTGGAGGTTTTCTTCTTCATTCTTTCCTACCAATGCTTATTTGAATGGAGGTACTCTGTTGTATACTATTTAGTTTATATTATATAATCAAGGCTCCGGCCATTTACTGATAAAAGAAAAAAATAACTATAATATTTTTTTATTAAAAGCTATATTAAAAATTCTACTTATTTAATATTGTGTAGTAATAAATATAAATATGACTTAAATAAAGTATTAAATTGAAATAAAATGTTGTTTTGAATATAAGTCAAATAAAAACAAATTAATCTATAATTTTTTATTTAAATATTTAAAATAATATTTTAGAAAATGTTTAAATCTATCATTTTAAATAATTCATAGATCTATATGTTTTAAATTTCTTCAACGCGATTGGTTGTTTTAAAAGTACCATTGCATCTAATGGATGCAATAGTATCATGCCTTGTTGGGAACTAATAGGTTCTTGTATAGTGAAAAATATATGTGATGTCAATGCTCTAATTCAAGTTCAATTCCTTCAATTTGCATAGTCAGAGGTGTTGGCATAACCATTACAACTATAAAAATTGAACACAAGGACTAATTGTCACACAAGGATATAGTGAAGATGATTTGAAATTTCAAAAAAATCTACAATTTTAGTGTAATAATAAATCTAAACACTTGGTATATTTATTACCTCACCATTATCTACAATAATAATTAAAAATAAGATTAACATATATATTTGACAAAAAAAAATTAATGGAGTTGCATGCTACAATTAGGGTGGCTAGGGTGAGTATGCCCTAGCCCACACTTCTTCTCAACATTCTTTGTTAGTTGGTTGCGGGGTTGTGCGACATCCATTGCTTTCCATTTGTGGTTGGTTTTCAATGTGTGGGGAAGGAGTGAGGAGCGACTACAAGGGCCATTTTTTGGGTTATCAATGGGGAGCCCATGCATAGATGACAACTGGGCCTGGGCTTGGGGTGTGTGGTCTTTTCATTTTAGTTGTGCATGGTGGGTAGCTTTTGACCAAAGGTAATGGGATTCTTTGGGTTTTTGTTATAGGGCTTCTTCAAATTTTTTTATGGGCCAACCAAAGATCCCTTCTTCTTAGACTTTATCTGTTGATATGGAGATGATTGAATCCTCTCTATTGATGCAAATGGGGTCAAGTGTCAGGCTGATAATCTCCCAACTGGGGTTGATTCTTCTTCTTCAAAGGGTATCATTTGAATCAAAAAGGTGAATCAGTTTCTTGAGAGATTAGATGATCAACCAATTTTGGTTATTCAAACTAAGAAGATTTTAGATGATGTAGAATACAAGAGCAAGCATGCGGTCATTTCTAAGTTTTTGGGTGTTCGTCTTTTTCTTCCTATGTTTGAATCATGGGCACATCAGATTTAGAATCCTAAGGGGGACATGGAGATTCTCTTGGCTGCTAATAACAATTTCTTGGTAAAAAAAAATTAATATGACAGACAAGAATAAGGTATTTGAAGGTAGTCCATATTTCTTTAACCAAGTGGGTCTCTTTATAAAACCCTAGCACATAGGATTTAATTATGTTGAGGAGATCCCCTCTTAGGTACCAATGTGGGTTCATCTACCAAGGCTTCCTCTAGAATTTTGAAGAGAGGATATTCTTCACTTGATTTTGCTATTACTTGGGAAACCTGTAGGTTTGGATACAAAAACTCAGGACCGTAAGGTAATCTCTTATGCACAATTTTTTGTTGACATAGATGTTAATAATCCATGAAAAGAATTTATGGAAATTTTCTTGGGCCCTACATCACGGGTTGAACACTTAGACTATGAAACCCTACCTTTTAGATGTAGGACATGTCATGAGCATGGGCACTTACAATGTAAGTGCCCTCAAAATAAATTTTCTCAACCATTAGTTTCTACTACATTTTCCCCTAAGGATGATAAGGGTAAGCCTCCTATGCCTAAGGGATCTATAGACAAGGAGGGATTCATCCTAGTTAAGCCCCACAATAGAGGAAAAGAGAAGAAGAGAACTTGGATGGACAAACAAAATGATGGCATTTTTAATAGGTTTAATATTATAGATGAATTGGTGTAGGAGGAAGACATACCAGTTAATCTAACCTCAGGGGGTGGGTCTCAATAAGGTACCTAAGATGAGGAGGTAAGGAATCTAGCCTAGTTACTAGAAGAGAAACATGGTAAACAAATTCATATGCATGAACCACCTAAGGAGAAGGATTGTTGTGTTCTCAGGGGGGCACAACATGGGGGCAATTTAAATAACTCTGCTTCTACTCTCCTTGCCCAAAATGGGATGGTAGATAACATGAAAGGTACCAGAGTTGCACCCATTTTAGGATTACAGTAGAAGCCTTTCAAAAAAGGGTCCTCAAAGAAGCCATCCAAGAGTGGAAGGAAGACCAACCATGAGAAATTTAAGATGATGAGGGAGACATTAGTTGAGTCAAGGTTTGTGAAGCCCATTAATTACCACTTCTCTCAACCCCCCAAATGATTATACTCTCTTAGAATGTGAGGGGGTTGAAGAACATCCCTATAAAAAAGGTTGTCTATAGATTTATTGAGTCTCATTCTCCAAGTATTATTTTCATTCAGGAAACCAAGCTTACAGTTGATGGTTTTCTATGTGCCAAAGTTGTGGCCCCATGGTTGGTGGTAGGGAGTGGGTGCTCAAGGTAGATTTGGTAGAATTGCTTGTCTCTGGAATCCAAGGAAGTTGACACCTTTATGGTGGATTTTGAGTAGGTCCTCTATCTCTTTGATTTCTTCCCACTTTGAGACTGGAGAAAGGTGCATGTTTTCTAATATTTATTCTCTTAATGCTTAGGTGGTTAAATCTCTTATGTGGTCTCACATCACCATTGTTTGTTTCTTAGATCATTTCCTTCCTTGGATTATGGCTACAGATTTTAATTATGTAACTAGTTTAGATGAAAAGTGAGGCGTGGTAGCTCAATTGGGCCCTTCTTCAAATATTCTTAGGAATAACATCAGTTTCTTGAATCTCATTGATATTAAACCTGAAAATGGTACTTTCACCTTGAATAATAGAAAGAGAAGCATTGAGGCTTTTTGAAAGGTTGGATAGGTTTTAAGTTTCTTGCTCTTGGATAGATGTCAGATGGTCGACCAAATTAGAAGTTCTTGATTGGAGAAGCTTTGATCATTGGCCTATTAAGCTTTTTATTACTCCCTTTAAGGCTACTTAAAATCATTCTTTCACATTTTAGTTGATGTAGTTAAGAGATCACTCTTTACAGGATCTTATGATAGTATGGTGACATGAGGGTAGGCCTTCTCATGGTACTGCCATATTTACTTTTGAGAAGAGGCTTTAGCATGTGAAATGTAGGCTTAAAAGGTGGAACAAATAGTGTTTTCAGAATCTGTAGGACCAAAAGTTGGCAGCTTAGTCTAGGCTAGACAGTGTCACTTGCCAGATTTGAGACCAAGTGATGATTGTGGATTTAATTATTGTTGAGACCTTAGAATTGAAGGAATTAGAGGAATGAGAGCTTCATGAAGAAATGTTTTGGAAGAAAAAGTCTTGGGTGGATTGCCTTTATGATGGAGATAGGAACACTATTTTCTTCCATAACATGGTTAAAGCCTATAGGTTTGGTAATTCTATCTCCTCTCTCATCTCTATTACTGGAGCTCAACTCTCTTCCAACGAGGATATTTCTCTAGAGGCCATCAAATACTTTTCCCAAACTTTCTCTAGGGAGGAACCCATTCCAATGTTGGAGGCAAGGACCATTTTAGATTGCATTCCTCACCTTGTTTCTAATGAAATGAATAGGAATATCTTATGACCTATTTTGTTAGGTGAGCTAGATAAAGTAGTGTTTGGTATGAAGAAAGGAAAGGCCCCTGGCTCGAATGGTTTTCCCATTGAATTTCTCCAAGAATTCTGTGAGATTATTAAATTTGAACTTCTTGAAGTGGTCTAGAATACCATAAGAACAAAAAAAAATTCAAGTCTTTGAATGTTACCTTCTTGGTTCTCATACCCAAGGTTGATGGGGCTAACAGTTTGGATCAATTTAGGCCTATTGTTTTGTATAATGTTACTTAAAAAATCATCACCAAATTAATTTTTGAAATGCTCAAGACTTTTTTGGGTACCTTGATCTCTGAGGAGTAAGGAGGCTTTGTTTGTGGTAGGCATATCCTTGATGGGGTTTTAATTGTCTCAAAGGTTATCCACTTTATGGCTGCCTCCAAGGAAAAGGCCATGTTTATCAAGCTGGATTTGGTAAAAGCATATAACCAAGTAAGTTAGGATTTCTTGAGTAGAATGAATCTAGCTTTTTGTTTTAATGTGGAATGGGTTGATTGGATTCTTAGTTGTGTGACTTCTCCCTCCTTTTCTATTCTTATTAATGGACAACTTGCTAAGCTATTTTATACTTCTTGAGGACTCTGAAAAGTGGATCCTCTATCTCCATATCTATTTATCATTATGGCCAAGGGCTTGGGAAGATTTATTAAATTTCAAGATGAATAAGGGCTCATCCATGGGTGGAAATGGAATAATAATCTCCCACCATACTCTTACCTCCAATTCGTGGATGACACTAGACTAATGGGCTTGGCTATAATCAATGAGGCAAGAAACTTTAGAAGGATTTTATACACCTATCTAAAAGCTTATGGGTAGAAAATCAAATGAAGGTAAGTCCTTAATTTATTTCTTTAATACTCTACAACCTATCCAGCATAGGATTGCTAGGATTCTCAGGTTTCAGATTATCTCTCTTCCT
The DNA here is from genome assembly GCA_028749045.1 of Cupressus sempervirens. Classification (NCBI taxonomy): domain Eukaryota; kingdom Viridiplantae; phylum Streptophyta; class Pinopsida; order Cupressales; family Cupressaceae; genus Cupressus; species Cupressus sempervirens. The sequence continues at coordinate 351,570,833 of CM053792.1, read as the reverse complement.
TTGATGTACCTTGGAGTCCCCTTAGCTCTGGGAGCTCAAATGAAGGATTATTGGCATGACCTTTTTGATAAATTCTACAATAAGGTGACCACTAGATCCATAGATAGCTCTCTTCCACTAGGAAAGTAATTCTACTTAAGACATTTATTCACACTCTTCCCATTTACAAGTGTTTTGTTCAAACTCCCCCTACTGGTGTTATGAAATAATTTTATTCTTTGTCTCAACAATTTCTTTGGTCGGATAACCTTCTCTCTTCAAAGTGGAGCTTAGTCAATTGGGACATGATTTTCTTGCCAAATTTTGCTAGGGGTCTAGGTCTTAGGTGCATGGCTCTTGTTGTCAAGGCTTTGGCTACTAAGTTATACTAGAGGTGGTGCAATAATCAGGATCAATATTGGGCCAAGACTCTTGCCCAAAAGTATTTTTTGGGAGTGGATTTTCAGGATATCCCAAGACTTTCTCTAGTTGGGAAAGGTTCATTTATTTGGGATACTCTAAAAAAGGGAGAACATCTTATCAAGGATTACCTTTTATGGATATGTAATGAGGGATCATGTGCTTCATTTTGGTAGGATTCATGGGATGGTCATTCTCCCATTCTCTCTAGTTATCCCCATTTTTAGCCTCTCTGCCATATCTTTATGGATGTAGAGTGGACTAAGGTGGCACACTTCAAGACTTTAAAAAGGTGTGGATTAGTGGATATGGCATGTTGGAAGGACCCATGTGAGTGACCTTTAGGTGGTTCCATGGTGATTCAGGTTGAACATGCTAACCTACTCTTGGGTAGGCTTTAAAGTTCTTCTAAAGACAAGGATATCCTTGCTTGGGGTCTGAGTCCTAAAGGAAATTTCAGCATTACCCTAGTTTATGCTTGGTTGGATAAATAATGGCATGGATTAGCAGAAGCTCCTTGGTGGAAGAAGGCTTGGAATAATTTTTCTTAGCCTAAGTATAATTATTTCTTATGGTTGCTGGCTCAAAAGAAATGTATTACTTGGGATAACCTTCAAAAGAGATGATTTCAAGGGCCTTCTCTTTGTTCCCTCTGTATGCAAGATGGGGAGAGTGTATCCCACTTATTTTTCCTATGCCTCCTCTCTAGAGAAATCTAGCACAAGTGGTGGGAGGCATGGCATCATAGATGCATCCATGTTGAGTCTCTCACTGAATTTTGGGAAATCCTTGGTAGACCCCTTATGAAAACCACTTTCCTTCAAGTGGCATGGGTTATTGGACCTACTTACATTATATGGAAAATTTGGTTGGAGTGCAATTGTAGGATTTTTTGTAACTCAATTTTGGGAGTCACTAAATTGTGGTATGTGATTTTGGGTAGACTCTAGGAAACTATTTATGCCAAGTTTGATATGACTCAACATGTTGACCCTGGAGATTATAGTACATTAATGAATTTGTGACTGGTGAAAAAGGGAATGGGATGCACAAGCAAAAAGAGATTAGCTGCTCAAGAGAGAGGTTTGTAGAGTTGGCAGGTGGAGATTGCCTTTGACTAGCATCCTAAAAATTGATATTGATGGCTCCTCATGTGGCAATCCTGGGTAGGCAGGTATTGGGTGCATAGGAAGATGTAAGGATGGTGAAGTTATCTTTCTTTTATCTGTCTACAAAGGCTATTATTATAATAATTTGATGGCAGACCTCCTATTAAGTTGGTTTTTGAGTGGGGATGTTCTTTGGGATGGAAGAAGATTATATGTGAGTCAAATTCTCAGATTGTTGTGGATATGATAGATAAGCAGAGTGTGGATGATGTTAACTAGAAGTTAGCCTCTATTATTAGAGAGATATTGTATCTAAGTAATCATGTGGATTGGATCTATTTTTTTCATATTCCTAGGGAATGGAATGGAATGGTTAATGTTTTGAAAAAATGAGCGTCAAAGAATAGAGTTGGTTGAGATATTGCAAGAAATGATAGGCAACCTGTTGACTATATTGTGATTTTGGAGCAGTTAGTGGAAAAGGATGGGATTTAATTGTTATGGTGGTTATTTCTGGTTTTGTTGGGCCTGAGGCCTTTTCTATTACTTTGGTTTTGATTGAATAAATTTTTACCCCTTTTTTCCAAAAAAAATTATTATTATTATTTATAAATATTTTATTTTAGTCAAAAAAATTAGTAGTTTAATTTTTTATACTAAATTTCTTACTTTATATTATTAATGATCTTAGATGAGTTGCTTAGAAGTGAACTAGTATGATTAAAAAAGAAAGGATATACCTCTATATAATTGTATGAATAATTGCATGAATAATCAATTTTTGAGAGAATTCAATGGTAAGTTTTAGCATGTGATTAAGGATGGTGAAATTATTCTCTAAATATACATTTAATATAGGTAAAATGCTAAAGCTACAATCTAGAGGATCTATTAGTTCAAATATGTGTGATACTCAAGTGGACATAGATATGTTAATTATATAATTTGATCAAATTCAATTTGTTGAAATAAACTTAATCTTCTCTTACTCATGGCAATTTAATTTAATTTTTTTCCAAATTTATATTCATACCAAACATTCTAATATCCATATATTCCAATTATTTAACAAAAACATAGGCAAAACTACATCACAGTAGCATGTAAAGAAAAGAACTTAGCTATCTACAACCATGCATGTGTATGAATGAAAATTGATAACTAAAAAGAAACATGGTGGAATTTTTTTTTTGTATGAGGAGATTCATTCAATGACAAAGGCAATGAATTGACAATTTGTCAGTTATGAAACCTTTTATATATTTAATGATAAATTTAATAGGTTCCTACATTTAAGGTATGGTGGTTGTAGAGAATTGTCTTTAAACATCTACACATAGAGGCAACACAAAAGACTAACTGTGTAATTCAAGATTGTAGTATATTATTAATATGCATGATGCAACATTGAATAATAGAATTGGCTAAAGAAGTTGGATGTAGAATACTAACTTAGAAATAATGATTGTGTCATGATAATTATATTTTATATATGGAAAAGAAATTTTTCTAGTGTCAGTGAAGTTCCTTGTTCATAGCTTAGGTCCTTTTTGGTAGCTTAGAAGTAGCTGAAGATAATAAACTTGGGAATTACAAGACCTTGCATCATAGATTGATGAACTGTCACATTTTCAGGAGCAAAGCTCCCACAATAAGCCTATCAACTTAGTTAATTATTTTGAACTTATAGATTGAATCATTGCCTTTTAAAAATAAAAAAGATTTTTAAATTGTTGTGTGATTTAGATTTGGGCTATTGAAAAATAAGAGTGCTTTTGTAAGAAAGTAAGATTATCTTGTCTTCAAACTTCTTTAAATAATTTATCATTCAATCTTTTAAAAACCTTTTTATATTTATCATTCAATATTTAGCTAACTTCTTTAAATTTATCATTAAATGTTTAGCCATTATCAATATAGATATTAATTTTACACTCAACCAACACCAAATCTACCAGTCACAAAATTTGTATTACAAAAATAAAAATAATCAATTTAAACCATAATGTTAAGAAGCGCCAATTAATTTTTCATTTTCTAATTAATTTTTCGCATAGCTCTAATATATCACTTTTTACACATCAATCAATATTATCTAAAATATATTATTTAAATTGTATTATAATGCAATAATTTAACAAACACAAAATGAATAAATCTAGGGAAATCTAAATCATATACTCTCACAATTAATAAAATAAAATATCAAAACAATTATTTAATAAACTCTTGTGGTGTTTTTTATAATAGCAATAAATAACATACAAGAAAAAAAACCACAAACAACATATTAAAATATAAAGTAATATGATATTTATAAAATGATAAAATTAGAATATTTTAGATATTCTTAAATTTAATATGATAATATAATAGTAATACTAATTTGATTAAGAAAAGGCATAACCAAATATAAGGTTAAATGGACAAGATATAAAAATTAATATCTAAACAACTCTAGTTTTCTTTGCTCTTTTAACTCTATCATTTAGTTTTATTTTCTATTATTTTTACTTTTAAACTCTCTAGTTTTACTTTCCATTTTCTATATCTAATTTTATAAATGAATATTTACTAATAATTATCAATTATAATATAGAAATAATAATAATAATAATAATACAAAAATGTAATACTCAATTGTATATGCTTTATAATTAATTTAATAAAACTTAAATTATATTAAAATTAGAAAGTTTTATAAATAGATATACTATCTTAAATTCTTAAAAACATACTTAATTGTTTAAACTTAAAATTGTAAATGATTTTAATTAATAGAATTTAAATTATATTAAAATTAGAAAATTTAATAAAAAGATATACTATCTTAAATTCTTAAGGTAAATTATATAACTTTTAAACTTAAAATCAACTTCTTTAAAAATGTAAGACCTAAAAAAGAAACATCAAATATAATTAAATAAATTTTAAAAAGCTATGAAATGTTGATGTAATTTTATCAAGGTATTTGTCATAATTCTTTTAGACTAACTAAGAGGGAGGGTGTTAGCTAGGTTGTTGTTCTGTCCTAGTGTAGCTGGTTCTTTTTTGCTCCTATTTTGTTGGTTTTTTGTTCCTAGTTGTGGGCCAATTTTTATGGTTGGCTTTTGTTAAGCTGCTTTGTCTAGCTGGACTTTACTGAATATTTATATTTTTGATATGTTGTAATACTTTTGGGTTTCAGGATCTCTGTAAAACTTGTTTTACTTAATCAAAAATGGAGAGGCCAGGTGAATCAGTTATTCAAGGTCCAGATGTACAAAATAAAACTTTTCACAATTTAGTTAACCCATAAAAATTTCTTAATCATGCATGCATGCATTGTGTGTTAATCAAAACTGATATGTTACTATAACATTAACATGTAGAAGTATAAAGCATAAAACACAACATACCCATCAGCACACTTGACATAATGATTTAACATGGAAACCCGATTTGGGAAGAACCACCAGTAACATGCTACTCCTTTTTCACTCTTCTGAAGTGATGCCCTATTAAAGGCCAACCTTATTAAAGTTTACAACACACATTGTTAAATGTGACTCGGTTAAGGGATTTCAACCACCCTGTTAAAAGTGAGCCTTGTTAGAGGACTTTAGGCCATTCACTTGGAATGCCACCCTATTAAAGGATTTTCCAATGACTGTTAACTCAATGTTTCTCCAAAGGATTTACCCTAATCTAATACAATTGTTAGAAAGTAACAGTAGAGCTTTTGATCTAATACAACTTACAATCTTACTTGCAGATTACAAAACATAATTCAGTCCTCAACTCTTCTTGGCTTCCAATCTTTACAGCTCTAACAACTTGTTCACCCTTCAAGCATTTGTCTTCTCTAAGCCTTTTTTCTTAGCTCATCATTGCAGACTTCTTCTCTAGGGTCACTTGATGAAGCAAACCCTCTTCTTTCTCCTTGTTAGATTTTTGCATCCAAAACTCTCTAACTTCCTTGCTTCATGACTAGACATCCCTACATATAAGAAATTAGAACTCTTTTCCTACTCATTATCCATCTTAAAAATTAGGGTTTTTGATGCATTAGGTAAGATACAATGTATCTATCCCATATCTTGTCTTCTCTAGAAAATTCTCCTAGAATCCACTTGAATTTTCCTCCAAAACGGTTTACATAAGATTTTGTGCCTCCAAATCATCAATCTTATCTTCCTCTTGATTCACAAGTTCCAAGAAAAAAAACTTGTCAGCTTTTTTTTCGTGAATCTTCGATCTTGTTTTCATCATGCAGTAGCTCGACATTATCAATTTACTGATGCTCGACACATACTATGTTACTTGGCATCTATTGTAAAATCACTCAGTATCAACTTGATTTTACTAGTGCTCAACATCAACTGAAAATTACTCGACTTCAACTATCTTTCTTGGCACCTACTAACTTGCTTGGCATCCACTAGAAATTGCTTTCACTCAGCTCCAACTGACTTTTTGCTTGGCTTGCACTAACTTTGCTCAGCACATTTTATCAACTTGGTCAAGCTTAGCAAATAAACTTTTTTCAACCTTATTCTTCTAAACTTTTCTAAGTGTAGCCAATCATTTAGCATGTAGCAAGTTTGACATTAGTGACAAAAAAATAATTGAAACACTTCTTCTCCAATAGTTTTCTTTCTACTCAAATGATCTTTTCAATCATATATCAACATTATTAAAAAAGAATATCATATATATATATATATATATATATATATATATATATATATATATATATGTAAGGGGGTAAAAAAAAAAGAACCAATTCAGTTACATCAGAGAGCACGGAGGCCCAACCTTACAAAAAGAGATTACATTGGAATGTACATGTTATAAAGTTCAAAACTCATGTAAAGAAAGTAGACTAAAAAGTTGGTGTACAAGATATCATCATAGGTGTCAACCCAAGTAGCCCACCCCATAGAACCCTCCATCCACACAATACTTTTCCTCTCTTGGATTTGTGACAACATGAGGGCTTCTTACAAGTCCTCTTGAACATTTGAAGATCATCCATATTTTTTCTCCAATAGTAGCCATGCTTCAACTCAGAGATGAAGAAAGTGGCATAACCATCTTTCAAGAACCTCTTAAGTTTGTCCTTGTCCATCATCATAGTGGCGTAAACCTACATGAAAATTTTAAAATAAGTGAGTTTTCAAAAAGACTCAATAAAAACTTTGGGGTTAGGTGTATATATATTTAAATTTAAAATTATTTGTTAGGTGTTTATAAGATCAAATTAAAATTTTTTAAAAAGTCCTCAATAATCTATAAGTACAAAAAAGAAACTCTAAAATAATATAAATCTCTATTAAAACATTAATTTGAAACCATATGTAAAAATTGAAATTGTATGAGTAATTGAAAGATTAAAATTAGGCAAGAGCCCATAACACAACAGTAATTTATGATCCTCTCATCAGAGAGGACTTGGGTTCAATTCCATTTGAATTAACACATAGTAATAATTAATCTAAGCAAAGTCCACATTTGAAAAATCAGCCATCATTTCTGAACTTCCAATTCAAATTCTTGTACGAACTAAATCAATGGATGGAACAAAAGATTAAAGAACCAAAATCTAATAAAATTTTCAAATTAGCAATCAGATGCATACATGTACATAATATTTTGTAAAAATTGTGAATGGAGTAATGAAAAATGACCAAAATCTAATAAAAACTTCAAATTAGCAATCAATTGTATATAGATGCATAACATGTTGCATGAAAAAATTGTCCACAATAGCAACAATAATTAAAATAGAGCAATCAATGAAAAATGTTTACAATCTAACCAAGGACTAGTCATCGACACTTTCGTAGTGTGCATAGATTTCCAAACAACATTGTTACACTTAATTCACTTTGGAAAGCAATATACCAAATATGATTTCCTTTATGCAATATCTTTCCTCATTAGGCTTTTGGCTTTGATATATCCAAGTGCATATGAGATAGAAGAAGAAAATAATGAAAAGAAAAGGAAAAAATGGCTTACAAGAATTCATATATATCTCTAGTGCTTGATGATCAATCTAGGTATTGAAAAATCCGTGAGAATTCTATAAAATTTTCCAAAATGATAAGATAATGGATTTATATCTATATGATTATATTTTTATTTTTATTCTTGTACAAACTAAATTAGCTTGTAGTGCCTACCCCTAATTGACTTTTCTTATTTATTTTGACTAGATTCATTTAGGCATGTTCTATTATTATGTTTTATGATTAGTGGTGGTGGATTACTAGAATTGATTAATTTTATTTCATATTTAGTTAAAATATGTGTTGAGTTACTTTAGTACTAGTTATTTCAGTTATTTCATGATTGTTTCGATGATGATATATATGTTCATTTAGTGATTTTTAGTTATTAAATGATGTTATTTAGACGAATGATTTTTATGCGGATTCTATGGATACTTACCCCATACTTGCATGTGTATGGTGTGCATGTATGTTTTCTTTATGTTTGACGTTTCTGATGTGGTTGAGGAAGGGAGTCGTAGTCACCAGCTAGTTTGGATCTACACGATGCACCACTTCCTACCATTACTTGTTTAGTTTAGAATATTGTGTTTGTACATGCATGGATTTTATGCAGATTGCAGGTACCGAGTATCAACTTTCCTAAATTGCTAGGATGAGCGTACCCTATCACAGTATTTCAATGGTATAAGTGGGGAGATAACTCTTGAGTCCAAATCCTAACCTAAGCCAATTGTCCTAGAAAATAGGACAAGTATCTAAGTTAATTAGTTTCACCTTTTTGAATTTGTCAAGTGACATGAATTCGTGACTTTGACCCTGGTGTTTGATTTAGTTTTATGTTCTGTATGATGGGTTTTCATATTCAGTCTTGTGGGCATGTGGTGATTTTCTGTTATAGTTAAATTGAATTAAAAGATAATTTAATGAAAATTTTATTTAAAAAAATTTATATTTAATTAATTGATAAATTAATTAAATAAAAGAATTAAATTTAAAAGATTTTATTAAAGTTCTAATGTTGACATATTTATATTTATTTAATTTAATAGTTATTATTTAGGAGTTTTATTTTAATAATAAACCCTAAATAATATTATTAGTTGAGTAATAAATTTTATTTTATTTTTTGATCGGTAAACTGCCAAAGCCTTATATTATATTAAATAAATAATAAATAATTACAAGATTCTCCATTCTGACAAGCACTAGTAGGAAAGAACAGAGAAAGAAAACCTCCAGTCTTGTCTGGGACCAAAGTCCTTTATTATACAAAAATAAAAGGGGCATACCCCAGTAAGAAAATTGATCAATTAATTTTCATAAGTTTTTGCATACATTTATACTTTAGTAATTTTAGTGTTGATAATCCACTAGCACTTTAAGGAATGCAGCCTTGTGTTTGGAGTAAGAGCCCTGATTACATAAGAAACACCACAATAACCACCGAACGATGTTAATTATTAATCCAAAATTAAAATATAATCAAAGACCAAACATTATAATCCAAGGAGGGAATAAACTACAAAGGAGCCGGAGTGATCCCATGTATAATCCTTAATTGTAAATAAGAGTGACCGAATCTGAACAAATAACTGCTCTCCTAAGTTTGATAATAATTGGATGAATTAAAGTTTGTGTCTAGATTGATTAATAGATTAAATTGCAGAGAAATAAGGGTGAAGGTACTCTTCTAAAAATTTTGAGGAGTGTTGATAATAGTAGTATTGTTGTTAGCTTTATTATAATGTTACCCATATTCCATTTTAATTCTGAGATCTTTGAGTATAATTAAAAATATTGTTCACCTGTGCCAAGTTATAACCTTGTAATTTGGATTAAGGGTAAAAGTGTGATGATTATCTAGATATTAAAATGGACGATAGAATGTAGATTCACAGAAGAAATTTTGGTTGGGATCAAAACCAAACCTAATCAAATTTGAATCAAGATAAACTAAATATAGATTTCATATTAATATTATTAGAATTATATAGAACAATCTATCTAGCCCTGATTACCCAAAAAAACTATCCTAGCCACCTATGTAGAGCGCATCACAACAACATCTACTAAGCTTAATACATTATATATGTTTCCAAGAGAAAATGAGCCAAGTCATATCTGAAACACTATAAACTAACTACAGTAATATCAGCTTCAATGCTATAATGATGGAAGAGGGAAAAAAACCAAAGCAAAGATGTAGGTTTCACCCATAGTCTCGATTAAGCTTCATGGTTCCATTTCTTAAAGACCATGATAATTTTAGTCACTTCTTGGAGGTTTTTCACTCTTGAACTCGGAGGAAATTTGTAAGTGTTCCTAGTCCTTCTTGACCTATCATAGTTGGGTAGGTAGGATTCAATTGCATCCAAGTCAGAAAAATTCACCTCTGGACAAATGTAGGCATAAAAAGCCTATAGGTATTTTGTGAGCCAATCCCTTGTTGGGTCCTCAATGATAGCTCACCAATGCAATAAAAATTGCACACTTCCATCCATTCTTGGCCATTCTCTGTAAAAGAGGATGTTGTCTCGAATAACCAAACTAGGGTGTTTAAGGCTTCTTGCTAGTTCAGGGTTTCCTAACTGGTACTCCATGTAGGCCTCTGGCAAAGGGATTTTTAGTTTATCATCAATGTTGAATACTACTTCCTCCAAACCTATCAACCAACTTGGGTTGAATAGGTTGAGGCTCAATTTGATAATGTCACATTTTACTACTCCAACCCTCGCTAGGAATCCTATCCATAACCCCAGTATATCACTATTGGTTCATAATGAGTATTCATAGTTGAAAACCCCTTCCCCTAGGTCCCTGCTAATAGCCACTCTACTCATATCATCGATAGGTCAAAACAATCAGTTCCATCTTTCTGGCTTAATAGGGCCACAAAATGCCATTGTTCTGCTTTCAAAGGCATGGTATAAGAAAATGTTAGTTTCCATAATGTGGAATCTATATAGCACCTATTGCTAGAAAGGAGGGGTAAAAATGAGGAAACCAATTTTTATAAAGGTTTAATATAATATCTAGATGGAAGGATCTAGAACTACACAAGGTGACACCATTCCTATATTCTTTGAATGATGATTTCCCTCTCAAAGTCATAATTGAAGTGTCACTTTTATTCATTTTATTTCTGTAAGGCCAATTTTATGTGATCATAGATCCTTGAACCAATATATGCATCGATTTGGGAAATCATAAAGCCAAGTGTCAAGGGGAATGATTTTAGGAGGTTCCTTGAATAAAACATGAACTAGCTATGATTAAATGTTAAGATGTGTTCTCCAACTATACCTATGTTAGCTAGATAATCTGCTTCAGTGTTTCCTTCTCTAAATATAAGGGAGAATCTAACTTCTTTTAATCCTTCCAATAATTTTAAAGTTGCTTCCAGTCAAGATTTTATAATCTAGTTTGGAGTTTTTCCTTTTCAAGTGTGTGTAGGACTATCTATGAATCTTCTTCAATTATAATTTTCTTAATTCTTAGCTTCATACAAATTTGTAGTCCTTCTTCTACTGCTTCTAATTCCACCATGTTATTTGATGTAACTCCCAATGCTTTTTCTATTTTAGCTATCTAGTTCCCTATTTCTTCCCTAACTATACATCCTATTCCTACCTTTCCAAGATTGCCTCTGGAGGCCCCATCGAAATTCAACTTCTTCCAGCCTTTCAGGGGTGGTTCCCATTTACATTCTTTTCTGGCTATTTTATTGTTCTTTATGTATATTAGGGATGGATTGATTAGAAGTTTCCAGTGTTTTTTGATTTCAGCATCACATTTTGTGAATGAGCCTTCTTCTATCATCTTTTTTCTCAAGTCACTATTTATAACTTCCATTATGTTAGCTTCAATTTTTTTGCAGAGTGATAGTGTATTTATCTCTTTGTCTTGAAATATTTGTCTATTTCTCTCTTTCCATATATCCCATACTAAAATTTTTGGGGTGATGTTCTAGATTTTTCCATACACTTTCTTGTTTGTGTGTTTTGGCCATCCAATTATATGATCTTGCCATTTTTTTGGTAGGGGGGCTGATCAATTTAGTTTTGATTTGAGCCAGATCCAACACTCCTTCACAAATTTACATTGATATAGGAGGTACTTTGTAGTTTTTGATTCTTCTTTGCATAAAATACATCTTGGTGGGCCTTCTAATCCCATTTTTCTAATTTTGTCGACTGTGAGGATTCTTTTTTTGGATGGTTGCCCAAAGGAAGATACCAGCTTTGGGAAGCCCTGCTAGATCCCAACATAGGTTCATTGGGATGTTTAATGTTTCTCATTTCTGTGAGTTAGTTATTTGTTTATATCCTTCTTTGACTTTATAGTTTCTATCTTTAGATGATGCCTAGATAAGCCTATCCTCCCTATTTTTAACTTTGATTAGCCTATCTTTCAAAATGTTTTCTAGGGCCTCCCTATCTATTTGATTTAGGCCACAATTAGCTAAGGACTTCCATTCCTAGGAGGTTTCTATGTGGGTTTAGGTTAACCTGATGTAATCTTTAACTTTAGAGCCCCATCTATTTTTTAAACAACTTATGACATTTTGATTTAGACCTGATTTTTCAAGGGGGGGTATCCATTCCAAGAGTCTTCCCAAAATAATGCTTTATCCCCTTTCCCAATATCCCAAGTTGTATATTTGGTTATGAGGGGATGACATTTCATTAAGAAATTTCAAGCTGTTGAACTTCTAGGGGGATTCCTTGTTCTAAATAATGAGGTGCTTTCATATAAATTTAGGTATTTATTGTATAGAATTCTAGCCTATTTACTATCTCTTTCTTGATACATTCACCAAACTTGTTTTGCTCCTAAAGCTTCATTTTGCTATTCTAGGTTTTTGATTCCTAGACCTCTTACTTCTTTAGGTCTACATATTTTCTCCTATTTGATCAATGTTGCTTTCTTTTTGTCTTCTAGGTTGTTCCAAAAGAAGTCTCTAAACTTCTTTTCAATTTTTTGATTTATGTTCTTAGGTAGTTGTAAACATGAGAGTTGATAGATAGGTAAGGATGATAATACAACTTTGATTTTTGTAGCTTTTCCTACGTTAGTTATCCATTTTCCTTTCCAAGCTTCTGTATGTTTGTCTATTCTTTCCAAAGTTTATTCTAAGCCTTGGTTTTTTTTTGTTTCCTTTTTCTAGATATATTCCTAGATACTTGAAGGGGAATGTACCCTTTTTGAAACCTAGTTTATTGTAGATATAATCTTCTCTTTCCTTCTGATGTCCCCAGAGTGGGCCCCTAATGGAAAGTGATGTAGGTCTGTCCATGCAGTTTGTTGCTACCATGTGTCTGGGGTCCTCGCCAGTGAGGATGTCCTTGGGTTGCCCCCTTAACAGGGGGAGGTGTCATTTACTAATAGTCTAGGCTTTTGGTGCAATGGTTACTAACTTGGTATCAGAGCTAGAGGTTTCAAGGTCAAGACCCATGGAGTGTGGTGGGCTGTGATGTCCCTAGAGTGAGCCCCTAATGGAAGGTGACATAGGTCTATCCATGTGATTTGTCGCTACCACGTATTTGGGGTCCTCACCAATGAGGTTGTCCTGGGGTTGCCCCCTTAACACAGGGAGGTGTCATTTACTAATAGTTTGGGCTTTTGGTTCAATGGTTACTAAGGACCTGTAATGTCCCATTTTTTTGGAGGAGTTAATTATAAAGTTTTCAATTAAAAAAATATATATTAGAAGGTAACTTTATAAATTAAATAAATAAAAAATCTTCTAGAGGTTGCTGGAAGAAGCAGAGAAAAATTAAAAAGGAGGTCGACCTATCAAGGAAAAAAGAATAAATAGGCAATGAGGACTCATTGCCTATCATCAAGTTTTATTATTGAATTTTTGTTGATGTGCATTGTGGAGCCTAGGGTTTCTGCAAGTAGTCACAATTGGCTATTAAGAATGAAAACTCTCAATTGGTACGCAATTTTGAGGGTGTGAAAGATCACCTGAATTATTGCAACTGTGGGAAGGATATTTTAGTCCTTTCACTTGTGCTTAATTTCTGGTTTGGAGTTTCCAGTGGAGTTGCACTTTCACCATGTCATCTTCAGCATTCAGTCTCCACCATTTGATCAATCCAGGTTCTTCATTTCAATCTATAGTTGCAACAAGTTCTCAATTGTATACAGCCAGTTAGGGTTTCTCTATAATGTGATATGTCATAATGCTTTGGTGCTGAAATTTTCCATATCATTTGTAAAAACATTTGGTTTTCATTGAATGAATACATTGGCACTATTATTTCTTTTATTTCAGCAATATATTTTAGTAGTGTATTAAATTTAGGGTTTTATTTAGTGGCCTATTGGTATGGGTCACTATAGTGGTATCAGAGCGATTTCCTGCCAGCCTGATAGGATTTCCCAACCACCATTTAATTTAGTTTACAAAAGAACCAACATAACTAAGAATATGACTGAGAGACATTCTCAAAGCCCATCCATAAGTGTGCGAGATAATGAAACTTTACAGCCACAGGAGAGGCTTCTATAGTCAATAGAGGCAAGTACATAGGTAATGATGGTTATGATGCAACATTTGATTGGGGAAAATAGGAGGAATAATCATTAATAATTACCAAGATGATAGGAGCATAGTAGGATCACAACATAGGACATGATTTGGAACAGCTGACAGACCCACACGTCCTACATTCAAAGAAGAAACTCCAGCATGCACACCTGATGCTATGGTAATAGATATTGTAGATGAACTCTGACAAGCAAGGAATGAGTGGGTTTCATTAATAGAATATGTACAAGATGGATGGACATTTGATAGGTACCTAAATTATAGAGTTGCCAGGCAGAGGCAAGTAGATAAACATAGTGAGTTGCAATAGGTCACCAACAAGTTGGTATTACCCACATTTGATGGTAGTGGAAAAATGACTACTCGTGCTTGGATTCATAAGGTGGATACTTTCCTATCTTTGAAGATGATGACAGAATTTGAAGCACTCAAGTATGCCACTTCACACTTAGATGGGGCAACACATGATTGGTGGACACATGGCATGATCACATTGCAACACAATCAGGTAACCACTTATCAAGAGTTTGTGGATAGATTGATAGAAAGGTTTGATAAAAAAAATCCTAAAGTTTATTTTTGGGAGTTAGCCCAGTTGAGACAGTCAAGAGGCTTAGAACAATTTATCAATGACTTCCAGAAGCTTGTAGTGATGGTGCCTGACATTTCAAAAAGGAGGCTAGTCATTTTATTCACAGAGGGATTAACTGAACCACTAAAAGGGTGGGTAAAGGCCTTTGATCCTCATACATTATAGGAAGCCATGAAGAAATCTCGTAGTATGGAACTTGCAGCTTCAACAAACTGGTTTAGTTCAAAGAGTTCTTCATCATTTAGAGATAACAAAGGGGAATTCAGCAAGGGTAAAGAGAAGGTTAGTGACTCAAAAGACAAGCTAGTTGCACCTTGGGATAAGGAAACACTTAATGACTTGCATAAGAAGAAGCTATGCTTCTTTTGCAAAGGTCCCTATGAGTTTGGTCATGATTGTCCTATGAAGCCTAAGGGGAAGGCTAACCAGGCGATGTGGGCTTATTACAAAGGTTCAGATTCAAACATCTCAGAGCACCATGATGAGGATCTTGATGAGGTAGAGGGTGAACAAGAGGTAGATAGTTTTGAGAAAAAAGAGGCTCCAAAGATACATTTATATGAGGCACATGTGCCTAGTATTCAAAGAGAGGGATCTTTCAGATTTCGGGGAGTCTTGGCAGGACAAAAGATTATTACTCTATTAGATATAGGTGCCACGCATAATTTCATTGATGCACAATTTGTGGAGAGGTGTGGACTCATTACTGAGGAGTTCAAGGGACTGAGAGTTAAGGTAGTTGATGGATATACTCTTCATTGTGATAGGATGGTGCGAGATCTACCTTTGCACCTAAACAACTATGAGTTTAAGGTGGACTATCATGTGGTCAACATGGGTGACATGGACATAGTACTTGGGATATAATGGCTACATTCTTTGAAGGAGGTTACCCTAAGATTGGAGTATATGGAGATATGATTAGTAGTGGATGGCAAGACTCATGTGCTGAAGGCTATCTATAATGGTGATGTCAAGACGATCTCATTTAGGCGGTCGGAGAGATTAGCCAAACATAATAATATAGAGTGGGCGGTAATATGTGCTTTGATGCCTACCTAGGAGGGGCAACATAAGATTGAATATCATCTAGATATTAAAAAATTGAGAATCAAGTATGGGAAGGTATTCAATGAGATTCCACCAGGCAGGCCACCAGACAGAGGTATTGAGCACATTATCGAGTTCGAGGAAGGTGCTAACCCTGTCATGATCACACCATACCGGCACCCAAAATGACTCAAAGATGAGATCGAGAGGACCATCAATGAGTTGCTAGCAATGGGACACACATCAGACCAAGTAAGTCACCCTTTGCATCTTTTGTTGTTTTGGTAAAAAAGAAGGATGGTACTCTACAAATGTGTATTGATTACAGGGTGTTGAATAAGAGAACTATAAAGAACAAGTATCCCATCCCATGCATCAATGAGTTGATAGAAGAATTTCATGGGGCTTGTTATTTCACAAAAATTATTTGAGATCAAGCTACCACCAAATCAGAGTTTAAGAGCAAGATATTGAAAAAACTACTTTTAGATGTCATTACGGGCATTTCAAGTTTGTAGTCATGCCTTTTGGTTTGACTAATGCACCTGCCACTTTTCAGTCCACTATGAACAAGGTTTCCACCATTAGTTGAGGAAATTTGTGCTAGTGTTCTTTGATGATATTTTGATCTATAGCAGGACATGGCAGTAACATTTATAGCACTTGGAGATAGTATTAAGCACTTTACAAAGTGAGTCTTTGTGTGCCAAGGAGTCCAAATGTGATTTGGGGATGACAGAATTGTTATATCTTGGACACATCATTAGTTCAGAAGGAGTGCGAATGGACCCTAAAAAGATCTATGCTATTGTTGATTGGCCACCACTAGAGAACCTTACACAGTTAAGAGGGTTCCTTGGTCTATGTGGATTCTATCACAGGCTTTTTAGTGGCTACTCAAGACATGCAGTGCCCATGATAGATTTGCTGAAGAAAGGGGCATTTGTGTGGACTCGGGAGGCATAGAACTATTTTATGCAGTTCAAGGAAATAATGACTACATACTCAGTATTAGCATTACCTGATTTCACAAAGCCATTTGAGCTTCAATGTGATGCTTCTGGAGAGGGAGTTGGTGATGTACTCATGCAGGACAAGCATCCAATAGCTTATGAGAGTAGGAAACTCAAAGGGGCTGAGAGATCATTCAACATATATGATAAGGAGATGTTGGCCATCATGCATTCCTTGGCCAAATTCAAACAGTATCTTGTGGGCAGAAAATTTTGTATTAAAACTGATCATAATAGTTTGAAGCACTTTTTGGGACAACGGGACCTAAATGATCGTCAGCAGAAGTGGGTGAGTAAGTTACAGGCATATGATTTTGATATCACATATGTTAAGGGGACATAGAATATTGTTGCGGATGCTTTATCCCATAGGCCACACCTCACTTCTATGATTTAGATATCAGAGGATTGGTGACACTTGATTGTAGCAGAATATGCCAAAGACACGTGGGCCTCTACTATAGTGGAGGGGACACCAATCGACACTAGATACACTCTCGTAGATGATTTGATCATTTACAAGAATAGGATTTACTTAGTCCCAGGATCGAACGTGAAGTAGTTGATTTTGAGAGCATTCCATAATTCGCCTATAGTAGGCCATCCTAGGTATTTCAAGACTTACAAGTTAGTATGGGAACGATTCACTTGGAAGGGACTTAAGGTTGTTGTTTTGCAGTATGTGTGTGAGTGTCATGTTTGCCAGCAGAACAAACAAGAGCACACTTATCCAATAGGGCTCCTACAACCACTTCCTATTCTTGACAGGAAGTGGAAGTGCATCTCTATGGATTTTATTATGGGCTTGCCCAGGGCCCAAGGGCATGATTGTATCTATGTGGTGGTGGATAGGCTAACAAAATATGCTCACTTCTTCCCTATTGCTACTACATACTTAGCAACTCAAGTAGCAGAGGTCTTCTTCAAGAAGATTTTTAGGTTACATAGTTTGCCTCGGAGCATTGTGAGTGACAAGGATAGCTGCTTCATGAGTCACTTTTGGCAGGAGATATTTTGATTGTGTGGCACTAAGCTTACACTTAGTACCAATTATCACCCACAGACTGATGGTCAAATAAAGATTGCAAACAAATGGGTGGAAGGTTATTTGAGGAATTATGTGGTAGATCAATAGTGAGCTTGGGTCAGATGGATATATCTCTATGAGTATTGTTACAATACTGCATATCATATGACTATACAAATGACACCCTTCATGGCACTTTACAGTTATGAGGCACCTAGTTTCTTAGATTTGTTGTTGGGAGACAGTCGAGTACCTTGTGTAGGTGAACTATTACAGGAAAGTAAGGATATAGTTGCTACTCTCAGAGAAAACATTGCTAGAGCTCAAAACCAACAAAAATAGTATGTAGACAAGAAGAGGACTAATCGTAGTTTTGAGGTAAATGATGTGGTTTACCTCATGTTGCAGCCATATAAGTAGTCCACTCTCAAGAAGAGTGGTACAGAGAAACTCAAGCCACACTATTATGGACCATTCAAGATCATCAAATGAGTTGGTGAGGTGGCTTATGATTTGGAGCTTCCCAAAGATAGTAGAGTGCACAATGTGTTTCATGTATCATGCCTCAAAAAGGTGTTGGGTTAGAATGTGATGCCTTCTGCAGTATTACCTCCCTTGGATGATGAGGGGAATATGATCTTAGTGCCAGAATCCATTCTGGATAGTAGAGAGAAGAAGCTTCATAGAAAAGTAATCAAAGAGTATCTAGTTAAGTGGAAATATTTACCTATTGAAGATGCTACTTGGGAGGGAGAAGTGATTTTGTAGCATCCAACATTAAGATTGCTTGAGGCCAAGCAATTTTAGGAGGGGCTGACCTGTAACGTTCCATTTTTTTGGAGGAGTTAATTATAAAGTTGTCAATTAAAAATATATATATATTACAAGGTAACTTTATAAATTAAATTAAAAAAAATCTTCTAGAGGTTGCTAGAAGAAGCGAAGAAAAATTAAAAAGGAGGCCGACCTATCAAGGAAAAAAGAATAAATAGGGATTGAGGGCTCATTGCCTATCATCAAGTTTTATTATTGAATTTTTGCTGATGTGTGTTGTGGAGGCTAGGGTTTCTGCAGGTAATCACAATTGGCCATTGAGAATGAAAACTCTCAATTGGTACACAATTTTGAGGGTGTGAAAGATCACCTGAATTATTGCAACTGTGGGAAGGATATTTTAGTCCTTTCACTTGTGCTTAATTGCTGGTTTGGAGTTTCCAGTGGAGTTGTACTTTCACCATATCATCTTCAGCATTTAATCTCCACCATTTGATCAATCCAAGTTCTTCATTTCAATCTGTAGTTGCAACAAGTTCTCAATTATATACAGCCAGTTAGGGTTTCTCTATAATGTGCTATGTCATAATGTTCGGTGCTGAAATTTTTCATATCATTTGTGAAAACATTTGGTTTTCATTGAATGAATACATTGACACTATTATTTATTTCATTTCAGCAATATATTTTAGTAGTGTATTAAATTTAGGGTTTTGTTTAGTGGCCTATTGGTACAGGTCATTACATTCCTCTATAGTATTTAAGAAAAAGATTTCTAATTTTTTGAGCCAAAGCTTTAGTATAATTGTTGAGGATATTTTTGAAATGGTATGTTTCTTTCTCAGTACTTACTTCGACAAGAATCATGTCATCAACAAATTGTTGGTGAGTGGTATGTTTCACATTTTTGGTAACCTTTACTCCTAAGATTTTGTTTTGAAGTTGCACTTTTTGATCACTCTTCCAAAGGATTCAATCATAATGATAAATAGGAAAGGCAAAATAGGGTCACATTGTTTGACCCCCTAGATATACTAAAGAATCCTTCTAGGGTCCCATTAACGAGGATTGATATTTTAGGGGTGGATATACATTGAAAAATGATATTTATCCATTTTTTTGAAAAACCAAAAGCTTCAAGAGATTTACATAGGAATCTCTAGTCAACTTTATCATAAGATTTTTATTTTAGTAACATACAAGCTTCATTATTTTGTATTTTTAAATGGATTGTTTCTTAGATGATTAAGATGTCATCTAAGATAGATCTCTAGGTATGAATCTTGTTTGTTCTTCTGATATTAACTTAGGGAGAAATTTTTTTAGGTGATTAGCTAAGGTTTTGGAGAATACTTTGTATATAGTGTTGCAAAGAGCTATAGCTCTATAGTCTCCTAGTTCTTTACTATTATTTTTCTTGGCTACAAGAGTCAAAAAGGTGTGATTGATTTTTGCTAGAAGCATTCCTCCATTTCTGGATGCTTCCAATGCTTTCCATAAATATTATCCTATTATCTCCCAACATTGTTGAAAGAAGAAAGCTTGAAATCCATCAGGTCTAGGTGATTTGTCTGGATTGATATTAAAGAGAGTCATTTTGATTCCCTAAAACATGAATGGTTTATTGAGAATTTTGTTATCATCAGGTGAAATAACCTTAGGTATAATTTTTGACATTTCTTCTTGTTTTAATCTATTAGATGTTTCATGATTATTGAGAGTATCTTTAAAGTGTTCCACAAGGATTTTTGCTATGTTGTATGGATTATCAATAAGTACTCCTTGCTTGTTTTTGGTTTTTGATATATTATTATAGTCCCTATGGTGTAAGGTGTTGTTGTGAAAGTATTTCATGTTACAATCTCCTTCTACCAGCCATTTTTCTCTAGATTTTTGCTTCCAATACACTTCTTCGTTCACCAATATTTCTTCTTGTTTTATTAAGTATTCTTTTTCTAGTTGGTAGGTTTCATTATTAATTCCTTTTTTAATAACTTCTTTGTTTAATTTTTCTAGTTTCTCTTCTATATCTAACTTTTCTTTAAATATGTTTTTGATATTGTGTGTTATTCCATTTTAGTATCTTCTTTTTTAATACTCTTAAGTTTGGATACAAAGCTAAACATTTTAGATCCCTAAAATTGTTCTTCTTGCCACCGGTTTTTAACATTATTCATAAAGTTTTTATCCATGAACCACATCTTTTCAAATTTGAATGGTTTTCTACTGGGTTTTTTTTGTTCTTTGATTTTTATTTTGACTAAAAAATGATCTGATCCTGCCATAGGTAGAATTTTTCCTTGATCTCTTTGTTCAGGTTGCTTAATTCTCCTTTAAAGGAAAATTTGTCAATCTTTTTGCAATATAGCTAAAGTCTTTTCTTCTATTATTCCAAGTATACACTCCATTAGATGTTGGAATGCCAATGAGAGAGTTCCTATCTGTCCATTCTCTGAAATCTTCTATAGCTCTAGACATTGTTCTGACCCCACCATATTATTCATCTTTGTTTAAGATTGCTTTAAATTCACCCCCAATAATGATGTTTTCTTCCTGTAATGTGCTAAGGTAGGTGTTGATATCCCTCCAAAGTATTAATTTTTCTATTGTTTGTATAGGTACATAGACATTAATTACTATCATCTCTAAGTTTGTCTTAGTGCTGGAAAATCTACTTCCCATCCAATTTGAGTGTGAAATGGTGTCTTCTATATTAACTTTTCGGTTGTTTCAAATAATGCCCAGTCCTCCTGATGCTCCCTGAGATGGTTTAAATTTTGATTTCCAGATTCCTAGATTCTGTCCTAATCTTAGACCTTCCTCTTTGCTTAGTTTTGTTTCTTGAATTAATAGAATCTCTATATTAAATATTGTTAGGTTATGCTTCAATAAGCATTTCTTGCTAGGGGCATTTAGGCCCCTAGCATTCCATGTAGTGATTTTTTTTGTTCCTTGGGAAGGTTCTTCCCCTTCCCTCCTTGTAGGATTTCTATTATTTTAGTTTGTTCCTTTACCTGTCCTGCTACTTCCCTTAACTCTTTCAATGGTTTTTGTCCTCTTTTCTATTTTTGTTTTCCAAAGATGGGTGTCTTTATGCCTTCCTGATTCATTACTATACCCAAGTTTTCAAATTTTGTTAGGTTGATTACTCTTTATGTAGTTTCAAATTCTTCTATTGTTTGTTTATCATTTATTAAGATTTCTTTGATAAGTTAGTTACTTATTTGGTCCTCTTCTACTTCTAGATCTTTCCCTTCTTCCTCTAGTCTTTTTTCTATTCTTTCATTCTTCCTAGTGGTGCTTTCCACCAAAGGTCCATAATCCTCCCATATTTCCTCTACTTAATTTTCCTATTTTTCTTTTTGCATGCTTGATTGCTTATCTATCTATTCTATTCCTGATGTTGTTTTTCTTGTATCTATCTCCTTCCTAGATTCCTCTTTTTCCTAATTAAACATATCCTTTCTATTACTTGGTGTCTGTCAGAATTTATAGCTCTTCTCTTTTGCTTTTTCATGATAGTTATATTACTCCATTGTGCTAAATCTATCGGTGGGATACTTGGACTCTATTCTTTCTCCTTCATTGTTTGATCTTGTTCTTGATTTATTTGTGGCTCTAGTTCAATTTCTCTATGAATCCCTTTTTCTGACTAATTATTACAAATATCTTCCTCTACTAGTTTAAATTGTATATTGTTTTTGTTTGGTATTTCTTCCTCTGCATCTGTCTTCAAAATTTTCTTACCTTTGTGTATTGTATGATTAGCTTCTACTATAATGCACTAGTCTTCTAGATCATTCTTTAATAGCAATATCTCATGAGTGAGCATCTTCATTTTTTTGACATTGATCTCTATCTCATCTATTGAGTTTGTCTCTATTTTGCAGTCCTGGCATTTTTTGTATTTTTCTAGTGAATGTTGATAATCTATGTTTATCATCCATCTGTATTCTATCTCTTTTTCCTTTCTAAATTCTCCATTTGAGTACCTTGGTCTATCTCTACTTTATTTACGTCTTTATTTCTGTCTTTCTCCAGTATTCTTTTTGCCTTGTTTTCCTCTATTTTTCCATCCTTTTTCCTGCCTACCCTTAGTAATTTCTTCATGTTATTTTTTATTGTAGTACTATTAAAGTCAGTTCCTATAATATTAATGATTTCTCTAGTGTATTTGGTGAATGTTAGTTTGTATATTGATCTATTTATTATGATTTTCTTGTTTATGGAGTTGCTTAAATGATTAGTTTTAACTAAAAATCTTATTTTTCTTGTTTTGTATTTACTTGATTCAAAACCAATTAGAGTTCCCAGAGATTGTCCTATTGTTTTGATAATGTAGTTTTCATTTAATTATGATGGTATGTTTGCACATTCTATCCATTTGATTTCCTATTTATGATTGTTATAAATTTCATTGAAATTTGGCTTCCATGCTATGAAATCTATATGATGCCCTTTGTAATAATAGTTTGATAATTCTAAAAGTTCATTTCTAGAATCTATATCCAGACATTGTAGAAACCAATAATGCTTAGTATGGGATATTATATTACTTAACTTTGCTTCACGAATTCTCGCTAGGTACCATTCCAGATTGGTTCTATATTTTTTTGGACCGTTCCAGTATGCATAAATACCTTTTTCTGCACATTCCTTCCATTTTGCTTCATTGTATATGTTGTTGATGATTATAGTATCAATATTTTCTTTATCTATAGAGTTGTTTTGTTTAGTGTATCTTCCATCACTCAGTTTTCTTAATATATTTTGCATCTTCTGATGGGGTGGAATGTAAGCTAACCCGAACCATGCTTTGGTTCCCCTTTGAATCAATTCTAGATTTTTTGGTATAGAAACATATGATTCATGTTTATCAATTGGAGCCCATATTTGTGATGAGGAAGGACCTAGAGGTATATTATTGGGCTTGGATATTTAAGTGGGTTGATTTGCATGCTTGTTGTATTGGCTTTGCTTCAACAGAGATTTTTATTTTTCTCTGCTAGGGTATTTTGTTTTATTGAAAAATACCTCTTGATTTTTTAGCAGCTAGTTTATGCCTTCACTCCCTTTGTATGGTTTTGAATTATGGTTTCTATTTATTTTTTTAGGCTTCTTTTTGTTTACAATGGTCTTCCATTCATGTTCATTCATGTTGTTCTGAGACTTATGAATGATCGCATTGCATTCTATATGAAGCCAAATTAGGGTTTCAAATCCTATTGATTTTTTAGGTGTTCTACATTTTTGTTGATTCTCTTAAGTCTATGTGAATGCTCCAAATTGGTTTCTAACTAGGTTAGAATTGCTTCCCATTGGTTGATGGAGAGGCCTAGTTTTGGACATGAATATTTCTTCTGATATCTGAGCTTCGTGCATTTTAACCATATCTCAAAATGAATTTTTCTTTTGATTGCCATCTGCAAGTGCTTGGAACTTGTTACTGATTGGAATACAAGGGTGCACCTACCTTCCTCTCAGTTCCTTTGATGGTAATATTGCATTGTTCATGCAACCATGTTTTGCTACATTGCCTCTATCATGGCAAGGTTTTTTATTTGTGCAAAAATTATTTTTGCAATAAACTACTTTTTTTCGCTTTCTCTACTTTTTTTGCCATTTTTCTTAGTTATTTGATAGTGGACATATTATATTATGAGTAATAAATATTATTTGATTAATAAGAAAATATTAAAATATGTGAATATTTGATTAATTGAAAACTAATTAAGTTTATACTTTAAATAAAAAAATCTAAAATTAGAAGTCTAACTTTAGAGGTCTAAAATTACAAGTCCAAATAAATTAGAGGTCTAAATGTAGAAAATTGGTTAAAGAGAAATTAGAATATGATGTTATTTAATTACATTATTAAATATGTACTTCAGTTTAAAATATTTATTTTAAAAGTCTAATTTAAGAAGTTAAATAAAAATAGAATTGAAATATTAAAAGATTAAAGATTTAATATTGTTTTATTATGATTATTTAATTAATAATTATTAGATTAGAGTTGCATTTAAATAGTGAGCTTTAATATTCTTATTAATTTAAATAATAAACTATGCTTTGAATAGTGCTTGCACTAATTAATAAAGTGGAGGAAAAGAAAATATAAAAGAATATTTTAAATTAAGTTCTTGAAATGTGTATGAAAGAATTAAATTTAAAAGACTAAATTAAAGTTATGTTTTTGATGTATTTATATTTATTTAATTTAATGATAATTATTTAGGAGTTTTATTTTAATAATAAACTCTAAATAATACTTTTAATTAAATTAATAAATATATTATTAAAAATGCTTCAAAAATTAATAAGGGAGAGAAAGCTTTAATTAAATTAAATTGCATAAAGCATGTGCATGAAAATTAAAATATAATAATTAAAGACAGATTTTTCGCATGATTGCATCATCAAATCCTTGATTTAGGGAAAAAACTCTTTATTAAAAAAATTAGAGCTCATTTCTAGACACACAGGTTTGGAGGAGCCAATTTTTGAAAAGAGGATTTTTGCAGGAAAAGGAAGATTCTTGTTGTTTGTGTGTTCATTATTTTACCATCAAATCTAGGTAGGATCTTGTGAGTTTGTGCAATAGTCGTTGGTTCTTCAAATTCCTATTTTCTCCGTGTTGGTTGTGTTTCTATTTTTATAATTTCTCTAGGTTGTAACCCTTGTTTGAGAAAATTGATTTTCATGATAGAATTGTCTGTGATTTAATCTAAAAACCTTTAGTAAACATTGAACTTTAGGGTTTTCAAAACCTAATGAATTATGAAATTCACTTTTTTATGCACTTTTTTTATGGCGTGTGATTTTATTGTTGGGTGTTGGGTTGACTTAGCTTTGACTAGTCAAGATGTTTACTAGAGGCTTGGGAGTTTTGTTTGTGATGTCATGGTGATGCATTGTATACGATCTTTTATACTCAACCATGGTAATCTGTCTTGTATGCTCTATGAGGTGTTTTGATCTATTGATTGTTATTGCTTTCTAGTGTTCTTGTGTGAAACTAAGGTGAATGGAATGACCTGTCTGAAATAACCTATGAGTCTTTGATTAGTTATTTTTGGATTGCTTTCTAGTCACTTGTATAGGACTGAGGTGTTTGTATGATTTGTTCTTGGTGATGTCATTTTATGACATGGTTTGGTTTATGTATACTTGATTTTGGGATCATCCCTGTTAGGATGATCGTTTTGGTGGAATCCGTGATTATGACCAGAGATTTTTGGTACTTGTCAGTTGCTTGTTTAAGAACTAATGTATGATATGTGGTCTTTTGTGATATTTTGATTTTACTTAGCTTAGGGTAGGTTACAAGGTATGTGCACCAAGTTGTGGTGCCAAAAAGGTGACACCCTTTTTTTTTCAATTTTCAATAGCACATCCGCGCTATAGTGCATAGAGGCTAAAGTGCATACGTTCTTTTAAAAAAGAAAAATATTATAAATGGGAAACATACCCATAGCCCATTCATTTTCACTTCTTTTTCTTACCTCTCCTTGCAGCAGCGTGTATGCAAATTGTAAGAAATCAAACTTTTCACCACCCGCCTTGCCAATATGCCTCCTCGTCGATGAAGTTTGAAATCATGAGCATGTCATATGTTATCTAAATTTCTTTTTGCATTGTTTGATATGTTTTTAATATTTTTTTGTAGGTTTTCTATATTTTTTTGTAGGGTTTTTACAATTTTTCTTTAGATTTGTTTATTTATTTATATTCCAATTCATTTCTTATCAAGAAATATCAATAATGAACTGAAAAATCCCCAAGAAGCTCAAAACTCTCAAGAAAATCAAAACCAAAACCCTCCACAAGAACAACAAAAAATTTTGCAACTTGAACCAATTGCAAGACCTCCACCTAGCACATAAGAAAATATAATAAATGAAATAGAAAGAGACAAAAATGAATTAGAAGGACTCATTGGTCAGTTGAAAGAATGTGAACAAGCCAATCCAATGAGAGCTCAATTAGCATCATCCCTTAAATCCATTAAGACCCAGATAGCTTCTCTTAGTGGTCAGTTAGATGTTTGGTGGGTTAAGAGGGATGAACAAAAAAGATTTTATGTAAATAAATTATCATATCAAGATGTTAAAAAAAAAGAAATACCAAAGGGTAGAATATGTGCACTATTTAGAAAACCCAGTGAACAAAATATTGTTAGAGAGGGTACTAAATGGTTCCCCATCTGTTGGTGCATACACAATATTATTAGAAATAATTTTTGGGATAGATGGTGGATGGTTTTTTATGCTTCTCACAACAATCACGAGGTCCCCGTGTATTTTTAAAAGAAATTGTATTATGAGTTTGTCCTTGGGGAGATCCCTAATTTTTTTTATATATTAGACTCCCAAGGTAGAGGTGGGGGGTCATCATTTGAGAGGTCGGGGGCACGTCGTGACCCTAATGTAGTTAGGGCACCTGTGGTCAAGCTATAGGGTGAGCATGTGACTATTCCTTTAGTTGTGAAGGAACATGTAGAGGCTAGCACTCTAGGGACCATTAATGCTTTGACACAAACCCTCATCCATTGCATGAGTCCATTAGTTGAGGGGGAGCCTTCTATGCATCGTGGTCACATGTGCACATAATGTGGATCCTTATGCACATTTGGCACTCAAGCTGGAGATGGTGCAGATGATGGGCTCATCACTGATTAGTTCCTGAATGACACATTTGTCATTGACACACATGTAAATTACAATTATAATTTACTAATTTGATCACATTTCATATGTATAGTGAATGATTAATTAATTAACATCTATTGACATTGTTCAAAATTCAAGGTTAGAGTGTTGGTGAGCCTAGTAGCAATCCCTCGGCCCCATTTTTTGCCCCATCCATGAGTACAAAGGTATGTATCAATTTAATCATTTAAATTAATGCATATATTTATTAAGTAATCATATTAAATATTGACAAAAAAATTATACATGTGCATCAGTTCTCTACAAGACAATCGACATTTACTACGAACTCAGAGCATAGACATCATACAAGCTTCATAGAGGTAAATTTGTTTCATATTAATTTAATTCATTTGATTATATTTGTTCCATGTTTCATGTTATATGAAACATGTATTGTATGACATGCAACTCATGACATCGGACACTCCTCCGGCATTCCATCGATCATGGAGTGGCTGCAACTATGGCTAGTTCATAGCCATTGACTTAGGTATGAAACAATTTTCTTGGTTTTAGTTGTTGTTTATAATAGTTAGTATCAAAATTTCTAATGTTATTTATAAGTGATTATAATTAATTTTGTGTGTACATATATTTGATTTCAATGTATAATAATTATTGATTCATATCTACTTTGTTTGTATCAGCTCGAGTTAGAGAAGAGCCTCAACAAGAGGATGAGTGAGCGTGTGAGGAAGACCCCATCATTACCACTATCTCCCTCCACATGATGATAGAAGACCTCGACAGATTTTTTTCCTTCCCTTCGTGGGAAGGAGAAGATATAGTTGATAGATATGTATATGTATAGGCATTAGTGGACATATATGTTGGATTTTATGTTAGTGGACATATTCAATATACATTTGATGTATATATGTAATTTTATATTTGATTTATGACATTTATTTGATGCATGACATTATTATACTTATGAAATTATTGGTTAATATATGATATGTTTGTTCATGTACGACATTATTGGTTATCATAATATATTATGTGTTTGTTAATGTACATGACATTATCGGTTATCATTTTATATTATATGTTTGTTCATGTTTAAAATTTTCCTTCTCTTATCATTTTTTTATCAAGTTTAATTCAATACCTAATCATTTTGAATTTTTGATATAATATTGATCAGCAATAAACTTTATCAATGTTAAAATAGCTATTTTGTCCCCTTGCTTATGTTTGAACTTGGTGTGGGGCCTTGTGTTATCTCCTAGCTTAGGGGAGTGGGGAAAAAAGCTTCCATGGTTGGGTGCAAAGTCTTTCATCCATTGAGTATTTTTCCAAAGTTTTTCAAGAGCCTTGGATGATCTTTCTTCACACATTCCAATTTTGCATCTTTTTTTGTGTGTGACTAGATGTTGTAACATCATATTTTTGTATAATGACTATGATATAATACTTATGTATCCATTTTGTATAGAGATCATGTTGGAGGAGAAAAATGTTAGAAGTATATGAAAGCATGATATATAATGATTACTTGCTCCTTGTAATATGTATATGTACACATGCTTAGTTGCAATAAAGAAGAATGGGTATATCAAGATGATTGTCCTTGGTATGCTTATGTGATTTTTACGCTATCTAATTGTAATAATGGATTCAATTATTTATAATGAAATCTTGTTCATATATTTATGATGGTTTTTACTTATGGGAACTTATATATGCATTTCTACTAGTGATATTTGGGAACCTATAAGAACTTGGTTGTTGAGTTAATATAGAATATTCATATATTTAATCAATGAGATATATCAAAATATTTAATGTTAGAAGAATTGAAAATGAAATGTATGTGCTTCCATTTTGTGTTAAAAATTGAATAAAATTTATTCCACTTTTACCCTTATTAGTTATGTGATCTCTTAGGTTCCCTGCTAGGGGGATACAAGGAAGAATTACTCTCTAGATTTCTTAGATTACTAGATGGATTTCTTGTAATATTGTGGTTATTGAAATAGAGACTTGTGATGCCTTTGATTCTTTAGGTGTAGATAGGCCACAAAACTTGCAAGTTAAATTTACTACTAGTCTATTTTACTTTTTAAATAACTTATACTTATATATATATATATAAATATATATATATATATATATATATATATATATATATATATATATATATATATATATATATATATATATATATATGTGGTGCAGGGTACTCAAGGCACTCAAGGTCTTCATGAAGCATTTTCAAGGACTCTGCATCATACCACCTTTCTAGGTATCTCTTCAACAAGTTGGTAAGGTTGTTAGGTATTGGGAATAAGATCATATCATAACAAGCCCATTTGTAAAGGCTCAAGGTTCATTTGGTGTTCATATAAACCATGAATCCTTAGAGACCTATAAGGGAAAAAATAGATTTAGAATAAGGAATATACTCTAAAGAAGGTTGAAAATAACTTAGAATAGGTTTAGGTAAGTCTTAGGTAGGTTTGAAAGTCTTAGGACTTCTTGGTTTGAAAATTGCAAAAATGCAACAAAAGTTGCTAAGCATTTTTTTGTCAAAAGTTGCTAATTAGGGAGGAAGAAGTTTGAAATAATTCCAACTATTTCCATGGTATTTAATTGGTCAATTAAGCATATAAATGTAACACCCAACCTTCCCAAAATAACAGGTTGGTCTGATGTATAGATTTTTGCAAGTTTTAATAAAAGTTATTGGTTTTTTGGCTTAGAATTGCTGCACTATTGCTTCCACACATGTTGTACGGATTGGGATAGGAGGTTGAATGGTTGAAGGAGAAACTTTATTTATTCCTCTA
Source organism: Cupressus sempervirens (assembly GCA_028749045.1). Taxonomy (NCBI): domain Eukaryota; kingdom Viridiplantae; phylum Streptophyta; class Pinopsida; order Cupressales; family Cupressaceae; genus Cupressus; species Cupressus sempervirens. The sequence goes on along the minus strand of CM053792.1, from coordinate 351,540,808 downwards.
TCCTATGAACTTAATTTGAGGTTTATTGGTGATTTCTAAGAAAAGTTAGAGCATTTTTTCTAAAATCAGTCTAGAAACCCTAGGTTCATGAGGGTTTTGTACAAATGGACCTATAGCTTTAAACTGTATAGTTCAAATGGCACAAAAACCAATGGAAATGAAAGCCCTAGGAGTGTTTTTATAGATTCAAAAATTTGGAATTGAAAAACCAAGGGAAGGTAATTTTACTTGCAAGCCCTAGGCCAAATATTTGCATGTATTTGGTCCTAAATTGTAGGAATTTGAGTTGTTAGAGTTGTAGGTGAATGAAATAAACTAAATAAAGATGGATTTGGTGTTTAAATAGTCCCTATAAGAGACCCTAATGCCTAAACCTAATTCATGAACCCATTCTTTTGGTCCTCCTTTGAAAACCAAGCCTTTTAGGGCCTTATTAGGTCTGTGTACTTTGGTGGATCCTTGGAGTGCTAGAGTGGATCAAGTTTTGGTCTTGGGATATTTTTTTAGGGGTATTAAACCTCACCAAATCCCACTATACCTTCAGTGATTGCATAGATTGTTCAAGTGAAAACCTTAAAATTTCATGTTTTGCCTAGTAGCCCTATTTTTGCAAAGTTGTTGTTTGGTCACCATTCTAAATTGTGGGTTGTGTTGAAAGGATTGGTTTAAGGTCCTAGAGGTTGGGAGAATCCCTAGAAAACACCTCTAAGTGTTAGAAATCTTGGTGAGTCTTTAAGGATTTTTTTGGTGATTTAAACCTAGTTGCCTAAAGGGTAAAGGAATTGTATCCTTCCATTGTGCCAGCCTGCATCAATATATATATATATATATATATATTAGAAATAAACATACTTCAAGAGTCAAAACATTATTTCAATGCAAAACATAAATTATTTCATATAGCCAAAAAATTATCATTTGCAATTTATGACATTGTCGTATTGATTTATGATCTTCTTATTCATGTTTAAAGAGTGCCTTCTATGTTATGCATCTAAACATTTATCATAAATTATTATTACAAACATATAACAAATCTAAAACTAAAAACAATACATTACATTAATTCCAAGGTTTAGTTATGATGTAGGGCCTAATAGGATTCTCAAGGTTTCATTAGTTCCATATGTTAGATCTGTCATCATAGAATACCAATTGTAATAGGCACTCACATGTATTCCAATGCATATATTTCCTTATATGCACAATTGGTCAATGTTGTACCTTATAGAAGATAGAATTTTATAGGTAGAATGATGCAGAGGTTAGGGTGCAATAATCCCAATGATGATGTCAATCCAACAAGATAGATTATACACCCAAATTTCTACACCTTGACACAACAATAACACTAAGGGATCATCATTAATCCATACAACTTTACACTAGCAAACTTGGCTTCACACCCATGAATGGTGGATTCTCACAAATAAGGTTGATCAATATGTTAAGGGGTTCGTCCCAACACTAAAACCAAGGAACCATGGCCAAATAGCAACCCAAACACGAATTTCATAACTTTGTGCTCATAATGCAACATCTAGGCTACTAGCCCTTCCAAAGAAAAATTAGGCAACAAGTACCATATCTTCCAAAAGACCTTAGGAACTAATTAGCATTCCAAGTACCCTTTATTGAGTTTTTTATATCCCCAAAAGGGCAAGTGTTGAAGCCATTTACAAGCCTTCCAAAATTGGACTATTACACGGGCCTAATTGCCCCAATTAGGTCACCTTAACAAATGAAGTACTAAAAATCTAGTGAGAAAGACCAAACCAATGCATCCAATGATTAGGTTAGAGCAAGGGAAGGCAGAGTTCAAAGTTTCACTTACTAGTTCAAACCCCAAGGCATGCAAATTAGCAAATTCCATAATGCAGCAGAGTTGTCACATGGTAATGCCAACTCATTTGTGAAAATTTTGTAAAGTAGATCAAATGCATAAGATAATCTTGTCAAAACTTAAGAGACAAGGAAACAATAAAACCCCAGTACTACTCTTGCTTGAGTACACTTAACTATAAAGTTTCCTCTATGGTTAAACCCACTCTTCCTGCAACACAATTTGCAAAACCTTCACCAAGTGTTGTGCCTTATGAATCATTCATTAGAATTCCCCTTAATCTCATTGATTGATAAGTAGGAGACATTTATACAAGAAGTCAAATTGTGATATTGCTATCAAAATTCAACTGTGTAGTATTTGATACAAATTCATTGACCCATGTTTCATGAGTAGTGGTTTACACGAACTGATCTCTCATGATAATGAATAGAACACTTAACACTTATTGAATCTAATTGATTATTAGAGAGGTGAAGTAACAATACTTCTTGGGAGGTCACCCATCCTAGTACTACTCCAACTCAAGTGCACTTAACTAAAAAGTCTACCCCATGGTTAAAACCACTCTTCTTGCAACTCCATTTGTAAAAGCTTCATCAAGTGTTGTGCCTTATGAACCATTCATTAGTAATCCTCTTAAGCTTTTTAATTGATAAGTAACATATATATTCCACAACATCTCAAATTGTGATATTTCTATCAAGATTCAACTATGTTGTTTCTGAGTCAAATTTATTAACCCACATTGCATGAGTAGTGGTTTGCATGAACCCATCTCTCATGAGAATGAATAGAACACTCAGGACTCATTGGATTCCTACCTATCAATTAACACTCTCCAATCCAAACAATACACTACACCATCCCGTTAGCTCCTAGAAGCATTAATATGTATGCCACACACTAGCAATCATCACAACACAAACCAAATGAATTGCAAATCCCAAATCATGCACTATTCCAAGTCTTCTACCATGTTTTATGCTTCGAGATATGCCCCATCAAAGATCACAGCTCTATGGCATTTAGTGACCCTTAGGGACATTCTGATTCAGCTTGCCTGAGAACATTCAAGTGTTGAACAAGATGCGAGGAGGTTGGGGATCAGGTTTACCTGGTCACCCAGAGCTAACAGAGTAGACAATTCGATCCCACAACAAAAGGTGAGAGAGATTTGGCAGTTGGCAACTTTGTATTGACCAACACTACAAGTTTCAGCATCAGACGAGATGGCATTGAAAAATCAAAATAGAGTATGATCTCTAAAAAGTGAGAGAGGTTATTGTAGTTCTATGAACCACTATCCTATAGGAACTAGAATCACATCCATACCTCACACGAGCTCTAAGATATGCCCTATCAAAGATTGCAGCTCTATGGCATTTAGTGACCCTTAGGGACATTCTAGTTTGACATGCTTGAGAATGTTTGAGTGCCCAACAGGAGGGGACAAGGTCGGGGTTAGGTTTACCTGGCCACCCAGAGCTAACGGAGTGGTCAGTTTGATCCCACGATGAAAGGTGAGAGAGATTTGGCAGCTGGCAACTTTGTATTGGCCAACACTACAAGTTTCAGCATCACCCAAGATGGTGTCGCAAAATCAAAATAGAGTACAATCTCTAAAAAGTGAGAGAGGTTATTGTAGGTCTCTGCAACATGGTCCTATAGGAACTAAAATCGCATCCATACCTTGTACGAACTCTGAGATATGCCCTGTCAAAGACCGCAGCTCTATGGCATTTAGTGACCCTTAGGGACATTTCAGTTCAGCATGCCTGAGAATGTCTAAGTGCTCAACAGGATGGGACAAGGTTGGGGATAGGGTTTACCTAGCCACCCAGAGCTAACGAAGCAAATAGTTTGATCCCACAAGGAAAGGTGAGAGAGATTTGGCAGCTAACAACTTTGTACTGGCCAACACTACAAGTTTCAGCATCACCCGAGATGGCATCACAAAATCAAAATGGAGTATGATCTCTAAAAAAAGAGAGAGGTTATTGTAGGTCTCTGCAACACAATCCTATAGGAAGTAGAATCGCATCCATAGCTCGCACGAGCTCCAAGATATACACCATCAAAGATCGTAGCCTTATGGCATTTAGTGACCCTTAGGGACATTTCAGTTCTGGGTGCCCGAGAATGTTAAGGTACTGAATGGGATGGGACAAGGTTGGGGATAGGGTTTACCTAGACACCTGGAGCTAACAGAGTAGATAATTTGATCCCACAAAGAAAGGTGAGAGAGATTTGGCAGTTGGCAACTTTGTACTGGCCAACACTACAAGTTTCAGCATCACCCGAGATGGCATCACAAAATCAAAATGGAGTATGATTTCCAAAAAGAGAGAGAGGTTATTTTATTTCTCCACAACATGGTTCTATAGGAACTAGAATCACATCCATACCTCACACAAGCTCTGAGATATGCCCCGTCAAAGATCGCAGCTCTATGGCATTTAGTGACCCTTAGGGACGTTCTGATTTAGCATGCCCAAGAATATTTGAGCACTCAAAGGGATGGGATGAGGTTGAGGATAGAGTTTACCTGGCCACCTAGAGCTAACAAAATAGATAGTTCGATCCCATGACCCTTTTTCCACTAAGTTGCAAATTTGAGCAACTTTTACAACTATCAACAATGCAACTTTGCACAAAAAATGCAATTTTTACATTTTTCACTTGATTCCAATTCTATGACTTGGAAAAGGTTTTTCAAAAGTAAAATAACTTATTTCCAAATTCTCATCCCTTCACCAATTCCCAAACTCCTGCAAAGTTGTCAGCATTTTTGCGATTTTGCTTTGACAACTTTTACAATTTTTTGCAATTTTTGACATCTTAACTCCTAAATGCCTAAAACTTAACCTAATGACCCTAAGGAATTTTATAAATTTCTAAGAAACCCAACCACTCCTAGGAATCCCCAATCACAAGGAAAACCTATCACAAAGACAACTAATCACTAGTTGCTCTTAAGGGCATCACAGGGCTTATTAGACACAAAACCCCACAAATACAAATAATGACTAGGGGTGACTTCTAAGAATTGAAAGGGTCTATTTAGGTCCAAACTAACATCAATCCAACATTAGATTCAAACTATGCAACTTTCATTGGCTAGTTGCTTCACAAACTCAAGACTAGGCTTGTAGCCTTGAACATGGAAAATCACAAACATCTCCTCACAACCCAAAGAAAAGAATCACTAATTTGGATACCCTTTTTGGTTTTATACAACATACTAAAGCCTTGGGATCTCAAGAGAAGTATGCAGCAACTAATTTTTTTAAGGCTCACTTAGGAATGTAGGCAATTAGGCATCCATTAACAAAGGAAGTACCCTACCCCTTGAGCAAAACTTCAATCCAAAAATTGGCTAACTTCCCTTGAGGGTTTCAACTATTTTTATTTTACTTACTATTGAATTACTTTTATTTTTCCATCTCTTTCTTAGAAATAATAATAATAGTTGGCACGAGTAGATTTGTACTATGCATTATCTTTAGTGCTGAGATTGAGATCACTGTTAGAGGAATGAAGATAACTCAGAGAAAAAGAGGTGTCATTTCTAGGTTCTCTTACTTTTTTTAGAATATACTAACTATATTTCATATTGATCAACTCTAGAAAGAAACTGATTTGAAAAGAATTATTTTCTACGACATTGCATCAATAATTTAAGAAAGGGCACATGAGTGTCTTGTTTTCAAATTTGAACCCAAAACACATAAGGAAATAAAAATTGTAAGAAGGAATAGAACCAAATAAATGTAATATCCTTGTTTGTTCTTTTTAGGGCATCTAAAGGACTGATTTCCTACTTGGTTACAAGTAAAGCACTTACCAATGAACACACTAGGCCCTCTTCCACTAGACCTTCCTCTACCATTGGATCTTCTACCCCTAAATGTCCCTCTATTAGCATACTCGCTTTCAGCATTTTAACCACTAGATTCCTCCTAATTTTTATTAAAAGATAAAAGTATGTTAGTCATAATATCATTATTGGTAACAGTGTTCCAAATGCAAAGAATTATTTGTTTGAGCTTCTAGCAATGATCAAGAAACTTACTAAACATTGCTTGATGAGTCTTGAAAATTTCTCCCATTGTATCCTTGCTTTTGCCAGTTTGAAGTTTATAGTTACATGCACACAATCACGAATTTACATCACAAAGCATTCACATTCTAATAGTTTTCATGTTCTTTCATTACATTTTGAACTAAACAACAAAATCTAAACTTTCACTTATTCAAATGACTAATCTGAAAATGGGTCATATTAAAGAATCTAATATAAATTCAAATAATGTATCTAGTTTCTAAAAAAATCAAAACATAAAATCTATGATTTAAACTTATCTCATCACTTACACATCATAACAATACGGCCCCCCTTGTCATGTGGACAGTCTTGGGGGAGAGGTTGCAACATTATATTTGGATCCAATTGATCACTCTTTCTCTCTCTCCCTCTCTCCCTATTCAATCTAATGAGCCAACTGGATATACTTTACATTTTAATGTCTCAAGTATTGCCTCATGGTCTGACTCGTGAACTTTCCAAAGAATCTTATTATGTGGTTTTCCACCATATTTTATCAAGTGGACATTTGATGCAACAACAAGGTTTGAATAATCAAGAATCTTCCTCTCTATTTTCCAATCCTTGAATATTCATAAGTTAGGGTTCTTCATAGAATATCATCGAAGCCATGTGTCGATTACAACCATTGCATCGACATGGTACTCTAAACCTTCACCATCTATAACCAAGTGATCCAAAAAAATTTTGGCTTGGACACAATGACACAAATAATAATCTATCCCTTCTTCATTGTCTTCAGGTGCAATAACAGCAAAAACATGGCCTACAGTGACAAATGTACAAAATATGGTCATTAATTCAGAAAATACTTAGGTAAAAGTTAGAAAGTTACATATTGAAATTACAAAGATATATAAATATGTATATTACCAAGTTGCACTAGATAAGACAAGTGGTCAAAGTCAATAGAAGAATCCATATGTACCATTTCCAGTGTTTGTGGGGGATGATAGGTGTCAATTGGGTCCAAAACTCATATATCCCATTTGTCCACCCATCCAATTGACTCATAGTTATCCCAATTTTCCTCTGCACATGATGGACAATAGCATACTATTTTTCATGTGTGGATACTCCATGAACCTGGATTAGAGCTTCTAAAAGAGTGCAACTGACTGGATCCTATTAGTGTGCAACAATCCTGATATGGTTCAATGTTAGTATTATATATCAACCAAAAAAATCTATGAACCGTAGACTCACCTTCCTTACCTAGACCCATTGTAGCTTTACACCACTTGATCATGGATTTTACATCTATAAATATTGCTCCATCGTTGTACTTTAATTCTTCACGAGCTAAGGCTCTTTTGATGCATGTTCCTACACCATCGTGCTCTCCCTTTGCATAACCAGCCTCTATGAAATTCCACATATATTGAATTCTACACAACCTACATCCTGCTCAACCAATAGAACATCCATACATTCTTGAATTAAGATGTGCAATTGTCTAACTCAATAATGTGTTGACGATATGTTATGCCCCTGTCAGCCAAATTTCTATAAAATAGTTGAAAACAACCTTGTACAAACTCTGTAGAATGTGATCAATCATCACTGATGTAAAAGTGGTACTCCCTCAAAATCTTCCTGTCATCCTCTAAACTCGTAGATGAATGCATGAATGTTATGTGAACAAATATGGAAACATGTTGAGAAGCATAATACTTTGCTTGCACCTTATTTTGTGGTTGTAGTGTGTAATTCTCTACAAAGTCTACAACTGAAACAATGGTATCCAGTGGAAATAGATCCTTGCATAACTTGAATTGCAAATCCAACTATTGAGCTCTATTTGTATACCTTGCATACTCATAAATAATCTTTTCATGAAAGATCTTCATGAACTCATACACTAGAATCTTTTCAATGACTAAATCACATCTTTTTCCATGTTTCCCATCTTTTCAATTACTTAGACTTCTTTCCCTTTGCAGTTTTTGCCCTATATGCCTTGGCAGCTACTATAATTGGGATCATTTCTTCATGACTAGGCACATGTACATTAGTGAATCTTAACAGCCATTTTGAATGCTCTTGAGCCAACTCCTTTACTACATTTAGCCAACTTGTCAGTTCTCCAACAGCCACATTTATGTATCCACCAAGCGTCTGCAACTCTACCACTCTTTTTTGATCGCTTGAAGTCATTTCAGATAGATTACTCAAGTATGTGGAGAAGTTATTTTTCATTACTTCTATCCCAATGAGAGCTTTCCCTTGCCCACTATTTTGTGGGTTAGTTTGTAATCCTCACATGAGTTCAAATGCTCTATCTTGGATCTTCTTCACCTTTTCCCTTGTTTCTTTGAGTCCTTCTTCAACCTCTTGAATCATCACCTGCTTAAATTGTATGTTTTGAAGCCACTCGAATAGAGGTTCAATTTCCTTCTTCAAATTATTCATTTCAGCTGCCTCTTTTGCCTTCATTTGGAAGACCATACTCAAGAGAGAAATACATTCATCACACCTTGCCTTTTATGTGGCTAAAGTGTTGTGATTAGAAATGATATTATCCTTCTCAATTTCCAATCGAAGGATAACATTTCCAATTTGATCAATCAGAATAGCTCCATCTGCATTGAGTTTCTCAATCCATTCTTTTTCGATCTGGCCAAAATGCCTATCCTTTTGAAGCTGTGAGATGAAGGCTTGCACTTCTTCTATAGTAGGGTTCTTAGTAACAAGCACACCAGTAATGGTCGCTAATGGAACAACCAATTGCTTGATAATTTTTTTCAATTCTTCAATCTCGGCCTTCATTCTGATTTATGACAGTTTGAGGTTCTCCAATTATTCTTCTATCACTTCATTACTTGATCTCCATAGGCCCACCTTTGTATCATGCCTAGCCTCTCCAAGATCAATCGAATGCAGAGTGAAATCATCTAGTGTCATGTCCTCAATTCTCCCTACTTTGTTTGGCTTTGCTACCTCCATCGTTAAGTGTCCTATTTCTAGATCTTGACCCAGTATTGATAAAGTCTTTTGCTTCTTAGCTTTTACTACTGTAGATCTAGAGTGAACTACTTGAGATATAGTATCCTTTGTAGGGATACTCTCTTCTTTCCTCTTTCTTTTCCTTTCTAAGGTATCTTCTAGCCAAGACTCTATGTTGATTACTTTAGAAGCAACCCCAAGTGACTCTATACTAAACATCTTCTTCCTCACCAGAGTCACTGGCATTGAAGTTGCAGAAAAAGGATTCTTAGGATCCTAAAATAGAAGCCTAGAAGAACTTGGGACTTTCTCCTACTCTTGAGTTTTCCTTGGGGCTTCGTCAGATTCAGTGGATTCATTGCTACAACTCTATTCATCCTTGATCTCTACTATCTAAATGGGGGAACTAGTCGGCTTCAAAAGGGGAGCGCTTGCAGATGGACCAGGGATATGATGAGGAGATGGAGTAGTAGTCACATGAGGAGGTGAAATTGGAGTAGCAACATGAGGAGGTGAAACTGGAGCAACAACACCATCTTTCAGCTTTTTGGTCCTCTTTTCTTCGGTGTTGTCTTGGGCTCCAATAATTGGTAGAGGACCGCCTTGGCAAGTTGGAGCTATTGAGATGTTCTTCTCTGGAGGTTGATCACCTCCTCCTGTAGATTGAGTGGGTCCTTGAGAAGTTGAAGTTGTAGCACTTGGTGTGGCACTTTGAGAAGAAGTGGGAGTAGCAGTGGCTAGAGAAGCTTGAGTAGTCTTGCTCCTACTCTAACCCTTTTTTGCTATCCACTTGACCCATTTCCTGATTCTTTTGACAATCTGGGCCATCATAACATCAAGTTCTTCCTCCACATCGACATATGGCACAGAACTGATTGGGGTATTTCTCAATTTAGTCAAATATATATTACTATACATATTTTTCCCATCATCCTCTAGCCCTTCCACCTCTAAGTTAATGCCATATGTCTTTATTTGTTCTATTGTCAATCTTGCAAAAGCTTGATCTCAGCTTTCCAACTCATTTTTGCAGTCTACCCAATAATCTTCCACAGTAGTAACATGCTTAATTATGCCTCCAATTTGAAGCACATCTTTGGCATACCCATTTGGGTCAAACATAGGCCTCAACACTTCATATTCTTCTAATTTGAACTTGTTCTTGAATGCCTTGAGCATGTTTTTGGCATCTAATCAGGACTCACAACTGTATGCCCCAACTTTTATGGGAAATTTGTATCCCTTTTTCTTCAAATTGGTGCTCAACACATTCACCTAGATTACTTGTCTCACGATCTCAATGAGCACGATCATGTCATCTGGATATCTGGGCAGCTTCAAGGGAAATCCATCGAAAGCTGCAAGACGCAAATATGAAAAAGATGAGAATTGGATTACCCAATTGATTGATGGCCACCATCACTTTTGGGCTGAATCTCCTCTCTAGACACCCTTGGAGTTCCCCTGCAAAGCCTCATTGTAAATGCATCATTTACTTTGATATATTCTACATAACTATTTTATAACTGCAAGCATGGGTAAAACTCATAACTCTTTACATCATTTGGAAAATTCTCTATTCTGGGGAGGCTCGACCATAATTGTAGGGAAGCCAACATATATTTAAAGAAGGAAGACATATAAAATGAATTATAGAACTTGGTTGCACTAAGAGCCTTAGACAAATGCTCACTTACCTCATACGCCCAGTTAATATATTGCCTATTCGAGCAAATAATTTGCACTAAAAAGAAGTATTGTTCTACAAAGTTAAGGGCTTCAACCTCACCTTTCAATCAATGCAAAAGAACTAGAATGTCCACGATCTTGGGCTTGAGATCAGTGCCAAAAAGGGTTTTAAGAACTTTACTTTTAGCTCCTCTTGGCTTTTAGAACCAAGAACTCATGATCTCCTTTCGCCATACCATCTTCTTTAGAGAGAATTTTGACATAGCTCCTCTAATTGTTAATTTAGAGAACTCCTCTCTTTTTGGAATTTTTAGGCAATTGACTGCTGCTTGCCTATCTATTGAGATTAACACCATTTGATCAGGCAGTAAGATTTGCTTCGTATCTAGGTTATAGTGATTAATACATTCAATAATTAGCTCTAGGGCTTGCACTGGTACGGGAAATCATGTTTCTTCTACCAACCCACTTATTTAGAGTTTCTCTGTTATGGGATGGATTGGTTCTACCCTCAACCTTCTTTGGAAATCTTGCATGTTAAAGAAACAGAGTGAAGTGTCTGTGATATTCTACCATGAAGACTTGATTTTGCCCAATCCATCAAATCCATCAAATCTTGTTGCCATATCGATTGAGGTCGAGATAATTTGGAAATCTTAAAACTCAAAGTAAGATAGAGAGTAAAACTTTGTAACTGTGGGGATTTCAGAATCAATAATCAACTTAATAGCATAACAGTTCAAATGAGTAAGTAGTAGTTTGAAAATCCATTATGTTCATCTTCTATATAGAAACTCCAATCCACCCGTTAATCTTTAAAATTCATGCCACACAAATGACTTAAATGATAAATCTATTAGATTAGTAAATGTGGAGGTTACAATAGATTCTTTCTTGTCTTTTCACTATTTCCATTAGCCCAATGATTTTTTTCCTTTATTACAGGTTACTTTCCCATTTTCCACCAAGCTATGGAGAATTAAGAAATGGAGTACTCCGTGAGTAAAATTATGCTCAGCCAGAATTTGAACAGAATACCTCCCTCAAAGTAATCAACATGCTTCTCTTACCTTTTTTAGTATCCTGTAATCAATTCATCAAATAACCATGCTTGCAAGAGTGATCTTCCGCTAGATGCAAAAATTTGCCTTCTTGGTTCGAAACCCGCCGAGGAGAAGCTACTTTTGAGTTTTTTGGCGATGCCTTTTGTTTTACCTTCTCTACCCTAATCACTTTATTTTAAGCCTTCAGAAAATATAAAATCAACTTCACAAGTGAAAGGTGGGACCCACTAGCTCACTTTATTCTTTTACAAACACCTTTTTGGAAAACTGACTTCTTGGTTCAAAACCTACCGAGGAGAAGTTATTTTTGAGTTTTCTGCCATTGTCCTTTTTAATCATCTTAGTGAGTTTTGAAAGGTTCCCATAGCAAAAACATGGCAACACTTGAATGATCTATCCATAACATAATTTTCTTCTCTTCGTTTAAGCTTGAGAATCACATTTAGGAATCTCAGCAGGGTTTCACCTTCGAGGTACGAAACCTGCCAAGGAGAAGATGAAACTGGATTTTTTGCCAGTCCAACTTTCTATAAGTTCAGAACAAAATGACTTGTGAGTAAGTTCATCTAAAGTAAAATAATTTAAGAATATCCATCGAGCAAGGTCCTAAACTACCCCAAAGACTCATGATGATAAACAAAACCCACCCAGCCATACAATGCAAGAGAAGGGAAAGATGAAAACCTAATGGAGATACTTATTACTTGAGGAAGGAAAAGGGGCAACTGACTCGACTAAACTAAAAACAATACAAGCTAATCTCCACTTTGCCAACTTGGTACATGGTGAAAAGTGAGGCAATAGCTGGCTCTAACTAGGGACTTGGGTAGAGTATACCCAAGCAAGGAACTTAGAATCTCTGGTTTCACAAAGGAAATAAAGGTGGCAACACAAAAAAAATAAGGCAAGACAAACAGGGACATGAAAGGGAAGGAAAACCTAACTAGGAAAACATAGACAAGAACTAAATGAAACTATAATACAATATAGGGGTTACCTATTTTCAGTTTGCAATTTGATAGAGCTTGAGATCCTGACCATTATAAATCAGGGGTAATACTTTGCCATCTTCATATGCCAACTTGAAAGAATTGTTTTCGAATGCCCGTTGAATTCTGAATGGACCCTTCCATAGAGCATCAAACTTTTTATGCATTCCTTTCGAGGCCCTTCTTTTGTCCCAAAGCAACACCATATATCCTACCATAAAATTCATGGGTCTTGTTCTTTTATCAAAAAGCTCTTTCACTTGCATCTGATGTTGTGTAATGTGGTCTACAATCTCTCTCCTTTCTTCTTTGAGTTTGCTTAGATATAAAATCCTCTTCTCCAGACCATCCTTATAGACATCATTCTCAATTACTTCTCTGAGTTTGTTCATGGCTAACTCCAAGGGTAGGGGCAGGTTGGCTTCAGTTTCATAAACTAGTTCAAAAGGGGATATACCAATTGCCCTCTTGGGTGTCACTATATCTGCCCAGAGTACCTCATGAATCTTTTTGTGCCAAGTTTTCTAATTATTTGAGACTAGCTTCTTAACAATATTAATTAAATTCTTATTGCTAGACTCTGCCTATCCATTCCCTTGAAGGAAATAATCAAATGAATGACCAACAGTGATCCCATACTCAAAACAGAAATCAGTAATCTTGATTGAAGAGAAATAAGATGCATTATCCATCACTAACTTAATAGGAACACCAAACCTAACCAAAATGTTTTCTTTCATAAATTCGCACACCACCTCAGAAGTAGTCTTCTTTATAGCCTTAGCTTCTACCCATTTAGTGAAGTAATCAGTTGCGGTGATTATATACTAATGACCAACACTGGATGTAGGGCTAATAGGACCAAAAAAGTCAAGGCCCCACTGTTGAAAAGGTCCTTCGATGATAACAGGTCTCAAAGGTAAAGTAGCTAATTGAGGACATCTAGAGAACATCTTGCACTTTTCACACTTTGCTACCCATGCATATGCATCTTTAAACATCCTAGGCCAATAATAATACTGCCTTAATATTTTAAATGCTATGACTAAAGAAGAGAAATGTCCCCCACAAGATTCATCATGGAATGTCTTCAACAACCTTTCTTGCTATTGTTTATCTACACATCTAAGGAAAGTACCATCAATAGCCCTTTTGTAAAATTTATCATCCCAAATGACATACTTAGCTGCTTTTAGTTTTAGATCTCTTCTTTGCCTTGAATTTAGGCCCTCTGGACATTCACCATACGTTAACAAGTAAGAGATGTTCTCAAATCATGGATCGCAGCGACCTATGGCTAACACCAATTATTTTTCATCTGATTCTTCTAACCTTCTAGTAATTTTGTTTTCTGCAATTGCCTTGCATAGAGAATTCCCTCTTATCAACTTGGTAGGTTTAATATCTATATCGTATTCTTGTATTTTTGCTACCCATACTCCTCTAATATTGTAACCTATATCCTGTTGTGTCAATACACTCTTTACTACTACATCTAGGACAAAAACTATTGAATGTGAATGCAGGACATAGAACCAAAAAATTTCAAGAGCTTTGACCACTAAGAAAGCATGTTTTTCAATTTGTGCATATTTGAGTTCATGGTTCTTTAAAGGTATGCTCATAAAAGCAATAGGAGCTTGTACTCCTTCATCATTTTCTTGCATAAGAATAGCTGACAATGTGTGTTTAGAAGCATAGCAATAAATGATAAAGTCGCGCTTATAATTTGGATGACACAGTACTGGAGCATTAGCAATAGCAATTTTTATATTATGAAAATCTTGCTTCCCTGCCTAATTCCATTTGAAATTTGAATTCCCTTTCATCATATCCACTATATGTTTAGTAGTTTTTGCAAAATCAGGCACAAATCTTCTAAGAAAATTCACTTGCCCAAAGAAAGATTTAACCCCTATTTTGTTTGAGGGTAGGCTTAGTCTTTGAATAGCTTCCACTCTTTTGAGGTTGACTCTAATGCTTTCTTGGGACACTATATGGCCAAGGAGCTTTCCTTCTGTCACATAGAATACTAACTTCTTTGGGTTGAGAGATATTCCATGTTCTTGACACCTTTGTAACACCTTCCTCAAATCTCCTATATGATTTTTTCTTTTTCTTGAGAACACAGTGAGGTCATCCACGTATATGACTATGATTCGATTTTTTAAATCAGCAAATGTGTTACTCATGCATCTTTGGAATGTAGCACCAGCATTGATAAGTCCAAAAGGCATTCTGCAATATGCAAATGTACCCCAAGGGGTAGTGAACACCATCTTATGTTGGTCCTTCTCCTCTACTTCAATCTGATTATAACCCGAGAAGCCATCAAGCATAGACATCATTTCAGATCTTGCCACTGTTTGCAATAAATGGTCCATATTAGGAAGAGAAAAGTTGTCTTTCAGGGATGCCTGATTTAAGTTGCAGAAATCAACACAAGTTCTTATTTCTCCATTCTTTTTTCTAACGGGTACTATGTTGGCTATCCAAGTGGAATGATGAATGGGATAAATAATTCTTGCTTTTAGCATTTTATCTACTTCTCGGAAGATGGCATCAGCAAATTTAGGATTATAGTTCCTTTGTTTTTGTCATAAAGGAGTTGCATCAGGCTTCAGTGGGATCTCATGTTTTACCTTCCCATTTTTATAACTTTTCAAATCTTCATAGCTCCAAGCGAAAACATCTCTGTATTCCATAAAGAGATTCTTTGTGGCATCTTTCTCTTTGGGTGAACAACACTTCCCAATGTTAATCAATTTGGGATTATGAATGTCTCCAACGTTAACTCCTTCATATTCACCCATCATCGGCCCCTCTTTTGCTCTCTTCTGCTTTATGTAAGCATCATGTCTATTAAACAATTTTTCTAAAGCCACAAAATATGGAGGAATGGTATTACCTTTCAGCGAAACTTCTCCACTTTGACCCCATTTCTCAATTATAGCAGAGCTTTCATGATCACCTCCACTAGACTCATGTTCAAAACTAGACTTGTCATTCTCTAAAAATATCTGTAAACTCTTGTCATCACTAAAGACTTGCCAAGATTCTGTGTTATCTGGGACGGCAGATCAATATACAATTTTGATCTAGTAATTCTTGTCTTTGAAATCTGGATGAGGGAGTAATAAAGAGGCAAAAACTGCTAAGGAGTCAGCTTTGGTATTCATTTCCCTTGGAACTACTTCAATAGAAAAAGCATACAGACCTTCGATCTCATCCCAGACTCTATTCCTATAATTTTTAAGCTTATGGCTTTTAACAAAATACTACCCTTTTATTTTCTTTACAATTAGCTCAGCATCACCTTGAGCTTTTAAAATCTTTATCCCTCTCTCTTTTGCTGATATTATCCCCAGTAATAAGGCTTCATATTCTACAATATTATTTGTATTCCCAAATTCCAGTTTAAAGGCCATAGGTTCTGGTTCTTCTTATGGGGATATCAATACCACACCTGCTCCAAATCTTGAAGAAGCACAACTTCCATCAAATTCAAGCATCCAAATATCTGATATATTGGAAATTCTATCACCTTGATTTTCATCTATTTATCCATTTATGCCTTCTTCAATAAACAACATATAGTTACAGAATTCCAGTTCTTGATATAGAATTTCAGCTTTAGTATCATCTGACTTCAAAACTGTGAACTTTGCTTTTTATTCAGGTTCTAGTTTCACTTTCTTATTCCCGGTAGGTATTACTACTTGGGACCAATTTAGTTTTATTTCTCCTCCTAAGTCATGATAGAAACTTCTACTTAACAGAAACTCATAACTTGCTAAGATATTAGCTACTAGGATAGTCAATAGGAGCTTCTTTTTTGGATGTGAAGCTAAAGCTACCTGAGCATCTTTAATATGTCCAAGTAAGGGAACTTGTTTGGCATCCATTGAATAGCATCTTCCATTCACTTTAAGAAGATTGAGACCCAAAGCTTTAGCTATAGAATAAGGCATAACATTATCCAACGCACCTGAATCTATTACACAATTATTGAGTCTACACCCATTGATGTACAATGAGATATAAAAAGGTTCAGGCTTTTGCCCAGGAGAGGTTGCTAAGACTATGGAATCTTCTTGATTAAACAAACCAGATGTTAATCTTTCATCTTCTTTTTCAACCATCACGTTACAATTAGCATCTGATGAGCTTCCTTTACATCGGTCTACCAGTCTTTTTAACTCGGAAGGGTGTGATTTTAAATAATCAATAGTGGAAATTAAAATTTTTGACTCCTCACAAAAATGAATGAAATCAAAGGATGTCTTATCCTTACCTATTTGTGAAGTAGATGCTCCTTGATTAGTATGTACATTGCTTGTTGAAGGACCAAAGTCATTCCTGTGAGTGTGGCTAGAGGTTTGATTCTTTAACCTGTGTCCACAGGTAAGCACTGTGTATGAAGTTCCATCAATAGTTGCATAACACTCACCTTTTGATTTAGAATCTGATTCATATTCTAAAAATAAATTTCCAGAGTCACCATTTGAACAAGAATTAGGTCCTAAACATGGAGTTGCAATATTTAATTCATTACTAGATAACAACTGCATCATACGAATAGTCTCCGAACAATTGTCACTTTCATGATCTGTAGTCAAATGAAAGATGCACATATTTCCTTTTTGTGGTGCTACTTTGATTTGCAACCTAGGTTGTGAACCTATAAACTGTAGAAATCTACTTTCATTGCTTCTTCTTGGTGAGTTTTGGTAATTCCGTTAATAAGAGTTATTGAGTCTGGGTAATTGCTTTTTCATCGCTACTAGTTCATTAGACAACTTCTGAATCATCTCTTCTAATGATGTAGTATTACTAGAACTCCCTTTAGTTTGAAGCTCTCATTTCCATTTTCTCATGAAAATTAAATCATCCTCACATTCAATAGCTTTCTTCTGTGTGTCAGCCAGATCAATGGGGCATGCTCTTCTCAGATCATAATTGATATCTGGAGGCACAACACTAATAAAGAAATTTTTTAGATTGCTAGGTGTGGGTCTATCAGTAGTAGGAAGTTTGCTATTAATCTTATTGAAATTGGCAACAAAATCCCTCGTGCTCATAGTTGGTTGCTTCTTAATTGAAGTCAACTGTGTTAGCAAGGTGTGTTCATCTTCTGCAGTTTTGAATCTGGCCTCAAATTCAATTCTCATCATGTCCAATTCAGTTATTGAGCTATCAGGTAGATGATAAAACCAATCTGTTGCACTATCTATGAGGTTTTCTACAAACAACCTTACAGTAATATCTTCATGTCCCACTCCTAAGATATGAGTAGCTGCAAAGAAAGCCTTAATGTGTTCATTTGTAGTGACTTTTCCATCACCTGAGAATTTAGGAAAATTCTTCCTTGAGCCAGCCAGAAGTGGGTGGTAAGCATTTAGCGCTAACGGTCCTATTGTCGCAGCCCATGGAGCAGCCATGATTGTTCTAGTAGTATATGGCAAAAAATTAACAACTTGAGGGGTAGTAACTCCATGAAGTGCTAACACCTGACAAGTGGAATGCAAAGTGTTGGCATCCTAATTTCTAATAGGGGAAGGGGGTCTACTCTGACTTTTACCTTCACCTTTCTGCTTTGGAACATCTAAAATAATAAATTTGAGCTCTGCTAGTTTATCAAGGTGGAATCTTGCCTGCCCTGTTCCTTGGTACTTTTGAGGAATCTAAATTGTTCCAAGATGTTGGGTCTATTTTATCTCTAAGCTTACTATCTTAATTGTCTTTTTTCTCTTCGAATATCTCTCCTTTGAACAACTCTTTCAAAGACTTCAGCTCTTCTTTCTTCTTCTAATAATACATGGCTAGCATTCTGATAATGTTCAGTGTTCCTTATGTGCCTCCAAACGAATGTGTTAAAGGATGAAATTATATCCTCTTGGTCATCTTGAAAACCAAGGTTAGGTTGAAGCACTGGGATTATGTTTTCATGAGGCAGTATGATTTTCCATCATGACATAGGCTTTCTGGTCAAGCGACTGTTCATCTCCCTAGCAGAGTCGCCAAAAATTTGTTGGTAAACAAATTTGTCCTTTCTTTTTTCTTGTGACAATATAACTGTTAATGCCCAAATGATGAACAATATCTATTTACAACAGTTGAAAAGCCATTTTCTAATTACTGGCTTATCTCTGAATTGGTAGGTATAGCTCCCTATGTGAATGATGTTCAAGGAATTATGTTTTGTTCCTAAAACTAATGCGAGGTATGCTCTTAACCCAAGAGCAGAAGAGGCAAACCAAATTAAGCCTAACTAGAACTTAATTCAAGCACTTCTCAATACTGAAACAGATTCACGTACCCACACATCTTATGAATCCATAAATCTATTCACATAAGGCTAGAATAAACCAAAATTCAAATCTAAACTATAATTGATAAATTAGGAACGCTAAAAAAATCTTTTAGCTGAATGAATCATAACAATAATTATCACATCCATTCATAATCTTGAAAATAGGGGAAAGAAGCTTTATTCCTCCCTAATTATTCGCAAAGTGAAAAGGAAACATGGACTGAACACAATATCTACTAGAATAGAAAATGATTGACATAAAATACCATTTAATTGACTTTGCAACAAAAAGTACTTTACAGAAGGTCCAAAGGCTGGATTTTTTCCACCACGTTGTGACTAAATAGATTGTGGATACCCTCCATACCTTGAATGAAAACATTGTTAATCTGGGGGACTATCTGACCAAGGCTAGCATTGTGGGGAACGTGGAGCAGAGTATAGAGCACGAAACCAACCGTGAAGATCCTCAGAAAGAGACTGGAATCCAGGAAAGTGAGGGGGACCAGATGCATTTCCTCCCCACGATCCAGGAGGAAGAGGCCAACCAGAAGGAAAGTGACACTGCAAAAACCCTACAGGCAATGGAAAAGAAGGGACACTAGTCTGCCCGCTAGGCTTTGTTCCTGGCCTTTGTTTCTCACGCTCTGGGCCTTTTTGTTTCTGGCCTTTTGAGGCAGCTTTTATTTTTTCTGTCTTCTCTACTTTAAGTTGTTTTATGATGTAAAACTTTGGGTTTCAGGATCCCTATAAAACATGTTTTCCTAATCAAAAACAAAAAGTACTTTACACAAAAAAAATTTTGACCTTTCATTAATCATTCAACTTCATACATATATGGTTGAGAGATGACCATTACAATAGGAATTTTAATCAGTTCATCTTTTGAGGATGACAAATGGCAAGATGCCAGTTTGTCGTATTACAAAATTTACAAAATTTGCAAAATTTACATCAGAGAATGAAAAGGGAGTGTCAAATGAATTACTTAGACTTCTTTCCCTTTTTAGTTTTTTCCCTATATGCCTTGGCAACTACTATAATTGGGATCATTTCTTCGTCACTAGGAACATGTACATTAGTGAACCTTAAGAGCCACTTTGAATGCTCCCGAGCCAGCTCCTTTACTACATTTAGCTAACTTGTTAGTTCTCTAGTAGCCACATGTACATATCCACCAAGCGTTTACAACTCCACCACTCTATTTTGACCGCTTGAAGTCATTCCAGATAGATTACTCAAGTATGTGTTGAAGTTATTTTTCATTACTTCTATCCCAATGAGAGCTTTCCCTTGCCCACTATTTTGTGGGTCACTGTGTAATCCTCGCATGAGTTCAAATGCTCTATCTTGGATCTTCTTCACCCTTTCCCTTATTTCTTTGAGTCCTTCTTCAACCTCTTGAATCATCTCCTACTTAAATTACATGTTTTGAAGCCACTCAAATAGAGGTTTAGTTCCCTTCTTCAAAATATTCGCTTCAACTACCTCTTTTGCCTTCATTTGGATGACCATACTCAAGAGAGAAATACATTCATCACACCTTGCCTTTTCTATGGCTAAAGTGTTGTGATGAGAAATGATATTACCCTTCTCAATTTCCAATTGAAGGATAACATTTCTAATTTGATAATTCTAAATAGCTCCATCTGCATTGAGTTTCTCAATCCATTCTTTTTCAATCTGGCCAAAATGCCTATCCTTTTGAAGCTATGAGATAAAGGCTTGCACTTCTTCTATAGTAGGGTTCTCAGTAGCAGGCATACTAGTAATGGTCACCAATGGAACAACCAATTGCCTGATAAATTTTTTCAATTCTTCAATCTCGGCCTTCGTTCTAATTTTTGACAATTTGAGGTTCTCCAATTGTTCTTCTATCACTTCATTACTTGATCTCCATAGGCCCACCTTTGTATCATGCCTAGCCTCTCCAAGATCAATTAAATGCAAAGTGAAATCATCTGGTGTCATGTCCTCAATTCTCCCTAATTTGTTTGGCTTTGCTACCTCCATTGTTAAGTGTCCTATTTATGGATCTTGCCCCAGTATTGATAGTCTTTTGCTTCTTAGCTTTTACTACTATAGATCTAGAGAAAACTACTTGAGATACAGTATCCTTTGCAAGGATACTCTCTTCTTTCCTCTTTCTTTTCCTTTCTAAGGTATCTTCTAGCCAGGACTCTGTGTTGATCACTTTAGAAGTAGCCCCAAGTGACTCTATACTGAACATCTTCTTCCTCACCGGAGTCACTGGCACTGAAGTTGTAGAAAAAGGATTCTTAGGATCCTGAAATAGAAGCCTAGAAGAACTTGAGACTTTCTCCTACTCTTGAGTTTTCCTTGTGGCATCATCAGATTCAGTGGATTCATTGCTACTACTCTATTCATCCCCAATCTCTACTATCTGAATGGGGGAACCAGTCAGCTTCAAAAGGGGAGCACTTGCAGATGGACCAGGGCTATGATGAGGAGATGGAGTAGCAGTCACATGAGGAGGTGAAACTGGAGCAACAACATGAGGAGGTGAAACTAGAGCATCAACACCATCTTTTGGCTCTTCGGTCCTCTTTTCTTCGGTGCTAGCTTCGGCTCCAATAACTAGTAGAGGACCACCTTGGCAAGTTGGAGCTATTGAGATGTTCTTCTTCAGAGGTTGATCACCTCCTCCTACAGATTGATCAAGTCTTTCAGTAGCTAAAGTTGTAGCACTAGGTGTGGCACTTTGAGAAGAAGTGGAAGTAGCAATGGCTGGAGAAGCTTGAGTAGTCTTGCTCCTACTCCGACCCTTTTTTGCTATCCACTCAACCCATTTCTCAGTTCTTTTGACAATCTAGGCCATCATAACATCAAGGTCTTCCTCCACATTGACACATGGCTCAAAACTGATTAGAGTATTTCTCAATTTGGTCAAACATGCATTACTATACATATTTTTCCCATCCATATTTCTTATCTGTTCTATTGTCAATCTTGCAAAAGCCTAATCTTGGCTTTCCAACTCATTTTTATAGTCTTCCCAATAATCTTCCACAGTAGTAACATGCTTAATTATGCTTTCAATTTGAAGCACATCTCTAGCATACCTATTTGGGTCAAACATAGGCCTCAACACTTCATATTCTTCTAATTTGAACTTGTTCTCGAATGCCTTGAGCATGTTTTTGGCATCTGATCGGGACTCACAACTGTATGCCCCAAATTTTATGGGAAATTCCTATCCCTTTTTCTTCAAACTGGCACTCAACACGTTCACCTGGATTGCTTGTCTCACGATCTCAATGAGCACGATCATGTCATCCAAATATCTGGGCAGCTTCAGGGGAAATCCATCGAAAGTTGCAAGACACAAATATGAAAAAGATGAGAATTGGATGAAATAACTACCCAACTGACTGATGGCTGCCATTGCTTCTGGGCTGAATCTCCTCTCCAAACACCCTTAGAGTTCCTATAAAGCCTCATTGTAAATGCATCATTAACTCTGATATATTCTGCATAACTATTCTGTAACTACAAGCATGGGTAAAACTCATAACTCTTTACATCATTTGGAAAATTCTCTATTCTTGGGAGGCTTGGCCATAATTGTAGGGAAGCCAACATATATATGAAGAAGGAAGACATATAAAATCAATTGTAGAACTTGGCTACATTAAGAGCCTTAGAAAAATGCTCACTTACCTCATACGCCTAGTCAATATATTGTGTATTCGAGCAAATAATTTACACTAAAAAGAAGTATTGTTGTACAAAGTTAAGGGCTTCAACCTCACCTTTCAATCGATGCAAAAGAACTAGATTGTCCACAATCTCGAGCTTGAGATCAGTGCCAAAAAGGGTTATAGGAACTTTACTTTTAGCTCCTCTTGGCTTTTGGAACCAAGAACTCATGATCTCCTTTCGCTACACCATCTTCTTCAGAGAGAATTTGGACATAGCTCCTCCAATTGTTAATTCAGAGAACTCCTCTCTTTTTGGAATTCATAGGCAATTGACTACTGCTTGCCTATCTATTGAGATTGACACTGTCTGATTAGGTAGTAAGATTTTCTTCGTATCTGGGTTATAGTGATTGATGCATTCAATAATTAGCTCCAAGGTTTGCACTGCTACGGGAAATCCTGCTGCTTCTACCAACCAACTTCTTTGGAGTTTCTTCATTATGGGATGGACTGGTTATGTCCTCAACCTTCTTTGGAAATCTTGCATGTCAAAGAAATGAAGTGAGGTGTCTGTGATATTCTGCCATGTAGACTTGATTCTGCCCAATCCATCAAATCTAGCAAATCTTGTTGCCATATCAATTGAGGTCGAGATAATTTGGAAATCTTAAAACTCAAAGCAAGATAGAGAGTAAAACTTTGTAACTTAGGGGATTTTGGAATCAATAATCAACTTAACAGCATAACAGTTCAAATGAGTAAGCAATAGTTTGAAAATCTGTTATGTTCATCTTCTATATAGAAACTCCAATCCACCCGTTAATCTTTAAAATCTGTGCCACACAAATGAATTAAATGATAAATCCATTAGATAAGTAAATGTCGAGGTTAAAATGGATTCTTTCTTGTCTTTTCACTATTTCGTTGCCCGAACGATTATTTTCCTTTATTACGGCTTACTTTCCCATTTTCCACCAAGCTATGGAGAATTAAGAACGAAGTACTCTGTGAGTAAAATTTTGCTCGGCTAGAATTTGAATAGAATACCTCCCTCAAAGTGATCAACATGCTTCCCTTACCTTTTTGAGCACCTTGTAATCGATTCGTCAAATAACCATGCTTGCAAGAGTGATATTTCGTTGGATGCAAAAAATTGCCTTCCTAGTTTGAAACCCACCGAGGAGAAGCTACTTCTGAGTTTTTTGTCGATGCCCTTTGTTTTACCTTCTCTACCCTAATAACTTTACTTTAAGCCTTCAAAAAATATAAAACTAACTTCGCAAGTGAAAGGTGGGACCCACTGGCTCACTTTATTCTTTTACAAACACCTTTTCGAAAAACTAACTTCTTGGTTTGAAACCTGCCGAGGAGAAGTTGTTTTTGAGTTTCTTGTCATTGCCCTTTAATCATCTTAGTGAGTTTTGAAAGGTTTGTGTAGCGAAAACATGGAAACACTTGAATGATCTATCCATAACATAATTTTCTTCTCTTCATTTAAGCTCAAGAATCACATTTAGGAATCTCAGTGGAGTTTCACCTTCGAGGTGCGAAACCCGCCAAGGAGAAGACGAAACTGGATTTTTCGCCAATCCAACTTTCTATAAGTTCAAAAAAAAAATGACTTGTGAATAAGTTCATCTCAAGTAAAATAATTTAAGAATCTCCATCGAGCAAGGCCCTAAACTACCCCAAAGACTCATGATGATAAACAAAACCCACCCGGCCATACAATGCGAGAGAAGGGAAAGATGAAAACTCGATGGAGATACTTATTACTTGAGGAAGGAAAAGGGGCAACTGACTCGACTAAACTAAAAACAATGCAAGCTAATCTCCACTTTGCAAAATTGGTACATGGTGAAAAGTGAGGCAACAAGTATCAATATCAATCAAAAAATTTAGTCTTCTAAAACAAATTCTAGAAGGTTTTATAATCTCTTCCATTCCCTCAACATTTTGAATGTCAACATAATGTTGAGTGTATTTCATACCTTTAACTGAAGATGATGTGCCTTGGCAATAAGATCCAAAAGATGGAATATCACCTACTTGATGTGTTGATGTTGTGTCTTCAACATGACATGATGGAGTGTGTACATCGTCAGATCTACAAATTAGTGTCTCTTCACCATGAGAGGATGATATGACTCCAACATTGGAAGATGGTGTAGCTTCACAATTCAATTGTCTTCTTGAGTGTAACAGTCTCATTCATTCTCTTTGTCTTTTCAATTCTTCATCTTTGTTTCTTTGTATCGGTGGTTCTTGATCCTCTTCGAAAGTAAATTCTTCATTATTGCTTTGCAATTTTCTTTGTTCATGTAATAGTTTCATTTTATCTCTTTTAATTGCCAAATCTCTCTGCCTATCTTCATTTGTTTGAGTTTTTGGTTTCTTCCTTGGCATGATGATGATTTATACATGTCAAATTATTCAAACATATAAATTACTTACAATGTGTAAATTAAAAATTATTCAAATACATATAAAAATTACAATTATTTGAATGAATACACAATATATATCAAACAACTTGTCAAATTTCTAACCATTTCGAAATAACATTTCATTCAAACATACAAATTTCAATGAATTCACTATATATTAAACATGTCAAATTATAATCAAATTTGTATCTATATTATCAACAAACAATATTTAAAAAGGATTGCGCTAACCTTTTCTATACAAGGAATATTCAAAAAGTCTTCAAATCGCGTATCCAATGATTGAATTTGGTGTTTGCTACCTTCAAAAAGTCTTCAAATAGTGTTTGCTATGTTGAAACTTGTGATTTCTGTCAAAATAACAGAATGCACAATAGATCAAAAGCAAAGAATGGATGAAATGGGCCCCAAAGTTGCTTTTTGACCTTTTTGGGTGATTTCACATAGTACGTATGCACTATAGCGTGTACGCACTATGTCAAAACACATCCCTCTCTCTCCCACTAACTCTGTCTCTCTCTACTCTCTCTCTCACTCTCCCTCTCCCATAACCTACTCTCTCTCACTCTCCCCCTCCTAGTCCATCTCTCGCCTACTCTCTCCCATCCCCTACTCTCTTTCCCCTCTCCCATCCCCTACTCTCTCTCTCCCCTCTCCCATCCCCTACTCTCTCTCGCTCTCCCTCTCCCACTACCTACTCTCTCTCTCACCCTCTCTCCTCTCCCATCCCCTACTCTCTAGATCTCTCACACACACTCCCATCCTCCCTCTCCCACTGCCTACCATCTCTCTCTCCCCCCCATCCTCCTACTCTCTCTCACACTCTCTCCCATCCCCTACTCTCACTCACTCTCTCTCCCATCTCGTTCTCTCTCTACCACCTCCTACTCTCTCTCCCATCCCCTACTCTCTCTTACACACACTCCCATCCGCCCTCTCTCTCCCTCTCCCACTCCCTCACCCACCACCTAGTCCCTCTCTCCCATCTTCTACTCTCTCTCTCTCTTGGGCTACTCTCTCTCCCCTCTCCCATCTCCTAAACTCTCTTTTATAGATACACACTCTCATCCCCCTCTGTCTCTCTCCTCTCCCATCCCCTACTCTCTAGATCTCTCACACACACTCCCATCCCCCCTCTCTCTCCTCCTCTCCCACTCCCTCTTCCACCACCTACTCTCTCTCTCTCTCAAGTTCTCTCTCTCCCTCCCTACTCGCTCTCTCCCATCCCCTACTCTTACTCTCTCTCTCCCATCCCCAACTCTCTCTCAAACTCTCTCCCATCCTCTACTCTCTCTCATACTCTCTCTAATCCTTTCACTCTATCTCTCCCATCTTGTACTCTCTCTCTTTGCCACCCCCTTCTCTCTCTCACTCTCCCCCATCCTTTCACTCTGTCTTATGTCTCATACTCTCTCTCTGCCACCCCCTACTCTCTCACACTCTCACACTCTCTCCCATCCCCTACTCTCTCTCTCTTTCATAGACACACACACACACACACCCATCCCCCCTCTCTCTCTTCTCTCTCATCCCCTACTCTCTAGATCTGTCACACGCACTCCCATCCCCCCATCTCTCTCCCTCTCCCTGTCCCACTCCCTCTCCTACTGCCTACTATCTCTCTCTCAGGTTCTCTCTCTCCCTCTCTACTCTCTCTCTCCCATCCCTTACTCTCACTCTCTCTCTCCCATCCCCTACTCTCTCTCACACTCTCCCATCCCCTACTCTCACTCTGATCTTCCCATCTTGTATGAGCTCTCTCTGCCACCACCTACTCTCTCTCATACTCTCACACTCTCTCTCTCTTACACACATTCTCATTCCCCCTCTCTCTCTCCCTCTCCCACTGCCTACTCTCTCTTCCCCATCCCCTACTCTCTCTCTCCCCTCTCCCATCCCCTACTCTCTCTTTCATAGACACACACACTCTTATCCCCCCTCTCTCTCTCCCTCTCCCACTCCCTCTTGCACTGCCTACTATCTCTCTCTCAAGTACTCTCTCTCCCTCTCTACTTTCTCTCTCCCATCCGCTACTCTCACTCTCACTCTCTCTCTTCCATCCCCTACTCTCTCTCTCACTCTCTTCCATCCCCTACTCTCTCTCTCTCTCTCTCTCTCTCTCTCTCTCTCTCTCTCTCTCTCTCTCTCTCCCCCATCCCGTATGAGCTCTCTCTGCCACCCCTTACTCTCTCTCACACTCTCACACTCTCTCCCATCCCCTACTCTGTCTCTCTTACACACATTCCCATTCCCCCTCTCTCTCTTGCACTCCCTCTCCCACCACCTACTCTCTCCCATCCCCTACTCTGTCTCTCTTACACACACTCCCATTCCCCCTCTCTCTCCCTCCCACTCCCTCTCCCACTGCCTACTATCTCACTCTCTCACTCTCTCCCTCTCTACTCTCTCTCTCTCCCACACCCTACTCTCACTCTCTCTCTACCACCCCTACTCTCTCTCACACTCTCTCCCATCCCCTACTCTCTCTCTTACACACACTCCCATCCCCCCTCTCTCTCCCTCTCCCACTCCCTCTCCCATTTCCTACTCTCTCTCTATCTCTCTCCCCTCTCCCATTCCCTACTCTCTCTCTTTCACACACACACCCATCCCCCCTCTATCCTCTCCCATCCCCTACTTTATCTCTCACTCACTCTCCCTCTCTCACCGCCTACTCTCTCTCTCACTCTCACTCTCACTCTCTCCCTCTCTACTCTCTCTTTTCTACCCACTACTCTCTCACACATTTTCACACTCTCTCTTATCCCCTACTCTCTCTCTCTCTCTCTCTCTCTCTCTCTCTCTCTCTCTCTCTCTCTCTCTCTCTCTTACACACATTTCCATCCCCCTCTCTCTCCCTCTCCCACTCCCTCTCCCATCACCTACTCTCTCTCCTATTCCCTACTCTATCTCGAGCTACTCTCTCTCCCCCCTCTCCCATTCCCTACTCTCTCTCTTTCACACACATTCACTCCCATCCTCCTCTCTCTTTCTCTCCCTCTCCCACCACCTACTCTCTCTCTCCCCCATCCCCTACTCTCCATCTCTCTCTCCCATCCCCTACTTTCAATCTCTCTCCCCCATCCTGTACTCTCTCTTTGCCACCCCTACTCTCTCTCACACTTCCTCTCTCTCCCATCCCATACTCTCTCTGCCACCCCTACTCTTTCTCACTTCCTCTCTCTCTCATCTTGTACTCTCTGCCACCCCTACTCTTTCTCACTTCCTCTCTCTCCCATCCCCTTCTCTCCCCTCTTCCATCCCCTACTCTCTCTCTCTCTCTCTCTCTCTCTCTCTCTCTCTCTCTCTCTCTCTCTCTACCACCCCTACTCTCTCTCACACTCTCTCCCATCCCCTACTCTCTCTCTTACACACACTCTCATCCCCCCTCTCTCTTCCTCTCCCACTCCCTCTCCCATTGCCTACTCTCTCTCTATCTCTCTCCCCTCTCCCATTCCCTACTCTCTCTCTTTCACACACACACCCATCCCCCTTCTCTCCTCTCCCATCCCCTACTTTATCTCTCTCTCACTCTCCCTCTCCCACCGCCTACTCTCTCTCTCACTCTCACTCTCACTCTCTCCCTCTCTACTCTCCCTTTGCTACCCACTACTCTCTCACACATTTTCACACTCTCTCCTATCACCTACTCTCTCTCTCTCTCTCTCTCTCTCTCTCTCACACACACACATTTCCATCCCCCTCTCTCTCCCTCTCCCACTCCCTCTCCCATCGCCTACTCTCTCTCCTATTCCCTACTCTATCTCGAGCTACTCTCTCTCCCCCCTCTCCCATTCCCTACTCTCTCTCTTTCACACACATGCACTCCCATCCTCCTCTCTCTTGCTCTCCCTCTCCCACCACCTACTCTCTCTCTCCCCCATCCCCTACTCTCCATCTCTCTCTCCCATCCCCTACTTTCAATCTCTTTCCCCCATCCTATACTCTCTCTTTTCCACCCCTACTCTCTCTCTCACTTCCTCTCTCTCCCATCCCATACTCTCTCTGCCACCCCTACTCTTTCTCACTTCCTCTCTCTCCCATCTTGTACTCTCTACCACCCCTACTCTTTCTCACTTCCTCTCTCTCCCATCCCCTTCTCTCCCCTACTCTCTCTCTCTCTCTCTCTCTCTCTCTCTCTCTCTCTCACACACACACACACACATAGCCATTTCCCCCCCTACTCTCTCTTTCTCTTGCTTTGCATCTCTTCTTCCTTCTCTATGCACTATTTAGGTCTCAATAGTGCATGCACACTATAGCGCGCATGCACTATTGAGACCAAAATTCAAATGCTTTAAATAGCGTGTGCATGCTATAGAACACATGCACTATTCAAAGCTTTGCATTAAAACTAAGCCTAAGGCTTGATTTTTCCTTGGAGATCCAACCCAATGGTTTGGAGTTTATAAATAGGTCTGAGACATATTTTGCTGCAAACATACAAAAAATGATTGATTTTTCTTGTGTGTTCTGCTTCAAGATTCCTCATGGTTGGGCATCGATAAGATCAGGTTACATGACATTATAGGTCTCTATGTTAGCTACATAACGATATAATTTATTTTTAATTTAAACTATTTCAAGCCTTTCATCTATAATTTCTTTTGAATGTATGTTCATTTTTTGTCAAAAACCACTATGTACTAATTGGCTATAGATTTTAGCTCGTTCATTGAATTTTGCAACAACTTAGTTTTTTAGAAACTAGACTCTATTCTACACACTTTGAAAAAAAAAAGTTTTAATTTTAGATTAGTTTTCAATTATTTCTAGAGGGAGCACACAGATATTTCACGTTTTTGGAATGTGTTTAGTTCAAAAATTCATTAAAAAAATACACATTATAAAATTACCTGAAAAATCTAGTATAAACTACATAGTGTTAAGTAACTTTTGACTAGAGCAATTAAAGAATTTCAAAAAAATGTTAAAATTTTTGGGGGGCCACACTTTGTGTTGTGTTATGTTTTTTTGGAATAAACAGTACCACTTTCTGTGGCCCCCTTTTTTGAGAACCTAAAACTAAACCATTTTGAAATAAAATTAGTAGTTTAGAAACTAGATTCAAAAGACCACGACTTTTTTTTTTGTCATATCTTAAAATTTTGATCGTAACTATCTTCAAATTCTTGTTGAAGTTCAGAAATTGTTGATTTCAGGAAAAAGGTGTCCACTTATACCCCCCTTTTGGCACCACAACTTGGTGCACTTACCCTATATGTATATCATGTTGGAAAGTGGCTTGCAATGGAGGCCAAGTCCCTAAAGAGGCTAACGAGTAACCCATTGTAGGTTGTTTAATAAGTGATAACATTTCATTAAGTGGGTTTAGAATGAATTAATAAGAGCCATTTTTTTTTCCTCCCCCATGCCTCGAGTGCTAGTATAGGCTAGGATGGGAGTAGAGAGGATACTTGGTTGTGACCTTGCATCATTAGTATGCCTTGTTAGTATGAAATGATACTAGTGCCACATAGAGTCACTAAGGGGCCAGAGGATTAAAAGACTAGTCGGGTAAACTTAGAGTTGGTTCATGTGATGACACTTGCCCACATGCATAATAAATTTCCTACATGTTTTTGTTGCCTCTAGGTTTAGTTGCTTTCAGGTGATCCCTTGAACCTAGATTTTGGTTTTGACTTTTGAGTCTATTATCCTATTTGGGACTTGAGTTTATCTCCTCAGTGCAATGGGAGTGGGCCTTTTTGGATTCATACTTGTACATTATTCTTTGATGAAGATTTATTATGTATTGGATTTAATGTTAATTAAAATTAAATGTGATTCAACATTATGGGACCCTTAAGAGTTGTAACGTGTTTATATGTTGTTGATGTATGAGTGTATGTTTTAGCTTCCGCTATTCTATAACTATTGTTGCATCTTTATCTTTAAAAAAAATGTTTGTCAAACTTAGTGAAACTTTAGGTTAACTTCTTTTGGGTCACATGGCAGGGTGTTACATAGCCATCATTTCTAAAATTGAGATTAGAAACTTCCAATTCAAATTCGTGTATGAACTAAATCAATGGATTTCAAGAATATTCATCTCTTTGATATTGTCATTGTACCACAAAATATATTTCAGCATCATAAACAAAATCAATTTATTTACGGAACAGAAGATTAAAGGGCCAAAATCTAATAAATTTTTTAAATTAGCAATCAAATGCATACATGTACATAATATATTCTATGAAAAAATTGTGAACAAAGTAATGAAGAATGACCAAAATCTAACAAAAACTTCAAATTAAAAATCAAATGCATATAGATGCATAGCATGTTGCAGGAAAAAATTGTCCACAATAGCAACAATAATTAAAATGGAGCAATCAATGAAAAATGCTCACAATCTAACCAAGCACCAGTCGTCGACACTTTCATAGTGGGCATAGATTTCCAAGCAACACTATTACACTTAATTCACTTCGAAAAGCAATATACCAAATAAGATTTCCTTCATGTGATATATTTACTCATTCAACCTTTGGCTTTGATATATCCAAGTGTTTATGAGATAGAAGAAGAAAACAATGAAAAGAAAAGGGGACAATGGCTTACAAGAATTCCTATATATATCTATTGCTTGATGTTCAGTCTAGGTCTTGAAAAACTCGTAAAAATTCTAGAGAGTTTGCCAAAATGATAAGATAATAGATTCGATATATATATGGTTGTATTTATATTTTAATTATAAAAAATTTATTGTTATTTACTTAGAATTTTGATATTTAATTTAAAATTTTCATTATTTTCTAATTTTCAACAAGATTAAAAACATAAAATAAAAGAAATATTAAAAAGAAATGTAACTTACTATTTCAAAATTGTTTTTTTCTAATTTTCATTAAAAAAATAGGGAAGAAAAACTTAAGTATTTTCTACTATCTGAAAAGAAACTATCGAAAAAAGATCTTACAACTTTTCCATCAAAAAAAATTATTTTTTGGAGCAAAGCTCCCACATAAAGCCTATCAGCTTAATAAAAAGACAGGACCAATAATAATTGATACCAAACAATAATTTTTAAAAAGAGCATTAAATTTGTTTAGTCAAACTAGTTAACAAGTATATTCACAAAATGATAATAATAATTAAATTGAACAATAATATCAAATGATAATCAATAAGTAGATTGTAATATTAATTTGATAGATATATTTAGGATATGTATATTATAATTATGATAAAATAGAGTTTGATTTGAAACTATCCAAAATAAAATATTATAACATAATTATAAGACAACAGTTTCTATTATTAGTAGTGGAATGATTTTGAACATGCAACAATTAGTTAATAGATTTTGGGTAAAGACAAATGATGGGAATCTAATTAAAATAAAAGAATAAACAATAATTTAAAATTTATGAAAAAACATATATCAAATTTAAAATCACAAATTATTTTATTCAATGTTTCTACTTAAGTAAAATTCCATATGACATTTAAATTAAATTGTTATTTTTAATTTTTTATTTATTTCACTTATTCACTTTATCTTAAACAATCATCCACGTTAATATTTATTTATGTAGTAGTTGAAATGTCATTTTATTCAATATTAAAAAGTTATTACCTTTCTATTCATTATAATGCAATCGTTTGATTTGATATTTATATAGCATAGTTGACTTTTGTTAATATTTATTAATTAAAATGAGCTAATTATTGTTTATTTCTTAAAAATTAATTTAAGTTAATATAAGTAAATGTATATCATAATTCAACTTAAAAAATTATAATGAAGTTTTAATATAAATAAAATAATTTTATTCAAATTAAAGTAAATTATTACATATTTATTAATAATTTTATTTTATATTAATATTGATTATCTCATTTTAAAATAATGTTGATTATTTAGAATTCATATATAACAATTTCAATCATTTAAATTTTTATTTATTTTTCTTAATTTTAGTATATATGAGTTTTTATCATAAACTATATTTTTTTTTATATTTAGTCTTTGACTATATTGAATATCAAGTTAAATTCTCTTCAATCAACTTCTTAATGATATTTTCTCCAAACATCTTTCTAAGCATGTTAACCAACACATCCATGAAGGGAAAAACCTCATTTATTCCCTCTATCATTTAGGAGAACATTATGTCACCTATTGTCCATCCATTATTTGATTTAATTGAGATATAATTATTATTTTATTAGATAATTCAAGTTTATTAAAAAACATAAGTTATAAAGATATTATTTTGATTTCATTGACCTTATAGGATCAATCTCAATGATTATATTGTCAATTCTATTCTTAAATGCTTGTCATTTTTTCTTTATGAAAGTTGTTATACTTTAAAAGGATGTGACAAAGTTCAAATATCAATCTTTAATTATGAGTTATGAGGGAGGGTGTTATAATTGACATTCCCTTTTTCAAGAGATATAAATGTACAATAGCACCATTATTTTTATTAAACAACAAAACAAAATTGTTATTTTCTTCTTATCCATTTAAAAATAACAAAATTTCTTTCACCAACGAATATTATTTTTATATTTTTTATTATTTATATAATCATTATGATTACTAGAATTTTATGAAATGTGATCTATTTTTACATAAATTTTATTATAAAAATGCAAACTCATAAATAAGAAACACTCAAGAGAACTATAAACAGGGTAGACATGATTTATTCAAGGGTAAGATAAAGTGCTTTACATAAGATTTATATAAAAATGTTCACCTTAGAATATTTGATGTGAACACTGGTATAATAATTATTCAAACTAGTAGAGAAATTTACATAGCTTGCATTAAACAAGACCCACATTTGTGAGTGTGAAGTCTTCCCAAATCCCTGTCATAGCGAGGGTCATATGAGGCATGAGTAGATTCAACTAACCTATACAACTTGCATTTATTTTTGCAGCGAATTTAGGGAACCCTGAACTATCCAAGGAAAAAGAAAGAATTTAGTGAGAAAAGCAGATACCTCATAAAGAAAGTTAGAAAAAAAAATCTTATGAAAAAGTGTTGGCCTTTTTCTAGTCCGATTTCTATGCTGCCACTGGCTCGAAAAGGCACTTTCTCACAAGCTCTTGCATTTCTAGATGGGAGAGAATAAAACCATCTCTCTCCATGTAAAACAGCTGCATTATTCTTGATGTGTTAAAAACCATCCTTCTACAAGTCTCTGGCATTTCTTTGTTGTTAACAAGTTCCCAATTCATTTCCAGCAGAGAATTCTGAAGTAGAGAGTAGATATGATCCAAAGCTTCTTTCTCTGAGATTTCAGGATGGTCTTTCATGTAACATTGTATGGCTGAAGGAAGACCTCTTTCTTGTTTCTCCTGCATTTCAACCACCATTCAAACATTAATATGCTTTGTAGACATGTGATTTCCATAGCCCATGATGTCATTGTGACTCATCTTAGATTAATATACTTCACAAATGGTACAATATTTACGGACAGCTTAAACATCACACACTAAGCTTCATTCTAAGACTAAAAGTGTTAAATAGTCAAAGTTGACTTATTTTTTCAAAGTTTAATTTCTCCTTAATGTGTGATGTATAAGGGTGGCCCAATATTTATAGCCTTGAGATGTATTTGAAACTAAGAAGATGAGAAGAGGAACAAAGAATACCTGGTATGTTTTTGTATCACAAACCAAACGCCCCGTTGAAACCATTAATTGAACAAATTTGGAATTATAGGCCATATTTGAAAGTGTTTCATCAGATAGAAGATCTCCTGTAAAAAGTGCTGAGGTCGAAACTATGGTGGCTGGTCCCATTGATACTGTGGCATTTCCCATGTACTCTTGGAATGAAGGCATGTATTTGGCCTCTGTCATTTTTGCTTGCTTGGTGTAGGAATCTAGCTGAGCCTCCCACTGCAAAATCACATGACAAAAAGCTTAGAAAAGGCTTAAGAAAAACAATCAATATGAAAAAAAATTTAAATTTATTTTGATAGGTAATGTGTCAAAGTCTAGAATATTTATTATTATTATTTATTGAGATTGATTGTTATTACTTGAGTAAACTCAAACCTAAGACCTTTCACATGTAAGTCTCACAATTTGCTAGTGTGTTGTAGGCTCTTGCCTAACAAAAACTTCAAATTTGTTATCGATATTAGATTTTTGGATTTAAATGTATGATATTTGTTTTGCATCAATATTTTGAATCACATGTCATGATATAAGGACTGAATTTGGTCTTATGAATACATACCAGCTTTCGGAGGTAGGGCAATATGTCACGTCCTTGTCTCTCCTTTCCTTCCTCTGCTATTTCATTGACCGTTTCATACAACCCTTTGAAGCAGATTTTCATTTCTTCTGTCATGCGGTCCACTAGTGACATATCCCACCTAAACAAAATACCCAATTTGATTTAGATGATTGTATTAGAATTGTTCTTTTTGAAAACAAGATGAATTATATAGATATCGACATCTTTGTCCTTGAACAACAATAATTTGAATAAGCATCAACTCAAACCTTTTGACTGCTTCAGAGAACAGTGTCATATTATCAATTGATCCCTGTGATTCATAGAGATCGCCAAGAATGACAGTAAAGATTGAAGTTTTAGTGTAAACAGCTCTTAGTGTAGCAAGCTCTGGTTCGAACATGGTCGCTGCCACTCCAAAATATATTTCAACCACGCGTTCGGGTGTGAAATTGAGCTTTGTGAAACCAGAAGATTTCCACCACCTTTAAGAACACAACAATAAGACAATAATTCATCATTGTTTGCCCAATTCGAATAATTTAAATTATCTTTGATAGATCACAAAATATGAACCAAATAGATCAGAATAATTTAATTTCCAAACAAGCTCAGTCTCATAGCTTTAATGGCCAGCAATATACCTCTGAAGCTCCTGAATCTCCTTTTGGTGTACTGCTTGGACTTTGTTGAAGTCTATTTGGGCCAGCTCTAAATATTTCGGATTGCTTACGTAGTACATCCTGACAAACAGAGAATAGAATTAGAATAAGCCAAAATCAAAACAAGATAGTCCAAACGAAAGATTTAGTGGGTGAAGAATGATGCTTACAGATACATAGACTTTCCAAGCCACACATCATTTGCACCATACTGTTCTATGTAATTCCTTGCCTCCAGTCTTGGCAGGCTTCTATGCCATGGATATCTAAGCACATATTCCACCTGCAAGTCAAAGAATATTATTATATTGCCCACTAACATTCACTGAAAACATATTATTTAACTGGGGACAGGTTAATCTCGTGACAAAATGTATAAAGACAAAATAAAGTCAAATTTTATTTATTTTTTCTAGATTCACAGAACATAGTGATTTTTTTTCAAATTTTTTTTTGTTTTTTATTATAAACTATACAGATCATAAAGATTAAATTTTAAAATTTTCAGAAAAATTCATAATATTTTTGATTTTTTGATAATTGGTCAACTACACAGTTAATAATTGATTCTATAATATTATTATAATCAATGTACACATTGAATGAACATATAAATTCTTTTGACCGGGCTATTTCTAGCTGCCTACCTCTCCTTGAAGATCTTTTTTGAGAGCCCACTTGTCAAAAGCGCCCACATTGTCAAGAGCGTTGGTCAAATATCGAAGCGTGCACTGTTTTGCTTCTTCCATGACTGTTTCCCCTAGATATGCAACTTGTGAGCAACGATGAACGTTTAACATGTCTGTAACTCCTCTCTGTGTTTGACCCATGAAGCAAAAGAACTCTCCATTCTCGTCTCTGAATGTTTTCAGTGCATCTAGAAAAGCCATGAAGAGAGACCCAATTCAGCATTATACTTGTGGTTCATCTTTTAAGTTTTTCTAAATTTGAATGTGTTGAGTATTTTTGTATTAACGGTTTTTATTCACACTTTATGATCTATTATCAGAATTTAAAATAGGATAAAAAAGACACATGTTTTTCTCCTTTCTTACCTGAAGACACATTGTATCCGCCAAGTCTGAGAAGACGAAGACCCATGACGGTATCATCAATATCACCAACTGCATTTTCTCTAGCCCATCCGATGCCTCTATCGTTCCAATAACTGTTGAATAATTATCAGAGTCAACAAATGAGCATGTAGCCTAAACATCATTTATTTGATTCTTAAACTAAAAGGGGTTAAATAGTCAAAACTGACTTACTTTTCCCAAGCTAAATTTTTTGTCTAGTGTGTAATGTTTAAAGTAAAGTAAGCAGAAATTTTGAAAGTTGAAATAGTAATCTGTTTTTAAGAAATCTAAGAATTGAGACAGTTATATAAGATTGTAATGAATTGAGTAAACTTTTTAAGACCATGATCAATAATGTTGGTACAATACTTGAACCTATGACCTTGTCCTTACAAGGAAGCTCTCACTAATAAACCACAAATCCAGCTCATTGAAATGATTATTAGTTGGTTTAAATTATAGGAGATTTTTTCCCCTTCTTATCAGTTTCCCATCACATTATATAATCTATCATTCTTTTCTCTTGCTTATCGTTTTGCTAATAGCTCATGATTTTTTTAATTGATCACATTACCATCACTAGTTTCACTAGTTTCTGATCACATTACCATTACTAGTTTCACTAGTTTCTCTTGTTTGTATTTAGATCTTGTAGCGTGATTTAAAACACCATTGAATAAAAAATACTCAAATGATTGAACTACAAACTAAATCATTATGCACCCTAATAATAACAAATATAAAATGTAAAAGTACCTGTAGACATAATCCAGAGTATCTTTGATCTCGTCTTTGAAATGGCGATCAATTCCCAAGCGTTGGCAAGTGTCAACCATCCATAAGCGCTCGAAAAGATCAAGAGGATAGTGACAAGGAACTGCATTTCATACCAATTTATTTTAATCCCACTTCAAATCAACTTTTATTTACTCAAATCAAACAAAATCATGACTAATGATTTGTACCGTGATCTTGAAATTTGTTGAGGACGAAGCTCAAAAAATCTAAACACTTCTTGTCTCCTGTGCGCATGAACACGGCCGCTGTGGAGGCAGGGGAGCTAAGGAATGATCCATCCTTTGACTGAAGTTTCATTATCTTGTCCCAATCTATTATTTCTTGCAATCCCTCCAACGAGTAGAGAATTGTTGTTGGAATGGAGTGTACAACATTCAGAGGAATCCTGAAACACCCAACAAAATGTTAGAGATCATAAGATCGTGCAATTCAATTGAAAGAAAATGTAAAATTGAATGTAGATAAATTGTTCTATTGATTCAAGGAATATTAGAATTCAATTGTGGATAAATTGTTCTATTGATTCAAGAGATTATAAGAACTCACTTTTTAAGCTTAGTCTCGCGCATCTCATTGATCTGTTTGAAGAAAGGCAGTTCATAAGGGAGATCCAATCCCAAAGTCTTAGCTTCATTGAGCATTGAAATGAAAACAATCTCAAATCCACTTGGCCTGTGATTGTCCGCTTCTCCCTCCATTCGTGCTGCATTATTCTTTATGAATTCAACGCCTGCATTTTTCAATTTTCAGATTTAAGTTTGTAAAAAGTTTTAGATGTATCTAAGAGTGTCTTTAAACATCACATATTAAATAAAAGTTAAATTTAGTAAAGGTAGTTGACATTAACAAAAAAAAAAAAAAAAAAGAAGTTTTAAAAAGTTAAATTTAAAAAAGGTAGTTGACTATTTAACACTTTTAATCTATAAAATATTAAAACGATTGAAACAATTAATATTCATTCATATTCTATTAATCCAATCCTCAATCATTTGACAAGACGCTCTTTTTAATCCCTTAGGATCAATCTGTATCTCAATTTTAAATTTCTTCCCATCCCAAGAACCAATTTTTATCAATTCAACATCAAACATGATCCAATCTACAAAATCCCAAGCACCAATTTTTTCAAAATTTCAAAGCTCCACACCTTTTTTGACTTGTTCTTCCCCTGTGTTCCAGAGAGAGAGCGTGATAACACAAGCAAGTGTAGCAAGAGCACGGTCATATGTCAAGAAGCACAATTCTTCGCCCCATGAACCATCACTCAACTGGTTTTGCAGAATCCATTGAAGCGTTTGAGGAAATTGGGGGCCATTAGAGCCATCTACAGCAGGTATTCTTGCAACCCAAGCAGTATCATAGGCAGAAGGATTTGTTTCACCATCCCCCAATGATTTAAACATGCCCTTTATCTCCGCTATCAATGTCTCAGCCCTTTTATCCTGCTCCTCTATATCTGTAGACTTCATTAAAACCACAAGAAACCAACTTCAGTAAAACCACAAGAAACCAACTTTAATAAAACCACCCTAAAAATTTAATCAGAACCCAATAACAAAACAAGCATAATCCATTAAAATCCATACTTTATAAGTTGATATTAGAGAATTGATCACGTCGTCATTCCAAACTGCTGGAGGGTACTCTCTTTTCACCGTTGTAGAAGCTGAAATAGATGTCAAACAATCAGTATACACTCATAAAAGAAACAGCATCAGAAAATTTGTCCAAAATTTTCAAACTGTTTAATCAATATGCACTCATAACAACATTTGAAAATAACCAAGTTGTTTTTTAACTATCTTAATTTTTTAAGTCTCTATCTGCAATTCTATATTATTTCAAATCTTGATGATAAATATATCAAGTTGTCTTTTAGAATTTTTCAAAATTTTCAAATGTATACAATTACAGCAATACAAGAAAATAACCCAAGTTGCTCTTGGCTATCTTAACTTTTTTACGCCTCTATCTGCAACCTAATTCTATATTTTTGTTTTTTCTTCCTGATGATAAATGAACCCAAGTTATCTTTTGGAATTTGTCCAAAATTTTCAAACGTATGTACGCATAACAGCATCAGAAAATAATCCAAGTTGTTCTTAATCTAACTCTATAGAATAGATAATTGTGTGATATTTTTTTCTT
This sequence comes from Cupressus sempervirens, assembly GCA_028749045.1. Taxonomy (NCBI): domain Eukaryota; kingdom Viridiplantae; phylum Streptophyta; class Pinopsida; order Cupressales; family Cupressaceae; genus Cupressus; species Cupressus sempervirens. Next base: position 351,500,847 of record CM053792.1, on the reverse strand, counting down.
CTAGATGATAGTTAATTGAGTATGTTGTGAAACATGATTAAATAAACAAACATAGTTAAATTTAGATGAATTTCTGAATGTGATTCGAAACATTGATAAAAATAAACAAACACAATTTGATTCAGAAATTCGCATACGACCCCCCAAATTTCTTCGAATGTACTTTTTCTATTCGAAATTGACTATAAAAAAGCATACCAGTGCCAGCCCCAGTAGCAGCAGGCGGCGAAGGCCGCCTGGAATCTCCAAGACAAGCCAGAACCAAACCAGCTGAGTGCTTATTCCATTGCCTCTTAGAGGGTGAAAATGATAATGGTCTTGATCTATTGAGCTCAATTCCACCATTAACTTCTGAAAATCGAGACTTCACAATGCAAGAATTTGCAGAAGAAAACAAAGATTGCGCCATTTCTTCCAAATTCAAAAGAAAAAGAAAATTTTAATGTCCACGAGACAAAAATATGAAATAATTTTATGCTTCAGATGATGAGTCCCAATGGCAGCTCCCTCTGACAATTACCCACTGGCCTCAATGAATAGGCCTTGAGGAAAAAGAGCTGTATATAAAGGAGGCCCAGACCACATTATTATTATAAAAGAACTTTTTGCTAATTAGATGCTGGTATTTGTCCTATAGTCGGTCTTTATTGTCTCGCCTTGGTTTACTTGAGATTCCGTAGTATATTTCTCATCTGTCGTCTTCTGAGATGTTATTTGTTTTTTAAGTATACCAAACACGAATAGTCGCATTTTCGTTGCTGTTTTGACTTTCTGTGTGAGAATTAGTCGCTTAGTGTGAAGTTAAGAGTCGAGTATTTAATCAAAATTAATTTCTATTGGCGATCATGGAAACCGTGCACTAAATGCTTCAGTCGACGATAAAACTTAAGAATCTATTAATATAAAAATGATTACATGTTTTAAATAAATTGCATTGGCGTTTGGGAAATTTTGGAATCTGATCTTGTCTTGTTCACTAGGCGTGTTTTATCTGGTTTTTCCTTTTTGGAAATTATTTGTGGATAGTTTTAATGTAGGTCTTTCTATTTGTAGATGGTATCTTGGCTTTGCTTTAATTGAGGAAATTATTGTTGCTAGTGAATATTAGAAATATATGTCTAATATTATAGTAATTAAATATTTAGTTTATTGGTAATTATATAGTTCACTAATCTAGCTTCTTGTGTAACGTGATGAATGTTTTCTTATTTTGAGAGATATTATAGAGTGGAGTGTGATGGTATAAGTATATTAAGAATTGACCGTAATCATAATATTTTCTAACATAAAATATTCCATAAAAAGAAAGATATTATTTTATTAATTTTTTTGTTTTTAGATAGATCATGTATAAATATAAAAGTAATCAAATTCAAGAAATTAGAATTAAAAGTTTGAATGAAGAAAAAAAAATAGTTACAATAAATTAAATATATTTGTATATAGTAAATATATAATTTAAAACAATTAAAAAAACTAAAGTAAATAAAGAGGTTCATATTTGAGGTATGTATGGTAGTTATTGTACTTGCCATAGGCAATGTACTATTGCATTCTAAATAACATATGAATAACATATTATGTCAGAGAAAGACAAAATACAAAACAAACACAAAATATTAAGGATGGTTGGAATGCATATTAGGAAAGGAATATTAATGATATCACTAATGATTTGGGGGAAAACTCTCTTCAGGATAAATATAAGAAGGATGAATGGGCTTGGAAGCCCAATCCCTATGGCGATCTCTCTTTTAGATCGGTATATTGGTGAGGCCTCGCCCCGACCCATCATATTACAGCTAATATATTGTTATTTTGATACTTCATGACTCGATATGTCGAGACATTATCGGACAGACTGGACATTATTATGTTATTTTATGTCGTGTGATATTTTACTTTGAGATGTTTAATCATGTTATTTAATGTTTTATGAACATGCATACTGATGATGTAGTACAATAAGTGAATGCAAAATTAAGAATATGATTAACACCTTGATCATGCAAAAAAAAATTAATGGTTATATATATGAGCAGAAATGAGATAAACATTTATTTACATGAAAGATTGATGTTTTGATTTATGTGATTATCTAGATAAATTTTGAATATATGCTTGTGATTTTTTTCAAGCTACTATGTGTGAAATGAGTGTGCAGGATTATTAGCCGGATAATCTAACGAAGAACTGAAACTTGACCCTATATACAATTTGTGAAAACCAAGGTTGAGTCTAATGAAATATGCAAACACGATTGTTCCATATTTTATTTGTATCATAAATTGAATGTGTTTATCATTCTATAATCATAAAGTGTTTAATGTTTTATAACAATGATTTGATAGTGCTACTTGACACACGTAATCTGTATATGCATATCAACATGATAATTAAGGTTAGCCGAGCAACCTAATAACCTGAGATGGATTAAGTTAGTAATGTAAGACTAATTCGTTAGTAATCAGGGTTCAATGATAAGTTTGCATTCCTAGGGTTTTTTAAAAGTCCAAATATTTCAAGCAATTTAATAGGTCCCTAAATAGTCCTAGAGGCCAAAAATTATAAAAACTAAGTGCTTAGGGGGTATATGTATGGTTTGGGGGCATTTTTCACCCCTCTAGCCCCTTTCGTTGACTTTTGTGACTGCCCAAATATCTCATTTTTGCTTTAGTGCAAAAATTGAAGTTTCACCATGAGTTTGACAAGTTATACTCCACCATAAAATTTTCCTTAATAATGAGGTTAAGTTAGAAGACTCTAAAAACCCTTAGTCAAGTGGGGAGTTATTGTTTTTTATAGATTGTTGAGTTAGGAGCCTATTTAGTGGCAAATTTGAGGGTGGAAGAGTGTTCACCCAATCTCTACAGTTAGAGAGTAAAGTTAGAATTGAAGGAGAAGGAAGGATAGCTCTTCTCAAATTTTAGTTTGCCATAACCATTCGTGAACATAGGGATCCTTCAAATTCATGTTTTCATGTAGTGTTTTACATTGCTTTAGTAAGCTTTTTCTATGTGTGTATTCATATGTATAATGAAATATGTAAGGGATGGGATTGTGATGGGTTTTCTTAAATGTTTTCCTTCATGTTTTACATTTTGATTTATGAGGAAAATTATAAGGGTTGTGTTGGCATTACTCACTCTTGGATAGGGTAAAAATGGCCATGTACATGAGGAGAGGTTCAGTTGGACTCTAGTCAGTGCAGAGTCTCTCTTCATAATGAGAAAAGGGAGAGAGTACGGTGTTATGGGCCCCTACTTGTTAGTATAGACCATGTTTGTGTTTTTAAAATTGAGAAGTGAAAGAATGGAAGTTCTTGTGATTATAGCCTCGAAAGGGCATCTATTATGGTGTTGTAACCAACTTCTCCTACATGGAAAAATCCACCTTCTCCCTAGTCTAGTTTGATAATGAACCTATTGTGCAAACCTGGGATGGGAGTAAATGGGTTGGATGTGTCTTTGTGTTAAATATGTTTATCTTCGGTCAGTTCATTTTCTCTTTGGTTACCTTGATGAGATTTGCAGATTTTGTAGTGGCTACCTTGTTATGGAGCCAAGCAAAAATTCAGAGTTGTTGTTTCAATTTGATGTGTTGGGGAGTTTTCTCCTCGAGATAATGGTCCTGTTGCAAAATGCTATTGTTAAACTTATTTTCAAAATGGCCATGATGTTGGGTTTTCTTCCTTGGTTCTTTCTGTTGGAGTTGATGAAAGCCAACTCTGAAGACGCCCAAGATCACCTGCATGCGAGAACCTGTCAAAGAGAAGCCAAGGAAAGGAAGAGCATGGAGCAAGGGAAAAACCTTAAATGGACATGAGAGACAATATGTGCAAACACAAGAAGAAAATGTATTTACAATGAGAATGCCGTATTATATGAAAATAAAATGAGAGAGAGGTCGCTTATAAAGACCTCAAGGAAGCTTGTAGAACAAGCTGGAAGGTGGTAGAAGATAAGGATGACAACTCAGCACATATCCACAAAAGGTGGAACATGCTAGAAGGGAACAAACTTTCGTGTTGTCAACAACTAACCACTACATGTATTAAATACAAAATATTAAATTAATGCATTTACCTAAGTAAGCTTAAGTAATAGAATAAATAATTAACAATTAATTAATTATTTACTCTAACACCCCCCCCTTAAGTGCAACTTAGGAAAATGTCTTAAGCTCACAAAATTAAGATGAATGCAGAATGGGTCCCGGCAATGAGGTCATGTTAGGTACCCAAGTACAATGCAAAAGATGCAACCTTTGTAAATGGGGAAAGAGAGAAAACCATGTGGGAAAAACCCTCCCCCAAAAAGAGGTAACCTAGTGAAGAACTGAAGAAGCCTCCAACTAGGGAAATGTCCCCTAAAACAGGAACAAAGAGTGATCATGAAGAAGCATCACTGAAGCATGAAGAAGTTGCAAAATCTGCTAAACTGCTGATCTGAAAAACCTCCATGGAAGAAGAAGGTACGAACCAAGCATGTCCATATGGTAGATGATCCATCTCACCAAAATGCATAGGTAGCCAGCCACTGCAATCGCCTTGTATATAGGATCAACCACTGAATACATAGTTCACACTATCAAACTATTGAACCACAGATGCATTAGAACAACAGCATAACCCCCCCTTAATGTAGATAGGGTGTGATGACAAGCAACTGAGAAGGTGGGCCAAAGTCTCCTGCAAATGAACCAAGAACGACGAGTGAGGAAGAGGTACAAACACCTATAAAGATATGGTCAAATTGACTCTACATGGGGCTAATGTCGTGGAAGGGACACTCACTTGACAAAGGGAGAATGCCTAAAGCAACAAACAACTATCCCCCCATGGTGCTTTATGAAAATAGTGCATGTACAACTGACTCAAAACAACGTTCATGACCCCCGAAATGCAAAAGTGGCACTTTATCTCAGTGCGATACATAAAAGTGCTTCAAAATGATAGCTACAATGATCAAAACTAAAAACAAGCTACAACTAAACAAAATACAGCTTAAAACAAGGAAATCATGCCAGGAAAATGATCCTCGGGCCTAAAACACTCAAAATATCCACCATATAGCTAAAATGCCAAAACTATGATAGAAATAGCATGGGCCAAAAATTGAAAAAAGGACCACATTTTTGAAAAGGTGACAGAACCAGCTTTCCAAAAATATAAAGTTTTCAAAAAACAGGCATGGGACACAAAAGATATGCTTGCCAGAGTCAAAAATAGAACTTTGGACTTCAACTAAAAAAATAGGCAATAAAAATGCATCAAAACTTAAAAATACCTACACAAAATCTCTGTCTTAGAACCAGCTTTCTGACACTTCTTTTGGATCAGAAAAATACCTCCGTATGCTCAAGTTATGTCCAAAAAACCAAAGGTAGGTCAAAAAGTGACCCCTAGAGATGTGCAAGGTTGGTCTGATGACATCATGCTGACTTTAGCATTTTGCGGGTTTAAAATTGACAGCCACATGGTCGTCATAGCAAAAAGAGGCCACATGTCAGTGCCACGTGGATGCCACGTGTCAGTGCCACTGACGTAGCAGGGGCCACGTGGCAATGTGCCACGTGGCGCCCGTGCCACATGTCAGGCGCAGATTGGTGCTGACTGTGTAGAAAAACTGACTGTCTGTGGCTGACAGAGCAAACATGTAGGCACTGGAGATGGTGACTTAGCAGAGCGGAGTGGAAAGAAGCTCCATCGGTAGAGGCGGAGCGGTCTAGTTGCAAACGCCGACGGAGGGCGCAGGAAGGCGACGCCGGGGTGGTCCACCAGCGGCGGTCGGGCTGAGGCTGCTCAGCCGGCTGCAATGGCCAGCGAGCAGAGCACGATTGGCCGCCCGGCGGCGTGCTAGCGGCATAGTGAAATTTATTTTTTTTTTTAATTTTTCCTGCAAAAATCGTTCGTACATTCATACGGAAGGGCCTGAAATGAAAAAAAATTGCCTCCCGGAGCTCTGTCTCTAAAATTGAAAAGCTTTATATGAATCATGATTGCAAACGGCCTTCTAGATCCAATGGTGATGTCCGTTTGGGCCCAATGTGCTCCAAAAATTTGCTAATCCCCTGATTTGAAGAAAAATGCACAAACAAACTAGGGTTTGTGACTTCAAATCACGACTTCAAAAATCCTTCAATGAAACAGCAGCAGGAAGGCTCTGATACCATGTTGGAGTTGATGAAAGCCAACTCTGAAGATGCCCAAGATCACCTGCATGCGAGAACCTGTCAAAGAGAAGCCAAGGAAAGGAAGAGCATGGAGCAAGAGAAAAACCCTAAACGGACATGAGAGACAATATCTGCAAACACAAGAAAAAAATGTATTTACAATGAGAATGCCTTATTATATGAAAATACAATGAGAGAGAGGTCACTTATAAAGACCTCAAGGAAGCTTGTAGAACAAGCCGAAAGGTGGTAGAAGATAAGGATGACAACTCAGCACATATCCACAAAAGGTGGAACATGCTAGAAGGGAACAAACTCATGTGTTGTCAACAACTAACCACTACATGCATTAAATACAAAATATTAAATTAATGTATTTACCTAAGTAAGCTTAATTAATAGAATAATAATTAACAATTAATTAATTATTTACTCTAACACTTTCTCGATGGAGTCTTTGAATCAAGTGATTCAATACAATACATGAGAAGTGGCTAGCCCATGTATGCTGGAAAATTTTGAGTATTGTCCTTGCATTTGATATTTCTTATAATTCATTTTATATGCATATGTTTATCAAAAAATGGATGCAATGATGTTTTACTTTTTTTGGTGGCATTCTTATAGTTCAAATTGTATTCATGTGATTAATGGTAATTAGATGAAATGATGTTATATATAATGTTATGCAATTTGATTTTGAATTATGTTAAGAAAAATTAATTTACATGAATGGTACTTCATTTTGTATTTTCACAATTATTAGGAAGTAAAATATTCCTATGTGAATGCTTAAACAATTACATCGAACACTATGCTATAATTCAACTTAGAAAAAAAATCCCCTTGCAGATTTTTAAAAAAAAAATCCAACACTTATTAAAAAAATAAGGGACTTGAGAAAATTTATCATTCTAGAGCAAAAAGCTCTCTGCCCTATGTATGGAAAAAAAAAATTAATCCCCCTTGTTGAATAGAGAATATTCCCTTTGGGTTTCACATAATATCTTTGATACCATGTTTAAAGAAAATGTTGTAATTTAAAAATAAATTAATAAACTAAAAATTATTAACCTACCTTATCCTTCCCTCAACAAATTAACTTTATCTAATGACTCATTTGCAGACCAAAAAAAAACCCATCACATGGGTGTTGATGTCACCCCTCTTCCTCTTTCCCCAAAGGTGGGTGCATCACATCAAACTCCATTAGGATGGGGGTCTTGGTTTAATAGCTTTTAACGGGGGGACTGACATGGAAGCTTCCCCACCTTGATTATGATTGGAGGAGAGCCCTTTAATGCTGGTCATTGTAATTTAAAAATAAATTAATAAACTAAAAATTATTAGCCTACCTTATCCTTCCCTCAACAAATTAACTTTATCTAATAACTCCTTTGCAAACAAAAAAAAAACCCATCACATGGGTGTTGATGTCACCCCTCTTCCTCTTTCCCCTAAGGTGGGCACATCACATCAAACTGCATTAGGATGGGGGTCTTGGTTTAATAGTTTTTAAGGGGGTGACCAACATGGAGGCTTCCCCACCTTCATTATGATTGGAGGAGAGCCCTTTAATGCTGGTCAAACCTATGCATCAAATTCCTTCTCCCCATGCGATTTAAAACACTCTCACTTCCCCTTGGTGGTCACGTCAACCTAGGAGGTTGGAAGGAGTGATGAAAAGGGGTGCAATGTAAAAAAGACTATCTATGCAAGCATGTCACCTCTACCATGGAGAGATTCATCTCCATGATTGCTTAGGACAGCATGCAAGGTTCTTGGGAGGAGTGTAAGGTGGCGGCCAAGTGGCCTTAGGGGTTAGGCCTAGTGGTTAGGTTAGAAGTAGGTAAGGTTGGGGTGTAGTATGGGATTAATGGTTAGTAAGGATAGTGGTTAGGTTAATTGTTAGAACTGGTTAGTTAGTAATTATTGTTAATTAAAAAGTATCAGGAGTTAGTAAGTATAGTGTTTAGTTAGTAATAAAGTTAGTAAAGGTTGGTTAGATAATGATAATTGTTAGTGTTAGGATATGTTATTAAGTCAAAGTTAGGACTTTTGATTTTTTTTTAAGTTGTAGTTAGTTAGTATTTTATTTTTGTGTGGGTTTGATTTAGCATTTAGTATTAGCATAATGGTTAGTAGTTAAACTCGTTAAAGTTAATCGATTATAGGTGTGATTGAATTTAGTGTTTGGAGCATGTAGGGTTATCTTTGATTTAAATCAAACTATATGAAATGTTTAGATATGTTTGCTTTTGGATTAGGTTTATAGTTTAAAGTGTTATTATTTTGTGTTCTAGTTATTTATATCCATTTAATTAAGTGGTAAATGATGTTTTTTTCTTTTGGATATTTAATTGTTACTTTTAAAAATAAAAGTGGTAGATTAAGTGTAAGAAATTAATATACATACAAACAAATGTGGAAATCAATTAAACAACGAATGTTCAAATATAATGAGTAAATCCTACATGTTGGCTATAAACTATAATGAAGTGTTAAGATTTTGTTAGGGGAACCTATATTTGTCTTTCAACATACCTATAGTTTAACTTGTGAAACAAATATATCGAATTATATCAAAACTCTATGTGTCATGTAAGTCATAATGAACCCTATATCAACATAGTAGATTTATTAAACTTTTTTAAAAAATCCATGTATTTTTGCCCCCGTATTTTGGGCGTGACAATATTCCTTGTTTGAGCTTCCCCCTTTAAGACCTTGACAGATGAATTGGAATTTGTTGGGTTTGTTGAAGTGTTGGGCAAGAATTGAAAGAAAATGTTTGAGCATAGAGCTATCATAGACCTGTATTAATTTTTGTCTTTTCTGTTCATTAAGACTCACCAACAATATGTAGATGATACAATCCTTTTGGTGAAGCCTTAGTGGTTGAGGCCAAATATTAGAAGGTAGTTCTTATGAATTATGTGGTTTGTTTTGTAATCACCCAAAAATGGTCCTCTAGACTATGAGCCCCCTTCCTAAAAATTTTGCATAATTTATCTATCACTTATCTTTGATTAAATCATCACTTTTCCATTTATTTGACCATAATATACGGTTTGACCACCTTATCCTAAGTTTTTTATTTAATTGAAAGAACTTGTCCATTTTGATTAAATAAAATCCCTAAAGTCTCACTTTACTCCTATGTGTGCACATAAAAGGAATTTCCTATTTTAAAAATAAAAGAAAAGGCATTTTTGTCTACAAATTGAATTCACACTTTCCAAGGCCATGGATTCTCTCTCTTTTACCTCTTATTCTCCTCCACACATATTTTTCCTCTTAAACATAACCATTGATCTTTCCTCTCAAGATTTTTGTGCACCAACTCAACATGAGACTCATTCTCCACCCTTGATTTTGCCTCTTAATATCTACCATCCATTTATCTTTAAAAGAAAGATCTCTCCTCACTCTCATTTCTTATGCTTGCACCCTATTGCTATGTTATCATTTTGTTTACTTACACTCTTGAGCACATTTGCACTCACTTTTCTTTACTTGCATTCTAGCTTAGATTTTCTTTTATGCATAGCTTAGCTCACATAGTTTAACTAGGGGTTTTGTAACTCTTTTTTAGATTAGATCTTGCATCTCATTTAGCTTAATTTGCATTGCATTACATAATTGATTCTTGGATATTTGCACTCTTTCCTCTACTCCTTTGAGTCTTTTGTTCTATGGTGCACCTTGCAAGGGTTGTTTAACTAGGTTCATTTGAGAGCCACCATACTACTTTGATACTTTGCTCACCATAGATAGGAAGCTATAAACTACCTCTTGGGATGACCTTCATTATGGGTTCTCTCAAGAATAATGGTCTATAGAAGTGTGTTCAGTTTTTATACTCACAACTTCAGGACTATAATTAAATTATAACAAAAGAGAGATATAATTATTTAGTGTTGTAGACCTAGGGTTGTTAAGAAAATAATTGTTACCATAGACTATAAAGCTTCTAATCTCTTGGACCCTTACAGTGGAATCCCCTTGATCTCTAAAGCTACTAACAATTCCTTTAAGAATAACATATTGAGATTTCCATTAAAAATGACTAATTGGAAAGGGAAAATGCTTAGCCAAGCAAGAAAAGTCCAAATTTTGTAGGCTTCCCTTTAAAATATTCTAGTCTATTACTTGTCCTTTTCTAAAATATCAATTTATGTGGAAAAATAATAGAAAAAATAAAAAATCCATCATGGACAAGATCTAAACAAAAAGCTGAACTCTTTATAGTTAGTTCAGACAAAGGTTATGCCCTCAAAGAGAAAATGAGTGTTGGCTATAATGAGACTCAAGGTTTTTAAAAAAACTTTACTTTCTAAGATTGGGTGTTAGTTTCTTAAGAGATCTAGAGATTGGGTGATATGATCTAACGGATAAGTACCAAAATGGTGATCTAACACTAATGTCTTCCTCTATAAGGAGGGTCTACCCTATGGATTGGTCACATGGGATAATATTCTAAAATGTCAAGATGTGCCTAGGAAAGGAATTGGTAAGCTTGTTTGTAATTAAAATAATGCCTTAAATTCTAGAAATGTGTTTAGAGAGATGGTATTTATTTCTCCTTTTTCATCCCATCAAATGGATTAATTGAATTCTTAGAATAGTTATGGGTGAAAAGGTTTAAAACCATATAAATCAGACTAATGGTAAGCCTACTTGGTAAAAACTTAAAGAGCATATGATTAGAAATAGACAATCTCCTAGAAATGGTTGTTATGTAGATTGAGGAAATATTATTAATGATAGCACTAATAATTTAGGGATAACTCTCTTCTACAACAATTCAAGTAGGATGAAGGAGTATGGAAACCTAGTCATTCTATTGTTCTCTCTATCAACTTTATCCATTACTTTTTTGATTTTCCTCTTTTTAGAACCCAATAAATAGATTGAAATCTATTATGGATGTTGAAATTCTAGGTAGAAACTATAAGAGAATGCTTGAGAATTTAGCTATTATAAGTGTTGAATTTTCTTTTTCTCTGCCCATTTAAACCCATCAACATTTGTAGAAGATACCATATTTTTTGGTGAAGCCTTAGAAGTTGAATCCAAACACTAGAATACAACTCTTATATTTAATTATGTGGTTTCTTCAGGTTAATATATACATTATTATTAGTAAAAAGATATAATATCTATTTTTTAATGCTAAGGTTGGGGTTATAAAGAAATTGAGTGATATAATAGGTTGTCAATCTATTGGACCATTATCTTTGACTCTCTTAATCTTTGGGACTTTTAACAATGTCATTTGCAACAATATTATTGAAAGATTCCATAAAAAATTGTTTGGCTAGAAAGGAAAATGCTTAGCCAAGCATAAAATGTCCAACTTCTTAAGTCTTCACTTCAAAACATCACAGTTTATTGCATATACCTTCTTAAAGTCTCAATTTGTGTGGCTATAAATATAGAACAAATCTAAAGAAAAATTATATGGATATGATTTTAAGAAAAATATAGACTCTCTATGGTCAGCTAGGAAAATATTTGCACCCAAAAGAAGAGTTGAATATAAAGAGACTCAAAATATTAAAAAATATATATCTACTTTCTAAGATTAGCTAGTAGTTTCTTCAAGGCTTTAAATATTGGTTGAACATCCTAGAGGCTAAGTACTTATATAGTTATTACACTAATACCTTCCTCCATGAGAGGGTCTCCCTTGTGGATCGGTCAAATGGAATAATATTCTAAAATATTGTGGGGTACTTAAGAAAAGGATTTGCTAAGATTGTTGGTAATGATAAGGATATCCTATTCTAGAAAGATATTTGCAGGGGTGATCTTTCCTTCTCCTCTATCATCATACAAAATGGATAAGTTGACTTCTTTGGTGCATGATTTTATGATTATACAATTTGTAGAAATGGTAAATCTACTTGGAAATTCCTGAAAAAATTATTGATCATAAACAAACAATTTGGACATAGTTTTCCTACAAAATGAGAAAGGATTATTTAATTATATCACTAATAATTTTGGGTATATCTCTCTTCTAAATCAATATGTAAGCTTGTGGAAGCCCAATACCTCTAGTGATCTCTCTATGAGATCAATCTATTCCTTGTTAGAGATTTCTCTTCTCAAACCCAATTGATTAATTGGAAAACGCTTTCAAACCCTAAACTTAGCCTAGAAATTAATTACTTATGGTGGATTGTTGTTCATAATACAATTCTCACTATACATAATTTGAATAAGAAAGGCTTACAATTCATCATTTTATTTGTGTGTGTATTTATATTTATATTTATATGTATGTATGTGTGTGTGTGTGTGTGTGTGTACATATACATATACATATATACATATATAGAGAGAGATATGCATAAATATATACATGTGTGTGTGTGTGTGTGTTTGTATATATATATATATATATCTCTCTCTATATGTGTATATATATCTATATAGTTATAAATATGTAAACATGTGTGTGTGTATTTATTTATGTATGTATGTGTATATGTGTGTGTACATACATACATACATATATGTGTGTGTATGTCTATTTTATATTTACACACACGCACACACGCACACACACGTGCGCACGCGTACGCGCGCACACACACACACACATTTATCTTTTTCCTTGGTTTCTTTTTCTATTGTTTGAGTGGTCTTTTTCCTCTTTTATTTATTTATATATTCTTCGATCTTTGTATCACTTATATTAAGGATGTGCTTTTGGTTACAGTTTTTTTCATTTTGTGGAGTTTTATTGGGCTTTTGGCCCCTGTTCATCAATTTTTTACTAGTAATTTTAGATTGACATTTTGATATGATTGTTATCTTACTTGAGGTCACACGTTATCATAAATTTTAATTTTTTAGCCTTTCTCTATCTTCATTGTTCTTTGATGCTTGGATCTCTCTAGACCTTTTAGTCTTTACTTGTAGATTGGGTTCTCTATTTTAGTAATTTCCTTATTAGGTGTTTATTTTACCCTTGCATTTTTTTCCCTTTATTAGTTTTGAGTGGGTGTCTTATGGTTTTCATGGAAACCAATGTCTCTACCTTCCTCATCCATGCTAATTGGGTAAAAGCACAAACTTGTATCACCCTTTTATAAAGGAAAAGGCTAACAAAAGTATAATTGTTCATCTTCAATGACATAAAAATGGTAGTATTATTTAGAATTTGATAATGAAGTAAACTAATGAAATGTGTAGAAATGGATGAATTCTAGGATTATAATTTTTAATAATTATTTGGAATAAGAATTGATATATTTTCCTAATTTTTAAAGACAATTTTTTACTTGCTAAAAAATGTTGAAAATTAGGGCTCTAGTTCCCACCACAAAATAATGTGGAAAAAAACTTATTTCTCTTCGATCTTAGATTATGTTATAGATAACATATATATATCTAGAAAAATCAAAAATTAAAATTTTCTTTAGACCTATATTTTATCTTTTATAACAATTCAAAATTAACTCATTTGAAATTGATAGTTTTCATCTCCCACCACATTCTTTAAAACAAATCTTTTCTAACCAAAAGAAAAATTATGCATTCTTGAAGAGGACTCTCTCCTCTGGAATGTCATGTGATTTTTAAATTTTTTTGATATGATTTAATATTTTTTCCTTTCTCAAACTTGACATCTTCTGGAGTGTTAAAATACGTACCTGTAGAATTTTTTAATTACAATATACTATATCTAAAATAAAACACTATAAACTCTATATGAGAATATTCTTGACTTTGAACTCTATAAAATGATATTTATATTTTATTAAAATAATATCATTAAAAAATAGTAAGAGTTATTGAAATTATTTTTTTCTAAAATAATTTTATTTCTTTAGTAATTAGATACAAAACTAGTATAAAACATGCATTTGATAGATATTTCCAATTGGAAAAGTGTGAGACCATATATAACTTAGATAGAGTGAATTTGTCTAGATCATATGTTTGAAAAAAAAAAGATTTTTAAATAGAAATACTCAAATTTTTTCGTTCTGATAAGTCAACCTAAAAGGTGACATGGCTTTGTACTTTTACCCAACTATCAAGACACATTTACTACACATATCAAACTTAAGAACTGGAACAATGTCCTTAACCCTCTTGAGAAATCCATTAGAAGGGTTGTTGAGAAGATGATGGGGGACACTTATTTAAATAATGAATTTAATGTTTGGATCAAAGGGGAAATTGTAGGTATGTTCATTCCTCTATTGCAATTGGCAAATTTTAATACGAAGGAAATTATCAAAATCATTTGTTGTATTTTTGTGAAAGATATTTTGAATGGAATAGAATTAGAAATTTATAGTATAGATGATAAAATGAAAATATCCTTTGTTGAGTTTTGTATGAGAGCTAATCTTGATAATATGGAAACTCTAAGAGCATGTGTTCATAGTCCTATCATGTTCTTTAAGGATAGAAAACTTTTCAAATCCCAAGAGTCCACAATGGAGAGAAACATTCACTTCCTTATGAGAGGCATAAATAGCACCCATAATGAATACAAGATGGATTATGGATTACTCGCAAGCAGAAGGGTATGAAATTCCCCTCTCATATAATGAAAATTATCAAAATAATATTAGGATCCTCTCTCCCTTGGTTAGAAAGAGAAATTGAGGTTTCAAAGATCCTATTAGAAAGTTCCAAAAAGGTAAAGAAAAGATTGGTGTTGAAGAGAATGTGGAAGAAGATGGGGATTCTTAGGAAGAATTGATCATCATCTGCAAGAGGTATCCTTCTTAAGATCTTCTTTCACATAAGTTGTCTCTTTCATATATCTATACAAAACTTAATACTTGGTAGATTATCTTTCACAAATGTATGGTAGTATAGTATAAAATTTATTATGCACTTTCTAACAATCTAACTTCCTAGACATAGCTTTGTTAACATTAAAAATATCACTTAAGCATAGTATGTTTGTTAAGCTTCTTTAGTTGTATCCTACTCTAATTTTGTATGAATTTGGTTTATTGCTCTTTGTCTTGTTATGTTGATGGGCTCTGTGTAGTATTCTTATTTTTTATATTTTTATTGTATATGTATTTATATAATCTTCATATATTTATATAAATAAGTAGAATCATTCAAATTTATTTAGATTTATATATAAATTTATACAATTATATATTTTGTGTTTGTTTTGTATTTTGTCTCTATCTGGCAGAATATGTTATTCATTAGTTTTTAATAATATAAGGCTTTAGTTAATAGAGTATGAAATTTCCAATTAGGAAAGCATTGAATTCTGAAGGCATTAATCACTATAGTTGAATCACCCTCAATTTCTATTCAATTGAGGTTAAGATTAGAGCACATTCAAAGGCCTTCTTTCAGAGCTCTTATTTATGCTTCATTATTAGTAGCCTTGCCTATTGCTTTTGAGAAACTTGTGAGAAACTCTCCAAGATAGTTTCTAATACAACATCCAATCTTAGCTATCAACCCAAGATTACCTCTTGAGGCTCCATCAAAGTTGGGTTTTATCCAATTTTCTAAAGGGGAGTCCAAACACATTAAGCTCTTTTCTCCTTACTATCCTTACCTCCCTTACTGTGAGAAGGTGGGAGTTTTAGACCAGTCCATTAATTTCTCATCTTGTCATCCCAAGAGGATATTAGTAGTGTTGTCCAATTAAGACTCAAGATTCTACGGTTCAATGTTTCAATAATGGAAGCCTTTGTTTTAGCATAAAGTCAGGCACATGAAACATGCTCAAGTTCTTAAAGATTCTTTTGTTACTCTCCTTCTATAATTTCCAAAGAATTGTGGAAGGAGATATGATCCATAAACTATGATATACACAATCTAAATTTGTCTTATGGGTAAGTGCACCAAGTTGTGGTACCAAAAGGGGGGTATAAGTGGACACCTTTTTCCTAAAATCAGCAATTTCTAAACTTCAACAAGAATTTGAAGATAGTTATGATCAAAATTTTAAGTTATGACAAAAACAAAAGTCGTAGTCCTTTGAATCTAGTTTCTAAACTACTAATATTTTTTCAAAATGGTTTAGTTTTAGGTCCTCAAAAAAGGGGGCCACAGAAAATGGTACTATTTATTCCAAAAAAACATAACACAGTACAAAGTGTGGCCCCCCTAAAATTTTAACTTTTTTTTGAAATTCTTTAATCTCTTTGGTCAAAAGTTACTTAACATTATCCCAAAAATTTTGGGTAATTTTATAATGTGTATTTTTTTTAATGAATTTTTTAACTAGACACATCCCAAAAATGTGAAATATCTGTGTGCTCCCCTAGAAATAATTGAAAACTAATATAAAATCAAAACTTTTTTTTTGCAAAGTGTGTAGAATGGAGTCTAGTTTTTAAAAAACTAAGTTGTTGCAAAATTCAATGAATGAGCTAAAATCTACAGCCCAATTAGGACATGGTGGTTTTTGACAAAAAATGAACATACATTCAAAAGAAATTATAGATGAAAGGCTTGAAATAGTTCAAATTAAAAATAAATTATATGGTTATATAGCTAACACAGGGACCTACAATGTCATGTAACCTAATCTTATCAATGCCCAACCATGAGGAATCTTGAAAGAGAGCACACAAGAAAAATCAATCATATTTTGTATGTTTGTAGAAAAACACATCTTGGACCTGTTTATAAACTCCAAACCTTTAGGTTGGATATCCAAGGCAAAACCAAGCCTTAGGCTTAGTTTTAATGCAAAGCTTTGAATAGCGCATATGCCCTGCACACGCACTATTTAAAGCATTTGAATTTTGGCCTCAATAGCACGTGCGAGCAATAGTGCGCACACACTATTGAGACCTAAATAGTGCATAGAGAAGGAAGAAGAGATGCAAAGCAAGAGCAAGAGAGAGTGGGGTGGAGATGGCTATGTGTGTGTGTGAGAGAGAGAGAGAGAGAGAGAAAGTAGGGGATGGGAGAGGGGAGAGAGTAGGGGATGGGAGAGAGAGAAAGTGAGAAAGAGTAGGGGTAGCAAAGAGAGTATGGGATGGGAGAGAGAGGAAGTGTGACAGAGAGTAGGGGTGGCAAAGAGAGAGTATGGGATGGGGGAGAGAGATTGAAAGTAGGGGATGGGAGAGAGAGGAAGTGTGAGAGAGAGTACAAGGTGGGTGAGAGAGATTGATAATAGGGGATGGGGAGAGAGAGATTGAGAGTAGGGGATGGGGGGGGGGAGAGAGAGAGAGAGAGAGAGAGAGAGAGAGAGTAGGCAGTGGGAGACGGAGTGGGAGAGGGAGAGCAAGAGAGAGGAGGATGGGAGTGCATGTGTGTGAAAGAGAGAGAGTAGGGAATCGGAGAGGGGGGAGAGAGAGTAGCTCGAGAGAGAGTAGGGGATGGGAGAGAGAGTAGGTGATGGGAGAGGGAGTGGGAGAGGGAGAGAGGGGGGATGGAAATGTGTGTGTGTGTGTGTGTGTGTGTGTGTGAGAGAGAGAGAGAGAGATAGAGAGACAGAGACAGAGAGAGTATGGGATAGGACAGAGTGTGAAAATGTGTGAGAGAGTAGGGGGTAGTAGAGAGAGAGTAGAGAGGGAGAGAGTAAGAGTGAGAGTGAGAGAGAGAGAGTAGGTGGTGGGAAAGGGAGTGGGAGAGGGAGAGTGAGTGAGAGAAAAAGTAGGGGATGGGAGAGGAGAGAGGGGGGATGAGTGTGTGTGTGAAATAAAGAGAGTAGGGAATGGGAGAGGGGAGAGAGATAGAGAGATTAGGGGATGGGAGAGAAAGAGAGTAGGAAATGGGAGAGGAAGTGGGAGAGGGAGAGAGAAGGGGTATGGGAGTGTGTGTAAGAGAGAGAGAGTAGGGGATGGGAGAGAGTGTGAAAGTGTGAGAGAGAGTAGGCGCGGTAGAGAGAGAGTGAGAGTAGGGGATGGGAGAGAGAGAGTAGAGAGGGAGAGAGTGAGAGAGAGAGAGAGAAAGAGAGAGATAGTAGGCAGTGGGAGAGGGAGTGGGAGGGAGAGAGAGAGGGGGAATGGGAGTGTGTGTAAGAGAGATAAAGTAGGGGATGGGAGAGAGTAGGCAGTGGGAGAGGGAGTGTGAGAGAGAGAGAGAGAGGGGGGGAATGGGAATTTGTGTAAGAGAGATAGAGTAGGGGATGAGAGAGAATGTGAGAGTGTGAGAGAGAGTAGGGGGTGGCACAGAGAGAGAGAGAGAGAGATTAAGGGATGGGAGAGAGTGTGAGAGAGAGTAGGGGATGGAAGAGAGAGAGAGTGAGAGTAGGGGATGGGAGAGAGAAAGTAGAGAGGGAGAGAGAGTACTTGAGAGAGAGATAGTAGGTGGTGCAAGAGGGAGTGGGAGAGGGAGAGAGAGAGGGGGGATGGGAGTGTGTGTGATAAATCTAGAGAATAGGGGATGGGAGAGGAGAGAGGGGGGATGGGAGTGTGTGTGTGTGTGTGTGAAAGAGAGAGAGTAGGGGATGGGGGAGAGAGAGTAGGTGGTGGTAGAGGGAGCGGGAGAAGGAGAGAGAGAGGGGAAATGGGAATGTGTGTAAGAGAGAGAGAGTAGGGGATGGAAGAGAGTGTGATAGTGTGAGAGAGAGGTGGTGGTAGAGAGAGCTCGTACAAGATGGGAGAGATAGAGTGAGAGTAGGGGATGGGAGAGTGTGAGAGAGAGTAGGAGATGGGAGAGAGAGAGTGAGAGTAAGGGATGGGAAAGAGAGAGTAGAGAGGGAGAGAGAGAACTTGAGAGAGAGATAGTATGTGGTAGGAGAGGGAGTGGGAGAGGGAGAGGGAGAGAGATGGGGGGATGGGAGTGTGTGTGACAGATCTAGAGAGTAGGGGATGGGAGAGAAGAGAGAGAGGGGGAGTGGGAGTGTGTGCGTGTGTGCGTGTGTGAAAGAGAGAGAGTAGGGGATGGGAGAGAGTGTGAGAGAGAGTAAGGGTGGTAGAGAGAGAGTACGAGATGGGAGAGATAGAGTGAAAGGATGAGAGAGTGTGAGAGAGAGTAGGGGATGGGAGAGAGTGTGAGAGAGAGTTGGGGATGGGAGAGAGAGAGAGAGTATGAGTAGGGGATGGGAGAGAGAGAGTAGAGAGGGAGAGAGAGAACTTGAGAGAGAGAGAGAGAGATAGTAGGCAGTGGGAGAGGGAGTGGGAGAGGAGGAGAGAGAGGGGGGATGGGAGTGTGTGTGAGAGATCTAGAGAGTAGGGTATGGGAGAGGGGAGAGAGAGGGGGGGATGGGAGTGTGTATCTATAAAAGAGAGTTTAGGGGATGGGAGAGGGGAGAGAGAGACTAGGTGGTGGGAGAGGGAGTGGGAGAGGGAGAAAGAGGGGGGGGTGGGAGTGTGTGTGTAAGAGAGAGTAGGGGATGGGAGAGAGAGTAAGAGGTGGCAGAGAGAGAACGGGATGGGAGAGAGAGAGTGAGAGTAGGGGATGGGAGAGAGTGTTAGAGAGAGTAGGGGGATGGAGGGGCGAGAGAGAGAGATAGTAGGTAGTGGGAGAGGCAGGATGGGAGTGTGTGTGAGAGATCTAGAGAGTAGGGGATGGGAGAGGAGAGAGGGTGAGAGAGAGAGTAGGTGGTGGGAGAGGGAGAGCGAGAGAGAGAGAGAGTAGGGGATGGGAGAGGGGAGAGAGAGAGTAGGCGATGGGAGAGAGTAGGCGATGGGAGAGGGAGTAGGAGAGGGAGAGTGAGAGAGAGTAGGCGATGGGAGAGGGAGAGTGAGAGAGAGAGTAGGGGATGGGAGAGGACAAAGAGAGTAGTGAGAGAGAGAGAGAGGGATGTGTTTTGAAATAGTGTGTATGTGCTATAGTGTGTACGCACTATGTGAAATCACCCAAAAATGGTCAAAAAGAAACTTTGGGGCCCATTTCATCCATTCTCTACTTTTGGTCTATTGTGCATTCTGTTATTCTGACAGACATCATGGGTTTCAACATAGAAAACACTATTTGAAGACTTTTTGAAGGTAGCAAACACCGAATTCAATCATTGGATATGCGATTTGAAGACTTTTTTAATATTCCTTGTATAAAAAAGGTTAGTGCAATCCTTTTTAAATATTGTTTGTTGATATATAGATACAAATTTGATTATAATTTGACATGTTGTTTAATAAATAGTGAATTCATTGAAATTTGTATGTTTGAATGAAACGTTATTTTGAAATGGTTAGAAATTTGACAAGTTGTTTGATATATATTGTGTATTCATTCAAACAATTGTAATTTTTATATGTATTTGAATAATTTGTAATTTACACATTGTAAGTAATTTAGATGTTTGAATAATTTGACATGTAGAAATCATCATCATGCTAAGGAAGAAACCAAAAACTCAAATAAATGAAGATAGGGAGAGAGATTTGGCAATTAAAAGAGATAAAATGAAACTACTACGTGAACAAAGAAAATTGTAAAGCAATAATGAAGAATTGACTTTTGAAAAGGATCAAGAACCACCAGTACAAAGAAATAAAGAGGAATAATTGGAAAGACAAAGAGAATGAATGAGACTGTTATGCTCAAGAAGACAATTGAATTGTGAAGCTACACCATCTTCCAATGTTGGAGTCATATCATCCTCTCATGTTGAAGAGACACTAATTTTTAGATCCGACGATGTACACACTCCATCATGTCATGTTGAAGGCACAACATCAACACATCAAGTAGGTGATATTACATCTTTTGCATCTTATTGCCAAGGCACATCATTTTCGGTAAAAGGTATGCAATACACTCAACCTTATGTTGATGTTCAAAATGTTGAGGGAATGGAAGATATTATAACACCTTCTAGAATTTATTTTACAAGATCAAAATATTTGATTGATATTGATACTAACATTTTGAAATCAATGTCTGACAATATTAGCAAGTGTACTTGTCAAAGAAAAGTTAAAAGTATGTGGAGATTATTTTTTGAAGAATTAAATATTACAGGTCAATGTCAATTATTTGTTGAAATGATGAAGAATTTGAAATTTAGGCCTATCATGAAGATTCTTGGGCTAAGAACAATGGACGATTCAAATAAAAAAAGTATTGTAAAGAATCTAATGAGTGCTTATGACAAAGTGGATTCTAAATCATGCACCAAAGATAGTAATATCACAAGATGAGTACTTACATCAACAATAGTAAGTAGCCAAATGAAGAAATCTCAACTCATGAGAAAGACAAGAAAAACATTAAAAATTGGTAGAGGTACTCTAAGGAGAGCCATGCTAAGGTGTGAGAGATTGGAAGATCCAACAAAAAATGAGTTATGGACATTTAGCGATAGACTACCGCGAAAGGATTAAAAAATTAGTGAAGCTTTGAAATCATTGATCAAATATTTTTGGAAAAATAACACACGTGTTTCCCCTAATCAAAGAGTTGTTGTAAGAAGGAGGATTGGTAGCCAAAATCGTGACCCACATGTGAAACATTTTTTGGACTCAACATAGACAAAAAAATTTGCAAAATTTATTGGTATGTATTCTCAAATTCAAATAAGTCAAAGATTTTTTGAGATGGGTAAACCTTTTTATGTGAAGATAAATCACACATGCACAACTTGTTGTTGTAGGATACATATTGAATTTTCTAACCATCTTGATATTTTTAGGCATATATGTGTGTTTTTGCATTTTGAGTTTATTTTGCAGGATTGTGACATGAATGAGCCACCAAGATCTTCAAAGGAATTCATATCCAACATTTTATGTGAAATAGGGGATGGCCAACAATTTTACAAGACATCATGCTTGGATGGTACATTCTTATTTTGTGGTTCTTTTCAACTTTTATCAACTTGTCAACATATGGACAGTACACATGCAATTGAAAATGAAATAGTAGATTACGAAAAATTTAAGACAGTGGCATATGCTTTAAAAGATGGTAAATAGGGTAAAATATGTGATTTAGTCATTGAAAAGATTCCAATGTATGAGTTCATGAAGATTTTTTGTGAAAATATTATTTACGAGTATGCAAGGCATACACATAGAGCTCAATGGCTAGATTTGCAATTCAAGTTGTGTGAGGATACATTTCCACTAGATACCATTGTTTTGGTCATAGATTTCATAGAGAACTACACACTACAACCACAAAATGAGGTGCAAGCAAAGTATTATACTTCTCAACAGGTTTCCATATTTTTTCACATAACATTCATGCATTCACCTACAAGTACAGAGGATGATAGAAATATTTTGAAGGAGTACTATTTTTACATCAGCAATGATCGATCACATTGTACGGAGTTTGTACATGATTTTTTTCAACTATTTTAAGGAGAATTGGCTAACAAGGGCATTACATATCGGTAGCACGTTATTTGGTCAAACAATTGTGTATCTCAATTCAAGAATGCACAGATGTTCTATTGGTTGAGTAGGATGCACAAGTTGTGTAGAATTCAATATATGTGAAATTTCACAGAGGTTGGTCATGGAAAGGGAGAGCACAATGGTGTAGGCACATGCATCAAAAGAGCCATGGCTCATGAAGAACTAAAGTAAAAATATGGAGCAATATTGATAGATGCAAAATCCATTGTCCAGTGGTGTAACACTACAATGGGTCCAAGTAAGGGAGGCGAGCCTACGGTTCATAAAAAATTTTGGTTAATAGATAATACTAACATTGCACCATATCAGGATTATTGCACACTAACAAGATCCAATGAGTTGCACTCTTTTAGAAGCTCCGATGTAGGTTCATGGAGTATCCACACACAAAAAATGACATGTTATTGTCCATCATGTGTAGAGAAAAATTGGGATGACTGTGAGTTAACTAAATGGGTGGACAAATGGGATATACAGGTTTTCAACCCAATTGACACCTATCATCCCCCACAAGCATTGGAAACGGTAAAGATGGATTCATCTATTAACTTTGACTGGTTGTCTGATCTAGTGTAACCTGGTAATATATGTATGTATGTATGTATGTATGTATGTATGTATGTATGTATATATGTATATCTTTGTAATTTCAATATGTAACTTTATAACTTTTACCTAAGTATTTTCTGAATTAATGACCACATTTTGTACATTTGTCACAGTAGGCCATGTTTTTGTTGTTATTACACCTAAAGACAATGAAGAAGGGATAGATTATTATTTGTGTCATTGTGTCCAAGCCAAAAAAAAATTACATCACTCGGTTATAGATGCTAAAGGTTTAGAGTACCATGTCAGTGTGGTGGTTGTAACCGGCACATGGCTTAGATGATATTCTATGAAGAACCCTAACTTGTGGTTATTCGAGGATTGGCAAACAGAGAGGAAGATTCTTCATTATTCAAACCTTGTTATCGTATCAAATGTCCACTTGATAAAATATAGTGGAAAACCACATAATAAGATTCTTTGGAAAGTTCACAAGTTAGACCATGAGGCAATACTTGAGACATTAAAATGTAGAGTAGATCCAATTGGCTCATTAGATTGAATAGGGAGAGAGGGAGAGAGAGAAAGAGTGATCAATTCCAAGATCCAAATACAATGTTGCAACCTCTTCCCCAAGACTATCCACATGACAAGGTGGGTATTGTTATTATGTGTAAGTGATGAGATAAGTTTAAATCATAGATTTTATATTTTGATTTGTTTAGGATCTAGATACATTATTTGAATTTATATTAGATTCTTTAATAGGACCCATTTTTAGACTAGTCATTTGAATAAGTAAAAGTTTAGAATTTCTTGTTTAGATCAAAATGTAAGGAAAGAACATGAAATTTGTTAGAATATGAATGCTTTGTGATGTAAAGTCATGATTGTGTGCATGTAACTAGAAGCTTCAAACTAGAAAAAGCAAGGATACAATGGGAGAAGTTTTCAATACTCATCAAGCAAGGGTTAATCTTATCTTAGATTTTTTACCGTACTAATTCTTCATTTGCAGGTCACCAAAGAAGAGGGCTAATAAAGTTGAAGCACCAGTGATAAAGGGTGAGATGCCAAAATCATCTATGAAATGGTATTATCAATTCACATCCTCAATGTTTATTAGTGCTTTTTGTTCAAGTACCATTGTGTGTTAATCATCTTATGCCTGGGATTGCAAAGGATCACAATCATTAAAAAGTAAGAAGGAAAATAGGTCTCGATCTGATGATAATGGGGCAGTTATAGATATAGTTCTCTCTAAGGATAATGTTGATCAGTCGATGTATAAGTTGAGAGAAACAAAATACTTTTGATATTTTGATATTTTTGGGATGTTGTTTGCAATAATGTCAACACTTGATGAAACCAAATATTATGAGTGGAACTTAGTAGTTTTGTTTAAGCATGTCTAGATCCCTAAAAATAGTCAATGAAAAATACATTTAAAGAGGTTTCTTAGATTGTGCACATTAAATATCTCCATGTTAGATTTTCTAAAATTATTCCATACTATGATCTTGAGGTGACCATTCAGTTAAGCAATAAAATGATATTAAAAAAGAGGTGCAAAATAGAGATTCAAATACCTACTTCAAAAGCTACTACATTTGCATAAGAGACAATAGATCAACCTCCAACCACATGAGAAATGGTAGGAGAGATGACCATAGTAGGAACAACATCAGTTCTAGTAGCAACCATAGTAGGAGGGTGCCTACACTAGTACATTTGAGACCATTTTTTGACCATTAATGGTCAAAATTTTGACCCAATTTTTGACCAAACTTCGACCAACTTCAACCAACCCATTGGTCAGAATTTTTTTGGTCAAAATTTTGACCAACCTTATGTTGGTCAAAATTTTGACCAATACGTTGGTCGAAAAACCTCAATTGCCATTTGCAAGTTCTGATAAGAATTCGTCAAACTTTCGACCAATAAAGGTAGAAATTTCCACCAATGAAGGTCGAAAGTTTTGACCAAGCAAGGTAGAAATTTTGACCAACGAGGGTTAAAAATTTCGTGGATTAAGGTAGAAATTTTGACCAATGAAGGTCAAAAATTTTGACTAGTGAAGGTCGAAAATTTTGACCAATGAAGGTAGAAATTTGGACCAACGAAGGTCAAAGAAGTTAAACCAAAAAAGGTAGAAATTTTGACCAATAAAGGTCAAAAATTTTGACCAACGAAGGTAGAAATTTCTACCAACAGAAAGGTGTAAATTTTTTTTCAGGCATTCTATAAAACAATCACATGTCTTGCATATGATATGACATTTTGCATGCATCCTGCACTCTCTCATCCGGGCTGATGATGGATTACGGAGAGTGATCTGAAACCATGATGCTAAAAAACACACATAATCAAATCCAAAATGAACTTGCATTACAAATGGATTGTGGAAATCTGATATTGTTAATTTTGCATGCATGTCTACCAGGACAAATATATGTTTAAGTTGTGATTGTCCTGGTAGACATGCATGCAATTTTACCAATATCAGATTTCCACAATCCATTTGTAGTGCATGTTCATTTTGGATTTGATTGTGTGTTTTTTAGCATCATGGTTTCAGATCACTCTACGTAATCCATCATTAGCCGGATGAGAGAGAGTGCAGGATACATGCAAAATGTCATATCATACGCAAGACATGTGACTGTTTTATAGAATGCCTGAAAAAAAATTTACCAATGAGTTGGTCAAAATTTTGACCAGATAAATTTTGACCAATGGGTTGGTCAAATTTGGTCAAAATTTTGATCAATGAAGGTCAAAAAATGAACCCAAATGCACTAGTATGCTCGCCAAGTTGACTCTTTGAGTTCGGTCATCAAGTCACCCCACCAAAGTGCCTCAACAAGGTCAATCTTTAGGTCTACTCATCGAGCTTACTCACCAAGTCATCTCGCCATGTCACATCTCTAAGTGGCCTCGCTAAGTCGGCTCGCCAACTTGCCCCACCAAGTTGCCACTTTAAGCCCACTCACCATGTTAGATCACCAAGCTGGCTCCCAGCCAAGTTAGCTCACCAAGCTGACAATTGAAGTACGCTCACCAAGTTGACTCTCTAAGTTCACTCACCAAGTCTACCCCCTAGGCCAACTCTCCAGGTCAGCTCACCAAGTCACCCCCACCCAGTCACCTCAACGAGTTGACTCATTAAGTCAGCTCACGAAGTCAACTCACCCAATGGTTTTACCACCTTGCCCCACCAAGTGGGCTCACTCAGTGTGCTTACAAAGTTGCCCCATACAGTTGCTTCTCTAAGCTCGCTCACCATGTAAACTCACTTGGTCGACATGCCAAGTTTTGTCATCAAGTCACCCCACCAAAGCACCTCATCAAGGTTAGTCTTTAAGTACACTTAGTAGGTCAGCTCACCAAGTTGCTTTGCGAAGTCGCCTCACCAAGTGGCCTTGATAAGTCAGCTCACCAACTTGCACCACCAAGTTGCCACTTTAAGTCAACTCGCCATATCAACTTGCCAAGCCGACTCTCATAGTCAGCTCGCCAAGCTGACAATTCAAGTACGCTCACCAAGTCAACTCTTTAAGTTTGCTCACCAAATCTGCCCTAGGTCAACTCTCTAGGTTAGCCCACCAAGTCACCCCCATTGAGTCACCTCAACGAGTTGACTCTTTAAGTCAGCTCACCAAGTCTACTATTCAAGTACGCATGTCAGGTCGGCTCGCCAAGCCCACCAAGTCATGTCACCAAGTTGATTGTTCCAGCTTTGTTACTTTTATACCAACTAAAGCTGGTGCTTGGACTATTGACTTGACCTATCAGAGGCTCTGGAAATGATTCTTCTTTTACATTGACTAAAGGAAGTGTATAGCCTGAAATTTTTTTTGTACTTGCAGAGTTAAGGGCACTACTGAAAAATAGCCCAATTCCTGATGTCGATGGTTGAACTTCCTAAAATAAGAAAAGACGACATCAATGCATCAAGAAAATTGTTATGTGCTCTACTTTTCTAACAGAAATATTGGAAAAGCACCCAAATGCTATTGTAATAATCAATAAAGCACACAAAATAATAATATGAAAGATTAAATTGTATAATGAACATATAACCCAATCAGACTTAAGCCAAGAAATATGACATAACTTCACATTTCATTACTTTGTAAGTCCAATAAGCAGGAAAGCCAACCTAGTTTAATATAGTTTTTCCAATTATAGTTACCTTTTGGTCAACTTAACTAAATTGCTAATATAATAATATTTTTAGCTCAAAAAAGGGACATGTCCCCTTCTCAGTCTTAATGCATATTAAAAACTTGGTGTATGCAATGTAAAGGCGAAAGGCGATTCAATGATCATTAGCCATGCCATTCAAAGCAGGAGATTTTCAAACTGGACAAGCATCAATATTAAAAAAAAACATTGACTTATCCTATATCATCAGAGCCCTTTCCCTACACCATGTATATAGACTTTAGAGAAATCAATGATGAAGCAACTAATCAACTAACTATACCATTGATAAAGAAGTGGAGTGCGTAATTGACAAACATGTAGATGCGTAGAAATCTTTTGATACTACAAAATTATTAAAAAGTTGTTGTCTCCAGCATTGATCTTCAATCATATAGTTTGGCAAAGGGTAAAATTTCGTAGGATTTGGCCTTACACGATAAATTATTGATGAGCAGCATTGGTGACTTGAGAAGCATGCAAATAAACTGATTTCATAAAGAAACATAATGGGTGAGTACAAAAACTGTAATGACATTTATGTAGGAAGAATTATGAACATTAAGTTGAAAGTGACATCTATGCTAGTTGTGATATTCATATCTGTTGATATATGACAGCTTCGGTCATATTATCTTCATAACAAGTCTGAAACTATACCAGCTTCATATCTAAGTAAGTTGAATCATGTGCATAATATATATATTCAATATCTTGTATATGGATCAATTATATTGGATTCAGTGAGTTACTGAACACCAACTAATCGTGACCTTTCACAATTAAGAGCCATAACCGATCCTAAAGTTGCTAGTGAATATAATATATATATGATTTCCTGATGGGAAGATACACATTGAAATCAATAAATGTGACATACTTCCTACAGTTCAAAGATCATCATATTTGCAGAACAATACTTATCATCTTAATCAACTATCTCATTTTAGCTGGTATCAGAGCAAAATCTGGGAGACATAAAAGTTATAGTAGGATAGTCAATTGGCAGGTGAAAAGGATTCTAGTTGTCCTATATGAAAATAACTTCATGAAGCGATAATGGAAGAAGGGCGTTAACATTAGAGGAAGTATTTCAACACCACCTTAAAATTGCAATATTAGAGCCACTCGATCTTAGGGGTCTTTCGAAGGACTAAAGTTGAAAAAAAAATGGATTGCTGATAAACTTGAACTTATTATGAATATTTGGAGCACAGGTGGTGAGACAAGGAAGTGAGAGCACATGTCCCAAGTTTTAGATCTCCTGCACAGTGTTGTGAGATCAATGTTTGGACGTGTACTTGTGTAGGTCATAGTATAGGATGGAAAGCTTCAATGATGAATCAGAAGTCTATGTCACTCATGAATTTATATACAATGCTTCTTCACTCTTCGCATGGATGTCTTAGCATCTGTGGCACATTTTGGGACCACTTGTAGCTCCCAATCCATGTTCAGGTTGTTGAACACTACAAAACTCAGGTGAGTTAGGCAATCAATTATCAATGTTGTGATAGATGCAAAACATGTTCAACATTCTTGTTTGCACTTCAATGTTGCTGAACGTCGGAGGGAGATAAGATGGACAATGCCAAGAAGAGATATTGGAGAGTGTTTGATGTCAATGCTCATGGGCACCATGACTTGGGAATGTTAGAATGCCAATGGTTGATTAATGTCAGTTCTCAAGTCAGCACCAAATGTGGGCACTGTCGATGTTTGATGTTTGTTCTAGAATTGCAAATTAATCAAAGTTTGGATCACATGATGCTTGAATATGGTTGCTTCAAGGAAATGTCAAATGATGTGCTTAATCTGTTGATACAATGTTCTGGGAACATTCTGCACATCAAATGTCTAGTACAATCAACATTGAGATGATTTCTTTCAAGGCGCAGTAGAATATACTGAGCACTCCCTATTTAAAGATGAGGATTTGCAATGAACACAGTAGATGCTTGCAGATGATGCAAATTTAAGAGAAATACTCATCTTTCCAAGCACTTTTTGAATGGACTTTAGGGATGACACGACAGTGCTGAGCTGGAGATGTATCGTTGGGTTTGATGGATCTATATACTATTGGGGGATTGGGCTTGTTGGGTGGATGTGCAATGATATGACAAAGCTATGCAATAATTGAATTCTCTAGATTGAAGATAAAGATTCATGGTGGCTTGGTGTAGATAGCTCAGCCACGATATGAATGCTACCTATGTGACTCAACTGATCATTTGGAGTAGATTGGGTGGTTGCCAGGAGAGATATAAAGTAATAAACTTTGCATCAAATCAACCGAAGCTCTTGATTAATATCTTTCTTATGATTTGATTGATTGCATTTGCACCTACTGAGAAATCACCATAACATATGAGGCAATCATTGTTGGGTAGTACGAGCAGTCATCTAAGAAATTATCGCCATGCAAGATTACAGAATCATAATCAGAAGAAATAGTTTCATTTTTCAATAATGTTGTCCAATCTGCAAACTTAGTGTAAGAGAAGTCGCAGGGAAGGACTTCCATCAAGCCAACTAGCTTGGAGGAGAAGTAGGAAATGAAACTAAGACAATTCTTGAAGAAGCGTCTGATGAAAACTTTCTTTCAAAATCACAGGCTCCTGTGGCATTGAATGAAGAAGAAGTCACTATTGTAACTTTGAGGGGGTTTGGGATCTTGCATTTGAACACCCTCATTCATTTGAAGGCCCAAAGATATTTTTTTACAGGCACTGTACTTATGAGGCCTATGCCAAGTTCAAGATGTATCCAAAATTTTATAGTACAGAGGAAGTGAATGAGATCATAAATGATGAGTATGGGTTATCTAGAAAAGACTGAAAAGACTTTGAAGGGTTACTTGGCTTATTGTGGATTTGGACTCTTTTCTTACCTAAAGTAGTTGCAGCATTTGGAATCTTCTTCATTTGGTTTTATCAGCAATATCTACAAACTTGAGCTCACATGCACTAATTGAGCTGCCTAAGGAAGGAATTGTGGAGCATGATATCAGTGATAGGATAATGGATTATCTTAGTATTCCTCAGATGAATCAATTAAATGGATGCCACAAACTGGAAGGGAATGAGCCTTGTGATAATGGAAAATTGATGATAGTGTGATAGGGAAGAGAATTCAATAATAGAGGCTAAGTATACTTTATTTTCTAAGTATACTAACTTCTGCTAATTCTACTAACTGGTACTGATAATGGGGCTCCAGGACTACCACTCCTTGTCCATGCTTGCATTGTATTATTCTTAATGAGAAGGGTTCAAAAAAGAAGGCATTCCATCCAGGCAGACCAAAAGGTCAAAGGAATAACCTCCAACTTGAGCACCTGAAACAACACAAACAAAACCAAAGTAACATAACAAAGTAGAAAGTCTACATGTAAAACTGAGCAAATAGAAGCTAGCAACAAGTATGTAAGGAAGGGTTGGGTACTCCTAAAGCAATCTCTCCATGTAGATAAAAATGTTCCTAGTCTAAAACTCATGGACATGTAACAAAGATTTTGGAACTATTATCCATTGCTTAGCCACCTCAAAAGAATGCATACAAGTGGCTTTGTCAACTGGCCTTTTCCTTCACTTGATCGTACACTCTTTGTATTCTTTTCCTTTTATGTTCTTGGCTATTTGGATATCTATGATAGCTTGAACAACATAACATGCATTTTTCTTACCTGACAATGCCACATCATGTACATTAACATTTTGGTCTGCCGCCACGTCAACATGTTGAACACTTGGAACATGTTCCACTCCTTCGACATGATGTTCAACATGCTCTGAAATATTCAAAAAAATATTATCATGAGTGATGGATTCATTTTGAGCACTACACATGAAATATGAGTCAATAAATTTGACTCAAATACTACACAGTTAAATCATGATAGCAATATCAAAATATTTACTCTATGAGATTTGTTAGAACAAATGATTTATCAAAGTAGAGAGTTGGAAATCATTATCAACTACTGATCAAAAGCTTAAAGATCCCTATTTTAAAATAATGAATATGTTTCAGCAACCAGAGATAATCTTTAAAGTAGTGTTAGAGAAATAAGAACAAAACTATGTGAATGATCCAAATCATATAATAAATTTCCTTGCCAATCTATAAACCTGGTTCTCATTGCTCAAGAATACCCTAAATACATAATACAAGAAATGCAAACTACTATGATTTAATAAACAACAAATAGCCAAGAGAAAAGTCTCAGCTCAAACAAACAAAATCTCATATACACTGCAATGGAATTGAGCAGCAACACAGACACACCTTCCAGTGATGAAAACTATAGTTATGGATTTTCAAATCATACAGTAAAATAGCCTCAATGATCTGAAGACCTGGTGGTAATGGCTCACAAACTAATATCAGTCTTTAAACAATACATTTTCTAAAAGATCTGCACAATGAGCATAGAATATATGTTTCGATAAGAGCATGCTTGGACAATAAATGGAAGGAGAACATTTCATATTTCTGATTGCATAATTAATTTCCAATAGAAAATTAATACCTCCACCACTATAATGCACATTATGGCCTTTGTCACGAGCAGGTTCTGTGGTAGGATATGAAGGCTGCAATAAAATGTTATGCACATTGTTATGTAGTCAATTTACGTTCAAAACTAATACCAAAAAAAGGATCAACTATTCAATTTCATTTACTTTTCATCTAACCAATTTACCTGTGAGCTATCATTTGGTGAACTAGATTCTTGAGCAAGGCTTATAGATTCTTTGAGTAGGCGTGCAACCATGAATTTATAGCCTTCCTTCAAGGCAAGTTTTCTATCTTCATCTGTGACCTCCACATTGAATTCTGTGCCCTGTATTTTTTGCTTAATATCATCAGTTTTGTATTTATGGTTTCACTAAACAAAATTTTTTGCAACATTATATTAAAAAAAATTATTTCATATCATTGCTCCTACTTACAAATCGAGACTGGAGATTCATATAGCCACCAGAGCCAAGTTTGTATTGGCCAAACTTTTCTACTCTCACTTTTGTAGCCACGGATGTGTCCTGCAATCTATGAACAATTTCAAACATCTTAGATTATATATTTACAAATATGAATAATTAGTGCATGATTACAATGTACTTAATACTATCATGACATACCTCTTTTTGCCCTGTGTTGCTTCATTACCTCTATCTTCAAATTGCCTTTTCTCCTTTGCATCTTCTACTATTTCATTCCACTCCATTGGTGGAATCATAGTTGGACGGTCGTACTTTGGGTTATCCTTAAGAGCCCTTCTATATTGATCCCTCACAGTCTTTATATGCTTTGCTGCTCTTTTGAGAAGTAGGCCATTGTCAAACATGTCTTTTCCAAATTTCTCGTCAAAAGATGCAATGAGCTTATTTTTTAATTCCATGGTTTGTAAATTCCACCTTTTTAAAAACAAATAGATTGTTAGATCAATAGCTTTAATATATTACAATAAATGAAAGAAAAGAAAAATTATGTAGAAATGATATGAAACTACGTACCTTTTACGTATAGTGGGTCCGAATAGTCTCAATGTCATATGAAAAAGATGTTCAAAGAAAACATTATTACCTACAAAAACATAAAGGATTTATCAGTCCAAAACGAGTAATATAAAAATAGATTTTTTTTACACTTTAAATAAAAACAATTTTAAAGCACCTGGAAGCTTTCATTCTCTTAATGGAAACATAGTTTTCTTATTCAGCAATAATGTCCCTTCATATGAACCAGTACTAATGACACGAACTGCTCCAGGAAATGGATCAACTTCACCAGTACTGCTCTCTGCTAGTCTATCAACTGAAACATCATGACAATTAAAGTAGACACCAAATGAATTAAAGCATACTTATAGATATAATCAAATTGAAGAAATTGACTAGCAAAAATGTTTTTTCCTCGTATTCCATTAAGGATTTAATTCAGGATAATCAAATAGTGTATTATAGATACCATATTTTTAGAATTCATGATATATTGTTGTTTATGTTTATGATAAGATAATGTGTGATTTTTAATCATCTATGTTTAGGATAGCTTTCAATGGTCCATGGTCTGTTATCACAGTGACAGTTCAAGAATATAAAAGTATCTATGCACATACATCGTACAAAAACATCGTAGAGAAACATAAAATACAAAATTAAAATATATTTTTTAAATGATGTTTCAGTTTACTTTTGGATTCAAAAGTTAGACTGTTTTTTCCATGTGAATCTAAAACATTAATTCAAAAAGTAGCACAAAATCTTGCCTACGTAGTATAATATATGTATGTATGTATGTATGCATGGTGTGTGTATGCATGTGTTTGTGTGTATGCAAGCTTCTGTAGACATCATTTAAGCACTGATATGCTACTTCGTTGTTCATCAACTTGTACAAATACATTACAAAATATAGCAAAACAAGGTTTTACCAGTTCTAGTGGGCATAGATGAAGATGTTTGCATGGCCCTTGTTGCTGACAATGCACTAGGCAATAGTGGACCAAAAACCGAAGGAGGAGTCTGCACATCATAATGAGTTGAGGAATACAATATTGTTAGCAAAGACATTTGCAATGGATAAAGATCAAATTGGATACTAGCTAGAAATGTCCACAAAAAAAAAGTAAGTGTTATAATGTTGATGAAAACAAAGTGCTACTTACACGAAGGTTGTGCGCAACGACCATCACCATGTTCACCATGTGATGTCACAAATGGCACAAATGTCTATACAAGTACACATAAAATTAGAGATCAAGATCCATAAGATAGTATAAAATATTCATATCTATTGAACTTCTATTATTGCTTTAGTCGAATTACTGCTTACCTGCAAAGATTGGATTCTACAGCCCAATTCCATTCTTAGTGCCTCTTTCTCCTCACTTTTGTCACCCTCGATGATAATATTAACAAGTTCATCAGTGTATCTTTGCTTGATTTGCTGGGTGATGAACACAGGGTCAGTACTAAGGGCAATGTTATGTAGATATGAAGCTCGTATTTCAAATCGCATTTGATCAGCAGTCATTCTAGCTTTTTCTTATCATTTGTGACATTAAATATCAGTAAAATTTCATCAAAACAACTCCAAAGCCATAAAGAAAAGAACATAATAATATGACATTTGTTTCTATATTAACATTTAAATTTACAATATTTAATGTTTACCTCTACTGAAGGTGTCTGAGATGGTGCATCCATATCACCCTGTGAAAAAAATTAGTAACTCTTAGAAATCAACAGCGAAATTAAAGTAATAGACTTACCAAAAAAAAATATTAATAATAAAGTAGATTGTATATGTAAATCATTTGTCTAAAGTTAAAAATTTAGTGTAACTAATGTGTATATCTAAAAAAGATTTGACATGTTCTACTTAATGTTTATATGTGCACATATGGTTTACAAAGAAAAGTTTGGTCGTACAAAACCCCATCATAGTTGACATTGATCCTAGCTAGACATTTCATTGATCATCATGATCTTCATCCATGTCATCATCATCATCACCATCTTCATCACCATCATCATCATCTTCATCACCATCATCATTATCACCATCATCGCCATGATCATGATCGTCATCAACATCATCATCATCATTATCACCATTATCGTCAGCATGACCAAAATCATCACCATCTTCTTCATCTTCACCACTGGGTAACTGTTGTTCCTGATAATCATTTACTTCCTCTTCTGCTTCTTCAATTTCTTCTTCTTTGATCACATTATACTTTATCGGCCTTCCTCTTGGGTCATTTCTAACAAAAAATGACCAACCTGGTTTCTGTGGAACACCAAAATAAAACACTTGCTCGCACTGGCTTGGAAGAACATAGGGCTCATCTTTGACTGGCTCAAATGACCTTGTATTAATCATAGTAAATCCACTATCATGTTCAATAACATTCCTATCAGGATTATTTCAATTTAGTCATAACCTGAATCATTTGATGACAAATAGAACTATTTTGAATGAATTAAAGTCACACTCAAGTATATCATCCAAAATTCCATAGTATCGATTTTCAGATTGTTGAGGATGTATGTCAGTTCTAGATGAAATATTGGTGACCGCAAAGAAAACACTTATCCCAGAATCACACGTTTTCTTCGTTTCATCTGACTTTTTGGTGCGAAATTTATAGCCATGGTAGTACATAGCTTTGTGGTGTTTGACCTGCAATTATTCAAACATGTCAAGAATATTTGCATCGATCTGTGAGTTGATATTAAACTTATGTGTGATTATTACTAATCTTATGCATACCTTTGTATCTCTTAAGCCATATATTAGATCAAGTACCATTTCTGTAACATTGGGATCTCCATTATGATGAGCTTCTTTAACCAATGATACAACACCATCCCATGTTAATGAGCGACCATTTTCTTGAGACTGCTCAAAATACCGTCATCCAATCAAGATTGTTTGCAATATACAAGTGTAGTGCATCCCACTCATGACCAACTATAAGGAAGACAATTACACTAGTTAGAAACAACTTATATATATTGATAATGAATAATAATTATTAAACTACAAAAAAAAAACTTATAATTACCTGTCACCCTCCTCAATCTACCTTTCCCCCTCAGGTACTCTCCTTCGAATTTGTCATTAGAGTTGGGATCCCAAATGTGATCTACATGGATATCTGCTGCAAACTTTGGAAGATATTCAATAATGTACACCATGGTCTGGTATATCATATATCCCTCTATCATAGAACCCTCAGGACGTGCTCTTTGTTGAACCAAGCCCTTCATAAATTTCAAGTGCCTCTCAACCATCCACATTGATCTAGCTTGTACAGGTCCACACAATTCAATCTCCTCAACTTGATGTATGAGGTAGTGTTCTTGAGCATTGAAAAAGGTTGGAGGTAAACAATTTTGCATTTCACACATAAGCTGTGGAATTTTTTTCTTCCAGTATTTTATGTCTTTTTTGTCAATTTCTTTAGATGATAACCACCTAAAAGAGATTCAACACACAAAACCACATAAACGAGATTTCAAATAAAATTATACAATAGATTTAAGAGACATCTACAAATCTAAGAAAAAACACTTCTAACCTTGTGTATTTTCCAAGATCATATATAACTTGTTTAATACTATTGTCAAACTATTGTGGAAGGGATAGAGGTAGGACGAACTGTAATCATAAAAAATGATCATTTGAATATATTATTAAATAATGCAATAGGTAGTACATTCAATCTTACAAATATACTGTAAATGGAGAATATGACTTACCTTGAGGAAGGTATGCCAATCATGTGTTTTCAACCCAGGCCCAAAATCACCTTTCTTTGATAGAAGAGTGCTTATATTTGCAGCAAACCCTGTTGGAAATTTTTTTTTTTTTATGACTTCTTTTAATGCATCACTCTGTTGCTCCGTTAATAACCAAGGAAGGGCGCTTGTATTTATGCAGTCTCCATTGCTATTTGATTCAATGGAAGCTTTTAGTGCATGATTGGATTCATGAATGTCGGTACAAATTTTGGCAATTTGTTCTCTATCATGCCTTCCATCCAACATTTTCCATAGTTTCTCTGTTACATTCTTTCCAATATGCATAGTATCAAACAAATGCGCAATTGGGAGATCCTTGTAGTACGGTAACCTACTAAATTGAGTAGGATAACTTTTCATTCCTCTAGGAATTTGGTCATTGATGCCTTGACAACCTTGACAAGCATCAATTACAACATTAGTAACTATAAGACAATATCAAAATACAAATTTTAAACTTCGGAGGACAAATTGGATATTACCTCGACAATTTAGTCGATCATATTCCAACTTCCATAAATGAGGTGTCATTCTTCATGGCCTTGATGATGTCTCTTCTTTCCCATTGAAAATATGTTTTTCAGCAATTCGATACCTATGATTACTATGGAGAAAGTGTCTAAATTCATCAAACACCTACTTTCTTAAAGTTCTCGAATGACGAGATTTCATCTTCGGACCACAAACTGGACATGCGAATTTTCCCTTTGTCTAAAGACCTACAAGATCATGTAGAAGTGGATCATGTACAATTATCATGTGCAACTTAAACATTTGATAGTAATGTGTAAGCATTATAACAGACCAAAAATATGTGATATTAACAATATAACATAACACAAAAATGAGTTAACCTAGGGGCATCATGTATTGTCCATACAAGCATTGCATGGAATTGAAATTGTCAATGTCCTATCGGTCTAGAGATGTCATACATAGTGATGCCATTCCATAACTTCAACAACTCATCAATCAGGGGCTCAATATACACGTTCATATCTTTCACTTGGTATTTACCTAGCAATTGAATGAACATAAACATTACATTATTATTATGACCATTTTCATGCGCTATTTATAAATTAATTTAGATAACTATAAAATGATAAAAATACCTCGCACAATCATTGACAACATTATGTGCTCCCTCTTTATGGACATCCAAGGAGGAATGTTATTATTAATAACAAAAATAGGCCACACTGAGTAAACAGATCTCATATCTCCATATGGATTGACACCATCCGCTGCCAATGAAAGCTTCAAATTATGAGGTTCTTCTTTAAAGTGTGACCATGTTTCTTCTATCTCTTTAAATGCAAAACCATCGGCAGGCATTCGCATAATGTCATCCTGACTTCTATTGCGTGCATGGTAATCCATAAATTGTGCCAAGGTGGCACACCTGAATAACCGTTGAAGACGTTGAATAATGGGAATGTACCGAAGAACCTCGTGAGGCACTTTTTTTGTTATTTGATCTAACCGATATCTACTACTATGACAATCAGGGCATTCTGCTGCAAATTCATATTGATTATGATATAGAATGTGATCATTGGGACATGCATGTATTGTTTGATACTTCATTCCAATCTGATCCATAATGTTAGATAATTATCGGTACGAACGAGGCAAAATGTTTGATGGTGGTAACAAAAACTCACTAATCAACCTACAACAACAAATATGCATTATTAATATAATGAATAGTAATTGTATACTAACATTGAAAATGACAAAAATGACATACCTTAGCATACGTGACATTGCTACATTAGATATATCATTCATAACCTTTAAGTTCACCAACAACACTATAGCTGAGAGTAGAGTTGTTTGGGAGCCTTCGTATAAGGGATCGTGTGCCTTCTCAAGCAAAGGTATATCAAGACCATCTTCATCATCATTATCAAATTCACTAGTACCATCATTGTGAGCCTCTTCATCACCTGCCCCAATACCATCTTCTTCAATCATGTCCTCTGGCACATTATCATCTTCTTCCATGATAGTGTTATCCTCAGCTTGGATATTCACACCTCAATCTTCCTCCAGTAGGAAATCCACATTCAGAAATGGACAAAAATTGTGGCCCCCTTCAACATGACCATGTTGCCTACAATGACTCTGGGCTGTTGTGATTAGAATTCTTCGAGTCATTAAGCCTTTACACTTCTTGCAAGGACAATAACATTTATTAGGTTTTCTTCGGAACTGATCCCACAATGCAGCCATTGTCTCATTTTGTTCAGCGTTCATATTGTTAGGCATGGTCTTTCTTCACAGGAAAATATATCTACAAATAAATTGGACATCATGTGATTAATGTTTATATCTGCACATATGGTTTTTCTTGATTAATGTTTTCAAATGTAACTAAAATGATCCTATAATTTCTAGAAGGCGTAGATGTTTGCAAAATGTGCAGTACCACCCTTCTACCAAAAAAACACACCTAGTATAGAATAATGGATAAGATCAAGACAACAATAATACTGGTCCTTCTATTGATACGCCTTTTGAAGGTTGAATAAGGTCATAATTTTGCTAACCCACTCTGTTTTATCTGCTATACTTTTTGCTTTCAGCACAATCACACTATGTGCTGGAATAGAAAGCCATGAAACAAAGATCAGCAACCATTTGAGCATAGAAGGTGCCAATTTAATATAAAAATATGTGCACTTGCAGTTTGAAACTTGAACCCCAAAAAGACACACACCTTTTAGTACTATTCTGTATGAAACCTTGTTGTTGATTTTGAATGTAAGACTTATAGCTACAGCATCAGAACCATTTGCCTTTTTTGAGTTTTTAGAACTTGATTTAGCTAGAGCTAGAGAATCAAAAGTACCATCATTAATTCATTTATTCAAAGACATTAATTCATTAAAAAATTTTGTGGTGCTTGCTAGATAATGAAGAAAACCAAATACTCCATATAAAATTACACAATGGATAAACAGACAAAAATAGTCAATCTCATTTTTTCGTTACTTGATTTAGAAGTTTAAAGGTTCCAATTACAAAACAATTTTTGTATCCTTCGGGGAACTTTTGAAAAAGACCAAAAGCCTTTACAATCACAAGAGATCAACTTATAGTATACTTAAATGTTAGTAAAGATCTGCATTGTAAAGTTTCCTGGAACAACTAATTACAACTAATTACAACTGCTGAAGAACATCATCTCATAAATTATAATGATTCTTGTCCATGGATTAGTTTGCTAAGTGTAATTGTAATTTAAAACTTGGCTCCAATGGATCAAATGTCGCTATACTTGGAATTGCCCCACATCTTGTCCATTTGTAAGTTTGATCTGATAATTTAGAATTCATAAAATAGTTGAAAGTGTTATAATTTTCTAAATAGAAGAAATATCTTCTACCATCATGGTACATGCTAGAAGGGAGAGAGAACATACAAAATTTAGTTGTGTTACTGGTAGAGTCCTTTGACTGTTAAAGTATCACTTTCATATGCTTTGACTTTTGAGACACAAAAATTCAAAGCTCATTGTTAAGATAGTTTCATATTATAGCAGATGATTTTTTTTCCATTTACATATTTTATTTTCACATTAAATTCAGTCTCTTTGGTTTTGTCCATCCTATTGTCAACTGATGCAATGGCTTCTTCTTCTAGAGTATTTAGTCATTTTTCTTATTTAAAAACTATGGTGATTAGCACTACCATTTTTTATTAACAAAAAGGATATACAACATACTAGTAAATGATGTCATTACAATTTTCTCAAGGTTTATTATTTCTAGGTTGTGTATGTTACTATCTAGGCTCAAAAGTTTAGTCTTTTTGAAGATTATCTTATACGAAGAATTATTAATGTTTATATTTCAATATGAATGTAAAGTAAAAATGTAGACATGAATACCTTCTTGGGCATGCTATAACTATAGAAGATTCAAGATCACATATGGAAAGTTTTAAAGTAGAATAAAGAATTGATAGTCTCAAGGGAGCTACAGCCAAGAGGTTAGGAATTTTGTACATTCTAACTATATATGTTAAGGAATCTTAATGGAAAGATCAAATTAAAGTAAGATTTTAGAGAGATTGGCTACAATTAACATGCCAAAACCTTTGAGAGTTATACGAGGCATAGGTGACTTGTAGATGGAAATGTATGCTAGAAAACTTGGTGCAGTTCTTTATTACTTGAGAGGGGATCTCAGTGATAGCAATCAGTCACTACCTGTGCAGTATTCTACATTAATGCAAACCTACACCGAACACCGGCAAAAGGAAGGAAACAGAGTTGAATTTGCATAGTCTACTCACAGCACCCACCTGTAGACACTTGGACCATTCTTGGCTCAATTTGTAAATCTCATTAAGAATGGTTCCAATTTTTGCCATCGCTAGATAACAAAGAGGGATGTCAGAGTCATTGCCAGTTTTTTCACCATTCTTTATGCTGAAACAGAGATTCAAAAATGCCTGTAATAAAATCTATCGGATCGCACGTGTAAAATTCAAAATAATATACATCCACTATTCATGTCACGTCATTCCCAAAATAAATGAAGATGCATAAAATAAATGCAACAATACTAATAAAAAGAGGATGAGGATAAACTAAACGTAGAAAAATGCTTCTAAATTGTCTAAAAGGCTCACTTAGATATAAACATCGGGGAAAGACTTCTTTTGAAGGCATGGAAGACTGGATAATCATAAGATAACCATAGTAAATTCTGGCCTAATATATAAGACAGTTCTAATATGCATAAAGGGAGCATAGGAATTAAGGAAGGATTGATGGAAGAAGGGAGGGGAAGATAGTAAGGAAGTACCTTCATTTGGTCAACAATGATGAAGAGTTTGACCTTATTTGAAGGGTGGTAATTGTGAAAGGTTGTGACCAATGCAAGGGGCACATGTGGTGAACAGAAGTGACTCTTACATTGTAAGATATAAAGAAGAGGTTTTGTTTGAGGAGGGCATCCAAGGGAGATAAAGTTGGGGAATAACATATTAATTTAAAGTGGTGATTCAATTTTTATGACAGGTGTTGAACCTTCCACGAATAATATATAAAACAAGAAAATTTTTTATGATCATTTACCATTCATCACTTCCAAATACATTAAATCAACACACAATCATCACTCCTCAATTTATGAATTACAAAATTCATTTAGTCATCATTCACTAACTATCAAATTGTCAAATCAAAGGAAATCATTCTATCATTCATCAAACATTAGTTGGGAATAAAACAGACTTGCAATCAATTCTTCAATTAATTCAATCTATGTGCCTGCTTTATGTAGCTTATCTTGCAAAGCCCGTTCATAAAAGGAGTGTAAGCAATAACATCAGGTGGAATTTCTTTCTTGTCCATTTCTGCCCACAGTTTAA
Organism: Cupressus sempervirens; assembly: GCA_028749045.1. NCBI lineage: Eukaryota > Viridiplantae > Streptophyta > Pinopsida > Cupressales > Cupressaceae > Cupressus > Cupressus sempervirens. Next base: position 351,458,933 of record CM053792.1, on the reverse strand, counting down.
AAGCTTGTTCTACATTACCATTCTTGAGATGTTCATCAATCAATACACTGTGTACAGTTTTGTCAAGAATCAAACCTTCTCCAAACATTTCCCTCAAAAGCAAATGTGCCTCCTATATATTACCTTCCTTGCATAACCCAATTGTAAGAGTAGTATAAGTAATCAAATGAGCCAAAATACCACTCTTTACCATATTATCAAATAGTTTGAATGCAACACTTGTGCAGGCAACCCTGCAGTGTCCAGCAATAATGATATTATACGTAAAGTTTTTTGGAGCCAGACCATTTAGAATTAGTTGGTTTAAGAGTCTGACTGCTTCTTCTAGCCTGCCAGCTCTACAATGACCTGAAATGAGTTGTAAGTGCACATATTAGGAGGTATGTTCCTTTCAAGTATGTAATGTAATATTTGATTGCCTAGCTTTTCTCTGCCAAACTTGAAATAACAAGCAATGAGAGTGTTGATCCCTAGAGCAACCTGGCTAATGTTGACAGAGAAATGTGCTTGGACATTGTAGGAGTGGATTGAACTTCAAGAAATTAATTTGGATTGTGTTAAGTATTTAAGGAAGATGAGAATTCTATGATAGTTGAGCAGCTATATGTGTTGATGAAGATTTCTCTATTTTTTATCAGAGTGTTGAGCTTTAGCATTGATGTAGCCCTACTCTCTCGATGGAGAAATCAATTAACCAAGATAAAAAGGAGAGTGGTGTTAGGATTTCCTTATTTTCTTGCCTAAATGTTTGTCTTAGGCTTCCTTTGGCCCTTACAGCTAAGAAATTTTGTGCTAGCAAATCAACATCTGAGCATCATACCTGTTAGGACGATATGCTATATTGCAGCTTGTGTAATGTGGAGGTATGTTTTAGATATGTAAAACTTTTCTAAATTGAATTTGCTTATCAGAATCTATAATTAGTGTGGATATTAAATGATTATCACCTAACATACCAATACTAATCTTCTTTAGTTTCAATATATTTTGGTTAAATAATATGTCGTTGCCTATGCAAGTGAAGGAGAAATGGATCCCAACTCCATCTATTTACAATCAAGTCATATTTTCTAGCTAAAAAATCCTTGTAGAACATTTTTGATGGATGCAAACACTTTTGATCAACAAGGTTTAATAATAAAGCATATGACAAGACTGCATATTAATTTAATGTGAGCATATATATACACAACCATATCACTAAAGAATCCCACTATCTATGCCCTAAATGACATGATGCAAATCCTTTCACTATATGCCGAATATAAAAAATATATCAAGAGACTGCACTCTATGCTTTAGATCTAAAGAATTTTGTTACCTGCTTCAAAATTATAGTGGTCGATTACTTGGAAATAATGGTACAATTGAACAACCACCACTAGAAATTATGTTCGAAATAACACAACTTAGAAGGAAAATACCATCAAACCGCCTTTTTTTCAAAATACCATCAAGTTAAACCCTTTTGCCACATACTCCTGGCCAAAAATCGCAGTGGTAGGCCTGTATCGGCCTAAAGAAACAATAGGCCACTAGAGCAGTTGTTTATCTTCCACCAGCCCAAGAAGTTGTTTACCTTGAATCTGCGGTGAAATAGCAGAGACAATTGATCGGGTGGACCGGGAAGTGGTGTGCACGAGTCTTATGGGCGCAATACAATAATATTAGGGTGGCAAACATAACGTATTTCAAGTTTTCGTTAAAGATGAACCAGGAAGTTGTTTACCTTGAATCCGTGGCGGAATAACAGAGACAGTTGATCAAGTGGACCGGGAAGTGGTGTGCACGAGTCTTCTGGGCGCAATAAAATAAGATTAGGGCGGCAAACATAATGTATTTCAAGTTTTCATTAAAGATGAACCCGTGTTGGTCAAAATTTTGACCAACACGGGTTCATCTTTAACCAAAACTCATCACAATTCGACCAAATTGACCCCAAATTTTCAAATGGTCGAAAGTTTTGGTCAAAAATTTGAGTCAAATGTACTAGTGTCTGCTCTTCTTCCTATTTTTCTCACAGTCTTGAGCACCATCTTCTGATCCACAAACCCAACAACTATTATCTTGTGCATGATCATCTCTATGTCCACAGTTTGCACACCTGCAGAGTTTTATGACAGAATTATCAGCTAAAGTTTGAATGATTTAACATATCTTATTTAATACCCTCCTTCCTTAGTTTCTCCATATTGATATTTTCTTTGGCAACAGTTCAAACAACAACAATTTTCATTCCACACATTGTAGCACTTGCAGGATTCATTCCATGAGCTGAGACAGTAATGATAGAAGTTTTGATGCCCATCTCCCCTTGCTTAACGATAAGCATATAACCTTTACAATATAAAGGAATGGAGCATCCTCAACATTAACAGTGCCCAATTTCTTTAATCCACTAATAAATGCTCACGCCAAACCATGTACACATTCTACATTTTTTTTCAATCCTTCCAGACCATGATAGATTGCATACATAGAAGATATATTGTAATTAATGCCTGTATCATGTAGATATTTCTAGTGGCATTATCTTGCCTGATGTGTTGCTCCCTTGTCTACATTTCCATCCTTACCACAGGATTCCTATGGGAATCCACATTAACTCCAATAATCCTCCCAGACATCATTCATTTTTACTCTTAAGATGTAACCAAGCAATATAAATGAGGGGCCCCCATAGTCCAGGGGGACACCAAATCTTTGAGAAGACCCAAAGATGATATCCACCCCAAATTGTTTTGTGTTGGTCTCATTTTTAGCTTGTCGCATGTTTCCCCAGTAAGACTTTGTGTTGCCTCCCATTATGACTCTAGTGCCCATCGGATAATGCATTGGTTTCTGGGAGATCTTGGGTTCATTCTTTACTTCCTTCGCAGTCCTTGACCCCAGTTAGAATCAGTTGTGCAATTGTTTCACCATACTAAGTATTGGTTCTATCTTATATCTCCTCTTAAACTATTGTAAAAGACTTAGCGAAACAGTAGTTGAAGTCATCGTATAGTGATCCATTATGTACAATGTGAGTCATATGGGTACAAAGTGGAGAGTGTCACCACTCGGTACATTTATGGGTGTCTCATACACTATGAAGTGGCAAGCACGTGTAGGTTGAGGTAAGTCCTACGAGGCATTGTTGTATACTATGAAGTAGTCATACAAGAAATATCACCTACCAGTACATCACATATTGCATTGGACTACCAGGTTCAATTATTGATGACGGGCCACACCACCCGTACCAACTCACAACCAAAAATGCAACAAGATGGAGATAGAGAGATGAAAAAATTGCTTCATAAAGCATCCATTAATACTTGAAATTCATTAAAAGAGATTACATTTGAAGAGCTTACAATTTAAGAACTTCTATTTCTCCAACTTCCATTCGAAGAGCTTCCATTTCTCGAGCTTCTTGAACTTGATTACAAATGATAATAGGCCTTTCTTAAATAGGCACTTCTAACCCAAGACATTACAAACACAAGCAATGTGGGATAAAAGGTAAATACAACTACCTTTAAATAAATATTAAATTCCCACCCAAATACAACTAAGCACCCAACAAATATTAAATACATGATTTAAGGATCTTTCCACAAACTTCTAAATTGCCACCTATACACCTTGATTAATGGAATGACAACTATTTTTCTTTTTACGCCACCTATGTGCCTCGAAAATAGAAATCTCCTTTTTTCTCCATTTTTTCTATTTTTAGTTTTTTAATTATTTTTCCTTCTATTTTCGTCACTTTCTCTCTCCTCCACAATTTTTTTTTTTTTTTTTTTTCCCTCTTTTTTTCTTTTTTTTTTTTTCTAATAATTTAATTTTCCCATGCAAGATACTCCTGCATTAGACTGCCTTGGTAGATAGAAAAGTGTGTCCCACACTTTGATGTCAAAAGAGAGATATAGGACCATCTTCATCTTCACCACAAGCTTCCACCTCAATAGGGACAAGAAAACCAACATGCAAATCAAAAACCAACATGCAAATCTCCCACATTTTTTGTTGATGCATGATGCTCCTGCATCCGACTCCCATGGTAGGGAAAATTTTGTGAATATGGATTCACAAAATGAAGTAGCCACTGTTGACAGATTTTTTTTCCTCTTCCTCCAACACATAGCTAGAACAAGTATCCGATGCCAATATATTTCCTTCTTTCTTCTTTTCCAACACCTAGTCGGAACAAGTGTTTGCTGCTGAAAATACTCCTTCGCAATGAACTCTATCCAAGTATAACTCTCATCCTCATCCAATCTTGTTGAATTAATTACACCTGTAATAAATCTAGCAACACCATACCAATCTTCCTTTGCATACCACACATGACTAACAAGATCCTCATGCAAAAAATCATCAATATCTTTTAAACTCATATCAAAGACAACATCCCATGATTCATAAGAATTTACCTGTTTGACATCTTCATCTTTGCTTGCCTCTTTCATGCATGTAACTACTTCACTTGTTGGATCTCCAACTAAGGCACTATATTCTTCCTCCATTGCTGCAATCTTCAAATCATCTTGATCTATTTCAGGTTCATAAATCTTGCCATCTTCATGCTCTTCCTCTTCTCATTCATCTTCTTCAACTTTAGGTTCGCAAATAATTTCCTCTTCATCTGCTTGCTCTTCCACTGGATCATCTTTCTTTTCCACATCCAAGGAATTATCAACATCCCTTTTCTGGTGACATGCTCTTTGTTTCTGCAACTCAGCTTCCAATTCATTCACTTGCTTCTGCAAATCAACTAGCAATGATTGTTGATTTCTTGCTCTAAATTTCTCAAGTCGAGGAATCCTCAGAATCCATCCAATCACAAAAGTCATCTTCTTCTTTCTCTTCTCCATAATCAAGTCTTCAGAAGACAAATCTCATGCAACACAAGAACCTTGTGCAAACTACCTCACAGTCGGCGATCTATCTACACAATCAAGAACTTAACAAACTTCAACCAACTCAAGGTCCTGGTGCAAACTGCCTCACGTTCGGCGATCTATCCGCACTCTCAGGAAAACCTGCTCTGATACCACTGATGATGGGCCACACCACCCGTACCAACTCACAACCAAAAATGCAATAATATGGAGACAAGAGAGATGACAAAATGCTTCATAAAACTTCCATTAATACTTGAAATTCATTAGAATATTCTCCAAATGGAAAAACTCCAAATTCTTACAATATAACAGAGATTGCTCGCTAAGAGCTTCTACAAGAAATTACATCCGAAGAGCTTCTACTTGAAGAGCTTGTAATGAAGAGCTTCTATTTCTCCAACTTCCATTAGAAGAGCTTCCATTTCTTGAACTTCCATTAGAAGAGCTTCCATTTCTTGAACTTGATTACAAATGATTATAAGCCTTGCTTAAATAGGCACTTCTAACCCAAGACATGACAAACACAAGTAATGTGGGATAAAAGGTAAATACAACTACCTTTAAATAAATATTAAATTCCCACCCAAATACAACTAAGCACCCAACAAATATTAAATGCATGATTTAAGAAACTTTCCACAAAGTTCTAAGATGCCACCTACACACCTCGATTAATGGAATGACAACTATTTTTATTATTTTCTATTTATGCCACCCATGCACCTTGAAAATAGAGATTCCTCTTTTCTCCACTTTTCCTATTTTCTATTTTTAATTATTTTCCTTCCATTTTCGTCACTTTCTCTCTCCTCCACAATTTTTTTTTTTTTTTTTTTTTCCCCCTTTTTTTTTCTCTCTTTTTTTTTTTCTAATAATTTAATTTTCCCATGCAAGATGCTCCTGCATCAGACTCCCTTGGTAGATAGAAAAGTGTGTCCCACACTTTGATGCCAAAAGAAAGATATACATCCATCTTCATCTTCACTAAAGGCTTCCACATTTATTATTATTATTATTTTTTTTTTTCCTGATGCATGATGCTCCTGCATCTGACTCCCATGGTAGGAAAAATTTTGTGAGTATGGAGTCACAAAATGAAGTAGCCATTGTTGACATAATTTTTTTTTCCTCTTCCTCCAACACATAGCTGGAACAAGTATCCGATGCTGAAATTTCTCCTTTGCAATGAACTCTATCCAAGCATAAATCTCATCCTCATTCAATCTTGTTGAATTAATCACACTTGTAATAAATCCAACAACACCATACCAATCTTCCTTTGCATACCACACATGACTAACAAGATCCTCATGCAAAAAATCATCAATATCTTTTAAACTCATATCAAAGACAACATCCCATGATTCATAAGAATTTACCTGTTTGACATCTTCATCTTTGCTTGCCTCTTTTATGTCATCAACAATGCACGTAACTACTCCACTTGCTTGATCTCCAACTAAGGCACTATATTCTTCCTCCATTGCTGCAATCTTCAAATCATCTTGATCTATTTCAGGTTCATAAATCTTGTCGTCTTCATGCTCTTCCTCTTCTCTTTCATCTTCTTCAACTTTAGGTTCGCAAATAATTTCCTCTTCATCTGCTTGCTCTTCCACTGGATCATCTTTCTTTTCCACATCCAAGGAATTATCAACATGCATCATGCATCAATTATTCTTATGTGCACAATACATCAAGCAAATTTAAAAATAAAAAGACCCTTCACCCTTTTTAAAGGATTTTTAGGTGTCTACACTAGGAACCCTGATAGAGGAAGCCATAACAATATTTTTTGTAGGGAGCTTAGTTGCAGCAAAGGTAGCCACCACACCATGATCCTCCCACACACCATCACAGGAATAGTGAGCAGGAACTGAAGCATCATAGACAGAAGGCAAATTTTCAAAAATGTCATGGGCGGGAGCCATTTTTCCAAGTCATTTGTGACTAACTCCTAAGTTTATGTAGCCTTAATGTGTACATTTTTGGATCAAAGGGAGGGATTTCTCATGTTTTTCTTCTCTTTTGTGCATGTGGGATAGTTTTACTTTTGTTTCTTGTGTGCTAGACCAGTTCTTTCTTATTGATGACACAACCACTTATAATAATAATGCATATAAAATATTATATTCATTGGTACTTGTATAAATGCATTAGCTATAGTAAAATTTAGAAACTCAATCTTCACAATGATTGGTTATTAACAATTACACCATTTGTAACAACTATATATGAACTCTCCTTATTGTGATTAAGGTATTAAATAGTTAAAGTATGATTTGATTATGCCTAGCATATTGATGTAGGATGATTCATTTATTATTATATAACCCTAGATCTTCCTCCCAACATCATAAACTACCATCTAATAAAGAGGTATTATTTCTTAAAAAGATAAACAAGGGGATAAATGGGCTAGATCAACCCATTTGATATGCAATTCTAGTTGACTAAACTATAAATTCTAAAGATTCAAACACAGTGGTATGTCCATCCATATACTTAATACAATGGAGAACTATCTTTTTTCTTCATTTCCAAAGATGATTATGGGTTCATCTAGAGCATTCTAATAGCATTTGAAAGATCATACATATCCACTTTAATTTTTTCCATCTAGTAATCTATACTCATCTATCCTAATCAAATACTTCCTAAATAAAAACACAAAACCATAAGTACTAATGGACTTATTTTAATAGCTGAAATGAAATAAAAGTTATTTACATTAATATATTATAATTTTGAGAACGAAAAATTGATAGTGTAGTAAAAGAAAGGACAAATAGCTTTTATGTTCTTTCTTAAAACCTTAGTCCTCACTTTCTACAACACATAATATATTCCATTGGAAAAATCATTGTGATATGTATTTATAAACCCATACAATTGAAGTTAATCTATTTTTCAAACCTGTGTAAATCTTAATTTTAACATCACCAAATGAAAATGGTGGCCATAAAGCTTAATAACATATTGTAATAGTTGAGAAACACAAGTTTCATTTAAAAGAACATTATGAATGCATATTCTTGAACTGTATTGAAAGAAGTTTAATTTTGGGATCAAGCAATTTATAGACCCAAAGTAATCTCAATTTTAATAAAACCTAGGCCTTATAGCTTGTATGTAAAGTAATAAATTAATGGAATAGAAACATAATAGCTTGTTCTTTGAGAGTCAAGACCACATGTAAGGTTAAATGCATCCTTGGTGCCATTATAAGCCAGGATGCCATTTGAACCAAAGGTCATTTTTGGTCAATCTAGATTGTTTTAGGAGGGAATAGGGAATTTATAGTTTCCTAGGAGGTTTTAGATGCCTTAGTAGTCATTTGGAATTATTTAGAAGCGTAGGTGGGAAATTGGAACAAAAATTGTCAAAAGAGCAAAAAATTGAAAAAATACAAGAAAAGTTGCTAAACAACAATTTTTGCAAAATAAGTTGTCAAACTGTTAGGGAGTTGTACATTCATCACAACCATTAAAAAAGTGGTTTTGACCATTGGAGTACATCTATTTAAGGTTTCCACAAGTGGAGAAACCCATTGTATGGATGGGTGAACAACAAACATTAAATAAAACTCAGAATTTCTATCTTTTTCTCTGTTGTTCCAATTTTGTACAGCCTGTATGGATTTTTAGTAGTGAAAGTTTCATATTTTTGGATAGAGAATTGAGTCATTGTTCCATTTCATTTGTTTTGAAGTCTTTATCTTACATACAAAAAAATTTACATCAATTTTTGTAGAGGTTGGTTAGATTTACCTTAAATCTTAGGGTTTCTTCAAGATGGCCTCCTAACTTGCAAATCCACTGTGGGATTTCAATGCCAATTTGGGGAATGCAAGTTAGGAGAGGGTAATTTAAGATGGAAAAGATTCAGAACTCTAGGAGTAGGGTACCTATTTTTACTAGCAAGCCCTAGACTGAACATGGTCATATGTCTAGCCTAGATTTGAAGAAGAAAAAGGTTTGGGCTTCCAAACTGATTGATTTGACCCAAGTGAAGGGTGCAGGAGGATTAATTGGATTTGAAGAAGAGTTCCAAAGGGTAGAGCCATGTCACTAATTGCCATAAGGCTGTGATCTTTGATGAGGCATATCTCAGAGCTCATGTGAGATATGGATGTGATTCTAGTTCCTATAGGACCATGTTTCCAAGCCCTACAATAACCTCTCTCACTTTTTAGAGATCACACTCTATTTTGATTTTGTGACACCATCTCACGTGATGTTGAAACTTGTAGTGTTGGCCAGTACAAAGTTGCCAACTACCAAATCTCTCTCACCTTTTGTCGTGGGATCAAACTATCTACTTTGTTAGCTCTGGGTGGCTGGGTAAACCCTATCCCCAACCTCATCCCATCCCATTCGGCACTCAAATTTTCTTAGGCATGCCCAATTGAAATGTCCCTAAGGGTCACTAAATGCCATAGGGTTGTGATATTTGATGGGGCATATCTTGAAGCTTGTTCAAGGTATGGATGTGATTCTAGTTCCTATAGGACTGTGTTGTGAATACCTACAATAACCTCTCTCACTATTTGGAGATCTTACTCTATTTTTATTTTATGATGCCATCTCAGGTGATGCTAAAACTTATAGTGTTGGCCAGTACAAAGTTGCCAACTGCCAAATATCTCTCACCTTTCATCATGGGATCAAACTGTCTACTCCATTAGCTTTGGGTGGCCAGGCAAACCCTATCCTCAACCTCATCCTATCCTGTTCAGTGCTTGAATGTTATTGGGCACACCCAACCAAAATGTCCCTAAGGGTCACTAAATGCCATAGAGTTATGATCTTTGACAGGTCATATCTCAAAGCTCGTGTGAGGTATGGATTCAATTCTAGTTCCTATAGGATCGTGTTGTGAAGACCTGCAATAATCTCTCTCAATTTTTGGAGATCTTACTCCATTTTTATTTTATGACACCATCTTGGGTGATTCTGAAACTTGTAGCATTGGCTAGTACAAATTTGCCAACTGCCAAATATCTGTCACCTTTCGTCGTGGGATTGAACTATATCCTTCATTAGCTCTATGTGGATGGGTAAACCCTATCCCCAACCTCATCCCATCTTTTTCAACTCTTGAACATTCTCGAGCACGCCCAACTGGAACATCCCTAAGGGTCACTAAATGCCATAGGGATATCATCTTTGATAGGGCATATCTTGAAGCTCGTGCGAGGTATGGATGTGATTCCAGTTCCTATAAGATTGTATTGTTGAGCCCTATAGTAACCTCTCTTTCTTTTTGGAGATCTTACTTTATTTTTATTTTTCAACGCCATCTTGGGTGATGCTAAAACTTGTAGTGTTGGCTAGTACAAAGTTTCCAACTACCAAATCTCTCTCACCTTTTGTCGTGGGATCTAACTGTCTACTTTGTTAGCTTCGGGTGGCTGGGTAAACCCTATCCCCAACCTCATCCTATCTTGTTTAGCACTCAAACATTCTCAAACATGCCCAACCAAAATATCCCTAAGGGTCACTAAATTCCATGGGGTTGCAATCTTTGATGGGGCATATCTCAAAGCTTGTGCGAGGTATGGATGCAATTCTAGTTCCTATAGGACTGTGTTGCAGAGACCTACAGTAAGCTCTCTCACTTTTTGGAGATCTTACTCTATTTTTATTTTGTGATGCCATCTCATATGATGCTAAAACTTGTAGTTTTGGCTAGTACAAAGTTTCCAACTACCAAATCTCTCTCACCTTTCCCCTAGGATCGAACTATCTATTCTATTAGCTCTGGGTGGCTAGGTAAACACTAGCCCCAACCTCTTCCCATCCCATTGAGTGCTCAAATGTTATGAAGTATTGAGGATCCCAAGTATCTATTGTTGTTATTAATTTGGGCTTCACTATATGATCCAAAATGTTATGAAGTACTAAAGCATATAGTAACTTCTCCTATGTCTCTAGAAAATGTACCATAGGTTCAAGGTGTAAGGAGTTGAAGAAGCAAATTTTGCTTTTGTGTAAATGCCAAAATCATGAGGCTCCTTCCCTTGCATAATCCTTTTCCACAATGGCATTACCTCTAAACCATGCAAAGGATGTTGAAGTGGTTCCCAACCTTGAAACACTCTTATAAATAATCACTAGTACAAAAATAGTAATATATGACTAAAAAAACCACTAAAATTTGTATATATGTCACTAAACTTAGTCACCTGACTAATAGTAGTTAATATCCAGTCATTTATAACACTACTAAATTCACTACTAAAAAATTTTAGCCATCTATTTGATCATTGAATTCAATCATTGATTTAGTGGTTGATTTAGTAGTACATTTAGTAGTGTACTTAATCATGTGACTAGTCACATATTTAGTAGTTGATGTAGTGGTATATTTAATCATGTTGCTAGTCACATATTTAATAGTTGATTTAGTAGTACATTTAATTGTGTGGTTAGTCTCATATTGAATTGTTGATTTAGTTGTGTGGTTAGTGTGAGACCTCGCCCCGACCCATCCTAGCATCGATGATACATTATTATTTTGATACTCATGACTCAATATGTCAGAACGTTGTTTGATGCACTGAACATTATTATGTTATTTATGATGTGTGATTCTTTACCTTTAGATAGTTGATTTCTTCATTTAATGCTTTATGAGCATGTGCGATGATGAAGTAAATGAATGCAAAACTAACATTTTGATTATGCAATTTTAACCGTCAAAAATATGAGTAGAATTAGATAAATGATTGATCATTAAAAAAAAAATGGATGTTTTAATTTATATGATTTCTTTGATATGTAAATTTAATAATGCATGTGATTTCTTGAACCTACTGATGGGTGCAATGAGTGTGTAGGAAGTTTAGCCGGGAAATCCAATGGAAAGCCAAAGCTGAACCCCTTGTCTATTTTGTGCTATCTTTGCATTGTCTATCTTTAAAAAGTTGTTATTTGATTTTATTATTCTCCTAGATTTTAATTGTTCCTATTATGTCTTTAAGGCTTTAAAACATCAAATTTAAGTGCCCTAGGGGTAAGGGTATGGGTGGGGAGTACTTTCCACCCCCTTAGCCTCCTTGTTTGACTTTTAGGGTCACTCAAAAGTCCTATTTTTGATGGATTGCGAAAATTGATTGTCATCTACATGTGTTGGTGACTCTAACTCCATCTTGAGTTTTCTTGAAGTCTAGTTGAGTTAGGGATGATACTTAGAGGATTTTGGAGTAGTTTTGGGGTTGTTACCCAATCTCTAGATTTGGAGAAAGTTGGAAGATTGAAGGAAGAAAGGGAAAAGCTCTTCTCAACCCACCATTTTTTCCATAACTCTTTTGGTAAAGGTAGGAGTTCTTCACTTTTTTGGTTTTGTTCTTCATGTTTTTCATGCTTGAATCTTGCACAAAGTATTGTGTTGTTCTTGTTTTTTCTTGCTTGTGTGTTGGGATGGATTTGGAGGGATTTTTGTTTGTTCTTGATGCATTCTTATGCTTGTCTTGATGAATTTTCTTTGAGGGGATTTCATGGGGATTTTTTTGGCATTACTCACCCTTGGATAGGGAAGAAGTGGCCATGTACGGGGGTAGGGCCTTACTTGGACCTCAATGGTGCAGAGTCTCCTCTCATGGTGAGAGGAGAGAAAGAGGGTAGGGTGTATGGCCCCCTACTTGTCATCACATGCCCTGTTTGATATTGTAAATTCTTGAATATGGAAAGGAATGAGAATCCTTGTGGTATTAGCCTCAAAAGGGCCTTGTAGAAGAACGAAATTTCTTGAAGTGTGAGCCCCGAAAGGGCTATGTTATGGCATGGTGATTGATGTCTTCCATTGGTAAAATCCACCTCCCCCCTAGTCAGGTCCTATGTTTGGATCTATTGTGTAAAATCAGGTTGGGGTGTATGCTTGATTTGTTCTTGATGTTTTGATGTTTCACCCGGGTCAGCTCTTGTCTTCTCCTTGTTTTCCTTGAAGTTTTGAAGGTATTGGAAGAAAGAACTTGTGAAGGATTTTGAAGAGATGTCATTTGAATTGTAATATTATGTAAAATATAATTGAATTTTGATGTATTGGCAAAGACATCGGGTTTTCTTATTAGTTCTTTCCCGATGGAGCCTTGAACCAAGATGAATAATAGAGAAAGAAAAAGATTATGAAAATCCCCTTGCAATGTTTTTTTTGTGGTTTCAAACTTTTCATATGTATGTGAGAAAATAGGATGGTAGATAATGTCTTTGAATTCTGAATTTCTAAGTTTTCAATTATGTTAATGAAAAGAAATTTGATATGTTAAAGTTTTCAATTTGATGATTTAAGTATTAAGAGGAAATGGAAATCCTACATTGTGATCACAAGGTTAATTCTCTCATTGTTACATTTCATTATTGACACAATCAAATTTGACTAAAAGTTATGCATCACTTGAATCCTAGATAAATGGAACATACACCTTGTTTATGATGATTGATAAAACATGAATTGTAGGATGAAAGACAAAAGAAAATACAACATTATGCACTTCCTTGTATTAGAATGCTTGTTAATGGAAATCTATGTTGTCATTAGGCTAGAATGCACTCTTAAGATAAAAATAATATGTAGCAAAGAAAAATATGCCAACACTTAGTCAAAATTGGCTTTAAAAAAAAATGCATCTCTAGGAGTGAAAAGCCTCTCTGGAAAATACATGGGAAAAAATTTAATTCCCTCCTATACGACAGAGAATATTCTCTGTATTATTCCTTGGTTTGCAACTAAAATCCAATATTAAATCCTTTTAAAAGAATATAAATTGAATATATTTGCAATTAAAATATTTAAATGGAGGTTCTTGTTGACAATCCTCAACCATAAAACTTTATCATTAACTCCATGTTGAGTAGGAAGGGGCTAGGTGCTTGCCTAGGACCCCTATCTAGTTTCTTTTTTTAAAAAAAAAATTAATTAATCAAAAAAGAAAAAACCTAAATCTCACCCACTAAATTAACTACCCATTTCCCCCCCCCCACTTCATGCGCTGACTTTATACCTTTTAGGAAGGGAAATAAAGTTTATTTTTAATACAAATGGGAATGTGAACATACCCCCTGCCCCTTCTCTGATTGCAGGTCTGCATGACATGCCTTCCCCACGCAAGGACAAGGGACCGACCTGCCATGCGCAGGCCTTGGGCAGCGCATGCGTAAGCCTAGGGAGAGTATGGGGGGAGGAGGTAGGTGTAGGTAGCTTAGGTGGGAAGGGGGGAGTGTAATTTAAATTTAAAATTATTTTTTTGTTAAGTTAGATTATTTGTTAGTTTAGATTAGATTAGCATTAATTTAGTATTTAGATTAGTAGATGCTTTAAGTTTTTAGGAAATAGTATTATGTTTGTTATTTTTTTTTTGAGTAATTGTCAAGTATAAGATGTAAAGCTATAGTTAGTATGTAGTTTTAGGGAACTTAAATAAATGTTAGTTAGTATTTAGATTTATATTTAATTTTAAATTAAGAATGGTATTTTAATTGTTAGATTATTATTAGTCCAATTTAAAGGTTTGAATTGAATTTAATATATATATTAATAGCTTTAATGCCTTATTATCTAATTTATAATATTGTGAGTTAAATTAGATTAATCTCAATATTGACATGCTATTATTGGACTTAAATTTATAATATTTTGAATAAAGCTTAGTTTAATTTATAGATTTATTCGAATTAAGCTTAGTCTCAATTTTGAATTGTAAATAACAGATCATTATAAATTAGATTGTTATGAGAATGTAGAAGGTAACTTGAAATTAAAACATAGATAGTGTAGTTGATAATAATGTCCATCTCTATGGTATTACATTAGAGGGCTAACAAAATTTGATTAAAGTCACACGTAGTTAGCTGGGTTGAATAGTAAATTTTTTATGGATCTTCTAAAGCATCAAATTTTCTTATCATTAAGTGATTAAAATCATAATGACGTTCATGTATCAAGTAAATGAAAAGAAACTAGTTAATTGGTTCATTTTAAAGTATTTATTAAAATGAATTAATGGATTTCCTAGAGACTTTCAGCTCACCCTAATAATCTCTTTTACGAAATGATCAGACCGACTCGTAACCCTATTAGTTATCTATGGTGATCTTGCTTTTAGCTTCACAGTACCTTTGACTATCTAAATATTAAACCCTCTGACAATTAACTCCATTGGAATTAAACATCTAAACATTTGTCGACCTTATCATCTTAATTAATTCTTATATTAAAAAAATTTGTTGTGTGTGTTTTGCCCTTATATTTTGGGCATGACAGTTAGTCACATGTTTAATAGTTGATTTAGTTGTGTGGTTAGTCATACATTTAGTAGTTAATTAAATCATGTGGCTAATCACATATTTAGTAGTATATTTAATTTTTTGGTTAGTCACATATTTAATAGTTGATTTAGTTGTGTGGTTACTCACATATTTTGTAGTTGATTTAGTAGAATATTTAATTGTGTCATTACTCGCATATTTAAAAGTTTATTTAGTGATTGAATTAGTTGAGTTTAGTCACATATGTAGTAGTTGATTTAATCATGTTTCTAGTCACACATTTAGTAGTTGATTTTATTATATATTTAACTATGTGGTTAGACAAATATTTAGTACTAGATTTAGTAAAATCAAATAAGTCATATGATAAAACAATGAATTTAATAATGTAAAATATCATAACCTTAAACTTGAACTAAGCCATAAAAAAATTTAAAAATATAAGATACATAAACAAACTTATGCAACATGCTAGCACTACTAGAATAAGATTGATGCAACATGATAATTTTGATTATTAAAAAAGAATCTAAAATACAAAAACTTAATGCAAATATATATATATATATATCTTAGAGTATATATGTAACTTAATAAAAATTCCAAATTTGTTTGAAGAGTTTTGAACTCTTTGAAATACACCATGATCACTAAAATCCTTAAACAACATAATATTACATAAAAAGTAGTGTTGCGAGAATAGATGTCTATCAATGTCTACTAGATGATAAATATGTTTAATTAGAATTTTTTTAATAAATACTTCATTAGCCATCGTGTGAAGGTGCCCACTTTTTGTTTCAGGGAAATGGCTCCATCTAATTTATCATCATAAACATGAGGAATATTTTGTGTGACCGTTATAATGTTTACATTTGCATCTCTTATTCCTTTCAAATTGACTCCATGAGCAATAGATAGTGAATGAATCTGCCCAATTCCTGCAACAAAACCATCATGTGGATAAAATACCCTAACTTTGTCTCCTTCCATGAGGTTATTATCAATATGTTTCTGCAAAAAGAAAAAGAAAACATTATGTTACATAATTAATTATGGAAGCCCCAAATATAAACACTACATTACCATGCATGCATACCTGACATATAAGATTATGAAAACATTGTTAGACATTTGATCAATAAACAAGGATGATGTCTTATTAGAAATAATAAATATACAACTAAAAACAAACAAAAAATATATACCTCACCTCAAGTTTAGAATGGCCGCTACTATGAATATCATGCAAGCTCTCTTCATATTCAGCATAATCACTATCAACAATGGCTTCTCTTTTTCATTTTTCTTTCATATGATTGCTCTACATGTGGTTTAAAAATTAAGTACAGGTAATGTATAAAGTACAATAAAGAATGCAAATTATGATGAAGAAAAATATTCCACAAGAACTATTATATTACCTAAACTTAATTAGAAGTACTTTTATGTTGTAGGTTCTTGTCAACCAATTCATCATAATCAGCATCAATACCAAAAACTATATTCTACATGTAGTTGAAACATCAAGAAAAAAAAATAGTCAAATATTTTGAAAATTATAGTTGATTTCTTGAATTAAAGATAGGAGGCTTGTATACAACCAATAATATAGCATCCATTCAGCACCTTAAAACTCTATAGCCTACTAATTTATCAAAGAACTAGCAGTTGAGTGGGCTAGCAACAAGTTGATCTACAGTAGGAGATTTTGATCCATTCCTATTGGAAGTTATTCTAGTTTTGTAACATCTTCTATCATCTTTATTGGAGTTGTTATGTAGAAACAGATTAATTCATGGTGGAAAGGAGCACCCATTTATGCTTAAATATTACTTCAGTCACTATCATTTAAAACGATAGACATTAATAGTAATGCATTTATCAATTCATGGAAAAACAATGGAAGAGACTTTAATTAACCAAAGTGAGGAACTATATGAAGTCACCTTAAAATATAGTTTACTTGTAGCATAGGAGATGTACCATTTGATGAAACAAAACTTAGAACTATTTTATCTTACAAGTAATTCCAGCTATTTGGCAGCTACGTTGAATGATATTTTTTTTTCACTAATAGTTATAGTTGCTGCTATATTGGTGATTTCTGGGTAGAATATATTGCTTTTGGAAGGTCATTCATCTCCTTGGTACTAGGATTTTTTTCTTTGCAGAAAATGATGGCTTTCTTCTACAACATGACTGAACATCTAGTCTAATGAGGGTGTTTTGTTGTAAGTTATATATGACTCTCCAATGTTGTTGCTAATGCACTTTTAGACTAGCTCCTTGCTAAGTTTGCACACTAGAGAATACATACATGAATGAAATAGTACAATTTTAAATATCATTTTCCTCTTGAACTAGAATGGAAATAGATGTTTTGAGCACTATATGATGAAAAACTTAGCACAAGAAGAAAAATGCCAACACAGATGGAACTTAGGAACAGTTTCAAATTTAGTAATGCTAGAAAGGGGACATTTAATTTAGATTGATAGAAAGTTATATAAGAAGATAATTCTTGAATCTAGTTCATTGCAAGAGGAAGATGATATTTGAATCTACTTTTTAATCAAATTGGAGAAAAATTAAAACTTCTTGCTTGATTTGAATCCATTGAATTATGCTCATTCTATACAGAAAACTATAGGTTGAACTGAGGTAGTCAAATGGGAAACTTTCTCAGTGAGACTATGTAAGCAATCCATTATATATTCTAGCCCTTCACTTGTTTGACATGATTTGAAAAGGCTCTTACTAGGCGTTGAACTGATGGTTGTGAAATCTCTGTTGATGAACTAGATTTCCACTTGTTATTGCTACTAGATTTAGTAGGATATAGTGCTGTCATATAGTTTACAACATCTTCAAAATATGTTTCTTTATTATTGTTCTCCACCTAATATAGAATTTCAATGTCAAAAGAAATCTGATTCATAAAAAGTTAAAATAAATAGCTCAATGTAATTTTTTTTTAAAAAGTTATAGTTACTCCAATTTTGTCCATTTTAGCCTACAACCCACCTCTACCATATGTATATTCAGCCCTCACACTATATCTTTCTCTCTTGCCTCTATTACTCTTAGTCAAATATTCCTCACAATGCATACTTTCTTTTAGTTCTTCCCACTTCTTTAGAGATATAGTGGAGTCTGACTTCTCATTTCCCTCCGTGATTAGTTTTTGGCAAAGGTATCTAAAATTGTTCAGGAGAAGTCTCATCTTGTTCTTGTAATGTCTCCTAGAGATTTGTCCACCAATTATGTCAAAGGAATTTTCCATTTTCTGTATAACAAATTCCACATTTCATGGATCTTTCTCTATAAAATTTGATTTGCAAATATCTAAATGAGCTCTACATATTATGCCCAACTCAATAGCTCACCTTGCAGCATTATACACAATAGGTTCACCATCTCTTGATACCTCGACCACAAATGGCTTCTTACCTTCTAATACTCTTCTTTTACTTTCTTCTCTATAGATCTGTATAGAGTTTGGCTCAATATTTGTCTTTTAGCAGTGGTAGGAACATCTTCTCTTGAACCACCATCAATGTTTTTTGTTGATCCACCAATTTCATCCAAAAATATAGGCACAATGACTGTAGTATGAGGTGGCACAATAGATTCAAGTGGATTCTCTTTGTGATGTTCATCAGGTTGCTCATCATGTTGTCCTATATCAGGCAGCACATCTATAGGTGTTACATCAATCTTTGCATTATCATCTATTGTACTCATTTGCACATTATCATATGCTATATCCATCTCCTCATCAGCATTTTCTATATCAGCAAACCGTTGGCTTCTATGAACTGGCAACATTATATGTTTGTGCTCATTTTTTTAATCTACATTTTCTTTGTGCTTTTCTGCTTGCTTGTAATACAAAAATAGATGAATCAAATTAAATTAATAGTAATTTTGTGTTTCTTGACATCTACAAAAAAAAATTACTATCAACTCATGGCGTAAGACAACTCATTGACTAAAACAAATGGCTAAGGAGATGTGAAATATCTAGAAACATACACACTCAAAAATAAGAAATTGGCACACATAATCTTGTAGGGTTGTGAGAATGGTCAAGATGGATAGAAGATGAAGATTGATACAAACTATGATAGCATATATTAAAACTCAAGAAAAAATTACTCATTAATGAAGCTCCAACATATGATGTAAACTCCTCAAATACTACAACAACATAGATATAATACCACATCTTTTATATTCATAGGACTTCAACCTTTTAAGAAGTTGCACATTTTTTTTTAGATTGTATGGCAACAAATTGAACTATGATATCCTTGAAAAGCACCTCAAATGAGTAATGAAGATAAAGACAAATTTTATTAATTTCCAACAAGTGACCACCTAAAGGTCAATGGGATTGAAGATAGAATTTCTTTAATGTGTGCAGTAACCCACAACATATGAGAAAATCAACAAATAAAGGTTCAGATGGTACCAACAATAATATGACAGGAAAAATGAAATAGTCTGGCTAGCAAGGTTATGACCAACACATCAATATTAAATGATTTACCTTTGAGCATCAATAATTTATCACATTTTCAATACATAATACAGATACATACTGAACATTATAATTCAATAAAATGGTTGCCAATCAAATTATAATGCATGAGGGTTGCTACAGAGCTCTCACATCAACCAATTTCATAAGTGAAGGATATTTACTATTATTTGATATTTAGTGATGGTAGCTACATATTTTATGTTTGAGAACTCACCCAAAAGGGCTTATGCCATAAAATTATAATAATATATTACCAAAGTCCATATCATTACCCTATAATACACAATGCAAGTGCCAAGAAATAACAATTAAATAAAATTATTTTCACTTTTGGCAAAGTGCCAATATAATGTTTGATCTAGTTGGGAAGAGGGAAAATTGATGGCTACAAGCATAGAAAGACATTTATTACCCTGTGTTGTAAAGAGAAATGAGGAATTATGTCTAGGGTTGTGGTACAACAGTAATTCATTGAGAATTTATCACCAATGGCCCATGTTTGAATCTTGAGGTTGCTTGAATGGTGAGATCCCCCAAGTCACACAATGCCCCAAATTTTTAGAGCATCAAAAGGAGAGATTATCTTAGTAGTAAAAATGAGGTTTGACAAACTAATAAATTATGATTAGACATTTTGAGCCTGCAATTCAAAAATCAACAGGTGGAATCGCACAAATCATCTACTAGTAACTAGCACATAAGTAATAATAGAATGATGTTGAGCATCAAAGAAGATTGTTTCCAAGACATTTAGTCAACTATATAACATTCCCTTTGAGCACAAAGTGCATCCACCTTGTAATGTTGAAGTTAATTAGAATGCATCATTGGTGCTCAAGCAGGCTTTCATACTCACTAACTCAACAACTCAGGTTTTTTCGCATTGTAGTTGGTTTCCAAGTGTAGAAGAATAGTAAAACAATAGAATAGTCAATACATACATAGGATTTGACTAAAGGGGGCCACATACTGAGAACATGGACAAAGACCACTGATTGGAAACTAGACACCCAGACATTTGAGGAATAGTTTCAGATGGGGAAGGGATAAAAGGCATCGTAATAATAGGTCAAAGCTATCTCCCAAATTGATAGCAGTATTGATCACAAACATAATTCTTCAGCTCTCATCACACGAGAATATTAGGGATAGATAGATGTAATAACAACTAAGTCTTTCACCTATAGTCCATTAATAGTGGGAGGGATAACTAGTCAGGATCCAAGATGCAAACACTTCATAGAACAAATATTTGTAGAATGAAAGTCATTCCTCTTATATTCATGAGTTAATGATTATTCCACATGAAACATTGTAGATACATCTATATGTTATCAATTAAAGAGAATACGATTGAAGATTACTTATTTGGGAAGTCACAATATATCATATTTTCCATCCTCATCATTAAAAGGGTCATGATGGAATCAAACATATCTACAGCGAATGCTCAAGGCATCTATGCAAAGATATAAATTCAACATAATTATCAATGACATATCAAAAGATATCTATATTATACAAGGAAGACAATACAACAGAAAATTCCTTATCATTTAAAAATTATAGAGCATTGGTTCTTATTTGAAAAGAATTGATGATATCCATTACAATATCCAATCTGCATTGGGAGACAACCTTATATAGGCAATCATACATAGAAGTATCAATAATAATGGATGCATATAATGGTATTGAGAACTTCCAAATTTACAAATGTACACAAAACCATCAAGTGAAAAACAAGGTATGATATCTAGTGATATCTTGGAATGGAATAGCAATGTCAATGTTGGCAGTTCATGATTTGAAGTATATACAGAGGCAAAGAACCACACCACAGAAACTAGGAACTAACTATTTCAGGCTTAGCTGGAACATGAACTAATATGAATAAAGGGAGATTGCAAAAGTGGAAAGTAGAGTATATAAAAAGACAATCGATTGTAAGATATTGTAGTAGCAACATCACATATGGGAAGCTTGTGAGCAACACACATTTGATACTTTACACATGTGATCATCTTGGTAGAAGCAATATCACAAATTAAATAGTGGCCACAATTGGTATTGGCAGATAACATCAAGAATATCATCAACAATCACTGTTAAAACATTAAGATCAATTAATAAATAAAGTAAAGTAGAGACAATGTTATATATTGTATGTTGTGAATAATCGGATCTATTCTACACCAAAATGATATATTGCAACCATGTCCCATATTTGTACCAAAATTAAGATGTATTGAGACAAATGGATGATGTCTCATTATATGAGTCACTCAATAAGAAAAATCTCTCATAGTGTTAAGAGAACTAAATTAATATCTTTGAAGGCTTAATGGGGAAAAGTATCTTTCACTTTGAAGTTTAGAGAACATTGTCTCTATATTTCAAGCAATCTAGGCATATAAGGAACATGAAACATGTTTGCAGCTCCAAAGTTTGTAAAATGAGCTACAAGTGAACAAGTTTTTCAAAGACATGATTTATTTCCTTTTCAAAGACGTGAACATAATGGTCCTCTACAACATTACCAACTGCAAGATCAATTACAGTCAAAAGAAGGTGTTACCTGACAGTTTGTGCTGGCTGTCCTATGCATGATTTCGTACCATACCTAGGATACAAGATTGGCTAACTACAAATAGATTTCATTGAATTACCACATAATATTAATGGTTGTATAAATCTAATCCATCTTTCTTATAAAAAGTGTGTATGAAGCCTATTAGAAATAATGAAAGAATAGTTGTCTATCTAGATTCATGAGATAAGGAAGATTGAGTCTTTGATTAAAGGTTGTAAAGATGATTTCGATGAGTTTCCTTCATAACTAGATTTGTGAGAAATGACTAGAATTGTATGACAGTGTCAAAAAGAGGATTGGTTCATGCCTAATAAGGAAAATATGAAATGTTCTAGGAAGTGACTTGAGTCTAGATGGAAGCAATGGTTATGGAAAAGTGTAGTGTGTTGTGAAGTCTATGTTGCTTCTTTTTTTTTTTTCTAAGGCATATAGTTAAAGCCTTAAACCAACAAGTAGTTGTAAGTGATGAGAAAGGAGTTACAACCATTTCATTGAGTACAGGTTTGAAACCCTCAATTCAAGGGTTTGGAGCAAAGAAATGGCCCTAATTTGCAATTTTACCATTGGAAATCGATGCCATTCAGTGAAATGCAAGTTAATTGTTTTATTTTATGATTTCAAAAGCACAGGATAGGAAAATCCCATTTTCTATTTTTAATTTGAAGCCCTAGGCTAAATATAACGATGTATTTAGCCTAAAAATGCACTTTTTGAGCATGTGATCAACAAAGGAAGGTTGTGTGTCAATTTTTTTTAATTAAATAGTTCCAACTCTATCTGTAGGAGGTTACCAAATCAATGAATTGGTTCCATGCACCCAACTGAGGCAATTCTATCAAGCCTTAGCCTAACTTTATCAATTAGGCTAAAGTGTTTTTTATAGCTGTTTTGAGTTGAAGGAATGAAATTGATAATTGGTGTTTGGGGGAGTGAAAGGGTTGTGTTTGAACCTATTTAATCCATTCCAAGAAACCCTAAATCTATAGCCTTAACCTTTTTTTAAGGGAAATTTGTCAAGAGGGGCCTAGTTTACAAGAAGGTCAAAAAGCCGCAAAACTATAATATAGGTAATTAGTTCTTTTGTGAGATGTTTGGTGGTTGGAACCAAGAATCAAATCCATCATTTCAACTAGTGTATGAAACCCTAGGACTTGGATTAGCATATTGAAGTTTGTAGTGCCTTTTTAAGGAAGTTGGACCCTGGGAGTGAAGTGGGAACCTAGGAAAGGGAGAGTAAAAGTTTGGATAAATATTACATCAGCATATTGATCCATATTGAAGGATTAGATTGGAGAGAAGTTAAAATTGTGCACTCTGCATCAAGGGTCTTGTATGTATAGTGCAGTACAAGTGACTTACATATAACCACATTAGTGGCTAGCAGGAGTAGTAGAAGGCAAGGTCAGTCAGTAGTAATAGTACTAACTAACTATACCATACTATGCTATGTAGAGGCAGACTATACTATGATCATAAATAATAACTAGGCCTAGGTGTTTTCATGCCTATCATATGATCATGCAATTGGTAATCAATTGATAAAGTTAGTAGTTTACTGTTCAGTATTAAATTGTGTATCAATTGACAATATTGTATCAAAGTCAAACTGATTACATATTAAATTAAGCTTGATAAATAGCAAGTTTTTATGCAAACAAAAAGAAAGTGACTAAAATAGAAATCCAACAATGACAACATCTAATCATATTAAAATGTTTAATTGCAACAATTGACCATGAAGTGATGGATTAAAAACTACCACTTGGCAGACTTTAAAGATGTCAAATAGAAAAAGAGACTAAAGAGTAGAAAGTTGAATCAAATTTCATTTACCTAGAACTTCTATTTGGTGATCAACTTTTGCTAGATTAAATCATGCTAGTCTAATATAGAGTAGATTTGAAACTTACCTATTTGTCAAGCCAAGACATGACAAAAAGTCATTATTCTTTGCCACTCATTCTTCATGAAGGTGCTCATAATTTGTTATTGGAATTGTATGATTCTGGTCATTGTCATCTAGTGCATGCCTTGTATTCTTTTTCCTCATTTTCTAATGAGGAAAAATATATTAATTTATAGATTGCAACATGATAAAAAGACAACCCTCGTGATAGAAATGGAGCAAGTATCATGAAAAATATGGAAAAAATAGTTATAAAATAATATTTTTCATGCATTTGAAATTTAGCAAATAGTTATAGAAAATTTTCTTACTTTATGCTAAAAGTATTATATGATTGATCTGCAAATTTTTATTGAGCCTACTCAAGATGGAACCACTATTGAGCACCATAATGTGCATGGGGAAGAAGCACTAGACATTATTGGTCTAGGAAATAAATAAATATTTCATGGAAACGGACTCATGGAACTTTTGTATTGATCATAGGGCATTTAAACGTCCTTATAGAGGAAGAGTGCTAACAAAAAATGGAAGATCAAAGAAAGGCGATGTCAATTCCTCATATTTCTCCTAAACATTGCATCCATACTTGTGATAAGTACACTCATAAGAAGGAATGGATGGAGTGAAGTGTTGGCAAAAACTTAAAATAGCCATGAAAAATGAATTGCTATATGTTATTATTTGGAGACAATTGAAGTCTATTATAATCTATAACCACATGTCTTGACATAATCTAGAAGATAGACCCACATATTCATGACCAAAAAAAAAGTGATTCTAGATTATCATTATCCAAAAATGGCTACATGAGTCAACACATCTAATAAACAAAGAATTTAACATACATATTTTATGGCCAAACCATGCTGATAATTTACATTGTTCAATGGCATTACCATACTAATATTATTATAATCTTATGCAAATGATTATTATTCAAGCAAAAAAATGACATAAGAGAAATCAAAATCAATTTGTTAGCTACCTTTCAAGGAAACTCCCCCATCAATTCCATTCAAGGCAGAAAAGGCCACATTATTACCCACCAAATCTGGAGCTTCTATTATTTGTGACATTTCCTTTATTTTCAACAACAATCTCCCAATTGCACTTCTATCATAACCTCATGTAGATGTTGGGGGTCAGCAATATTCCACATCCTAATTTGAAAATAAAATTAAAAATATTCAGCAAGAACCATTATCTTTCTAGCAATATAAAGAAGACTGGTGATTTTTCACATTAGCATGATGTCCTTATTTCTACGTAAAATGATCATTCACAGGTAGTTACCTTTCAAGGAAAGTTCCCCATCAATTACATTTAAGATAGAAAAGACCACCTTATCAACCACAAAATTTAGAACTTCTATTGTTTGTGATATTTCCTTTGTTTTCAACAACAATCTTCTAATTGCACTTATATAATAATCTCCTGTTGATGTTGGGGTTGAGAAATATTTCACATCCCAATCTAAAATAACAAATGAAAATATTTAGTAAGAACCATTATCTTTATAGCACTATAAAGAAGACCAATGATTTTTCACATTTTCATGACATCTTTATTTCTAGATACAATACATAGGCTACAATCTTTCATAAAAGTAATGTGAGCAACATAGTGTTAGAATTCTTTAGAATAACTGAGAGGGGGGGTGAATCAGTTATTCAAGGTCCAAATGCCCTATTAATACCTTTTTACTACTTTTAATGGATCCATACCCTTTTCATCTATTCAAACTTAAATCAATCATATAAGCAAGTTACAGTAAATCAATATGCAAAGATAAAACACTCAAGATCAACACATGACACAATGATTTATGTGGAAACCCAATTTGGGAAAAACCACTAGTAACATGCTACTTGATTCTCACTCTTCTAAAGTGGTGCCCTGTTAAAGGCTTACAACACACTGTTAAATGTGACCTTGTTAAAGGATTTCACCAAACTGTTAGGAATGGGCCTGGTCAAAGGTCTTTAGAACATTCACTTGGAATGTCACCCTGTTAAAGGATTTATCTTATGGCTATTAAACCAACCTAAGTCCATAGGATTTAAACTTACTTTTATAATTGCTAGAAAGTAACGATAATGGTCTTTTGATCTGATATAACTTACAACATACTTTGCAGATTTCAGATCACACTTTCAGTTCAATCCTTATGCTTGGCTTTAATCACTTCAGCTCTGACTACTTGTCTTCCTCTCAAGCTTTGTCTCCTTGAGTCTTCTTACTCATTTTGCCAATGCAATCATCCTTGTCGTCATCTATCCAAACAGAGTTCCTGTGCTTTCTTCTCCTTAGCACATTCTTCAGCACTTTATGCTTTTATGCTTGACCACCTCTCTTTCCCTCTCTCGCTCTCTTCTTCTCCTTAACTTATGTCTTCTTATATAGGAGTCTAATTTGCTTTTGCCGCTCAATTTTCCCTCTCCAATTTTAGGGTTTCAAAATGGATTAGGTAGGATACAATGTATCTACCCCATATCTTGTTTTCTTCTAGAAACTTTGCCAGTTGTATCTTTAAAAATGTTCTACATGGTGTTCTGTGCCACCAGCTCATCATTCTTAACTTTCTTTTAATTCACAGATTTCTAGATAACAACCTTGTTGGCTTAGATCTAGCGAATCTTCGATTTCCAAAATAATGCAGCAGCTCAGCATTATTGAATTACTGGTGCTCGGCACCTCTATGTTACTCGGTACCTATACCTGCTCGGCACTTGGTTCTTCTCGGCACTTGATTCTGCTCGGTACTTTGGTTCTACTCGACACTTGGTTCTACTCGGCACTTGGTTCTACTCGGCACTTGGTTCTGCTCGGCACTTTGATAAACTCTGTGTTACTCGACATCTGAACTTGCTCGACATCTAAAGTTTACTTGACATTAACTAGGAATTTGCTCGGCTCTTACTAGCTTGCTTGGCTCCTTCTCTCTAATGAACTTAGTTTGAGCTTTACAAAAGAATTAGCTAAAACCTTAAATCTTTGATATGTTTCAGTGTGCCCATTCTTTGTAGTATGTCATCAAATACACTTTTTCATCAATGGCTTAGCTGATCCTTGTACTTCATTACAACATCATAACTCCAACCTTTCTTTAGGTGTTCTAGTTACATCTTATTGATTTCCACCACCTTGACAATCAACTAATTGATAGTATTTGGATCACTAAAGCAATTGTCATTCCTAAAAGTAGCAAGTTTGACATCAATGACAAAACAATGATTGAGGACATTCTTTACTAGTTCCATATATTATTCCAACAACTTATCTTATGATCATTTCAACCATTTCCAACACATAGTTTTTAAATTAATTAAGAATAAGAGAATAATTCATTTTGAATTATGTTCGAGTGGAAATTAATCTTGCAAAATTAATGAGAGAAGAGTGTGACCTATCTTTGGAGTTTGTATATAAAGAGAATACATGTTTAATAATATTATTTCAGTGTGCCTACTAGATCAATCTATCTAAAATGGATTAAAAAAATTGAAGAAAATTAACTTGGAAGGATTATTAATATATTCATTAGACTTCTCTTCCATTAAATCTTAGACAAGGGAATCTGAGAACAAATTAAAGTTATTGATATAGCTAATATGTGAGTTAAAGACTATAACAGTCAAAGTTGGATCAGCATGTGGGTGTTAAAGACTGTTTATTATTTTTCCTTATTTCAGTCTGTTGCAGTCCATTTTCCAAAATGATTCTTCATGGAAATGTGTTTTAACTTTATTTCAGATAGAAGGACATTGATTTATCTTTCATTTTGCATTGGAATCAGCAAATTTGGTTTCATTTTGAAGAAGTTATTTCATTTTTACTACAGGTTGGTCAAAACCCTCCTATAGTAACCAACAAGATTTCAAAATGTAAAAGCTTTGTATTTCACAAGGAATAAACCCTCATCTCTAGAGGGAAGATAGTAGATAGGATATATTTTGAGTTACAATTGATTTTAGAAATCCATGATGTTATTTTCACATGGATGTAATGGAAAATGTCTTAAATTTCTGTCTCAGATTGGGTAGTGATAGATTTCTTAATGTTTGAGTACACTTGGTATAATCTAAGATGTCTTGAATAGATCTAAAGGTGTGGTGAGTTGTATATGGTATTATAAAGTATAACCAAGGATATAAGGAGAGTATTTAAATTATGTGTGTGTAAGAGTGACTATCTTAGAGTTTTGATCTTATTGTCACAATGAGTGTATAGAATTGGTAGTCTAAAAACAATTATGGTTGAGGGGTCAAATGGACTCTTGAGACCTTGATATTTTGGGAGATGGTAGGTATTTAAGTTACCTACAACTTTCATTATTTCTATTAAAATTATTTTTCATGTTTAGAGAGTCAACCAAAGGGATTTCTAAAAATTGCCCAAGAAATATTGAATTTAGGACAGTCATCTATGTTCTAACTATGCAAGTGTCTTGAAGGGGCTTGGGTTATTTAGCATTTTGAAAGGAATTAAAATGGTCTATTGTGTTATGATTTTGATTTGGTAAATTGAATTATAATTTATATGACTAGAAACTGGAGATACAAAGGCCATAGATACTTCCTGCATTGGTATGTAAAAGTGTTTCCATCACAACTTTTCTAGAAATATTCTATTTGGATGTATTCATATATGTCCATAGGTAAGACAATGAGGAAAGTGAATACATATATATAGGATATCAAGCTTGGAGAGTAAATTAGCACAACATATGGCCAATAAAATGGTAACATACTATAGGAAACTAGGGATTAAACCCTCTGCTAAGGTAAAAGATTTTGATATATTGTAAGGCAAGGGCATTTGTGGGCTAATTGGTGGCTATAATATCTACATTCACAAAAGCCATTTGAAAGATTGGCTTTACTAGGATCAAGGTAAAATTGATGCTTTCCATAGTAATTACTCTTCCTCTGACAGCTTTTTGACTACTAACACACCGGCGGTGGATTATAGAAGTACCAAATAAATGGAAAATGGAAGGCCACATAGTGGCATATGTAGGAGTAGATGAAAATTTTGTAGGACTTTTTGTGTTGTAGATTGCAATCCACTACAAGTAGCAAAAGAAGTTAACAAACTTAAGGTTGGTTATTAATCCCTTGTAGAATGCATTTGGTTTTTGGAGATTGTATTTCAAATTTTTCTTTTGAAGATTTTCTTATCATTATTATTTTTGGTTTGCATGGATTAATTTGTGTTCTTTAATTCCTTACTACTTTCATAAATCAAGAATTATAGTGGTCATGCTTACAAGATACTACTATTTATGTTGGATAAGTCAAAAAAGAGGTACAGACCTTAATGGCTAGTTTGAGTAAGCAATCATGTCACAACATTTTTAACTAACAAAGGAGCCCTCTTAATGGTGTACAGATAGGAGAAATTGAATTACATGCCCGATTAATACCGGAAGACAAGCTAAAATTTATTGGAGAGCTAAAGGAGGAGGGAAATATTGGCATGGTGAGAGATGGAATTAATGATTCACTAGCATTAGCATCAATAGATGTGGGGATAATTATTGGTGTGGAGGGCTCTGTAATAGCCATGGAATCTGTAGACATGGCTCTCATGTCTAAGATGTGAGGAAGATTGTTAGTGCAGTGAAAATAGGGCGAAGATCAAATACATAAATGTTGCATTTTCCCTATTGATAAAGGTAACCTTGGTGGTGCCTACTGTCATGAGCTATATCTACTTTGGATGGTTATGCTAGTAGACACAAGCAATTATCTAATTGTAACATCCTCATCATCATAGACATACTCATCATCGATGAGTGTTGTATGGACCTAGATGTGAATGGGCATAAGAATCCGCTACATTTCTTGGGCCTTTACAAGTCTATTGCTACATTGTATAATATTCAAGATAGGAAAATAGTTATTTTTTCATTGGTTACTACCCAATGGTAGTGGGCCTTGACTATTCATAAAAAAAAATTAAACTGAAATACCTCTCAAATCACTATAGTGTAACTAATGTATAAATTTTGAGGAAAAAATAGAACTTCCTTGTAATGATAGAAGTAGCTGATAGAAAGGATTCCTTTAACATTATTACCTAAGAATGCTTATGCTTTTTTATATTACCCAGTTCAAGATTTTCTAGAAGTTTTTTTTTAAGTTTTTTTTTTTGGAGCCTACTTTTTAAGAGTGTTTTTTTTAATATCTTTTTCTTTGGAGGATGAATTTTTATAGGTGTCTTTTTTAATATCTTTATTTGGAGGATGATTTTCAACAATTCTTTTGGTGGATACCCAGTTTCCTCTTCTTTAGACAATGTTCATGAGTAGGCAAGAATTTGAGGTGAGGAAGGAATCAACTAGTGGAGTAGGAAAATTAGCCTCAACCTTGATTTTAGATAGAAATGGAGTTGGTGTAGGCTTCCAAATATACTAGTGCTAAGCAAGAGTGATCCCAAAAGAAGACTAGGTGATCTTAATCTCAAGAAAGTAGTGCAAAGAGCCTAAGTAAGTTGCATAAAATCTATCATTGAAAGAAGATTTGACTGTGTTAGTGATGGATGATGAGTTCCATGTAATGATTGTCATCAATGTAGAAGACAAGAAGCAAATGGGAGTCTTCTTATTGTGAAATGTAGACATTTGGATCTAATTAGCATCTGGTGAATCTTGTTGAGAGAACATTGGAGTCCATGTTGGCATACCATGGTGATGGAGCCTTCTTGAGATGATTGATATACTTCCTCAATCTGCAAATCAAAGAAGAATCCCATGAAAAAACTTGTACCTACTCCATGTACCTCTCATCCTAAACAACCCCATCTAGAAATGCACTCTTCACAATCATTTGATGTACAGCCCTATGATGAATTATAGCAATCAACAAGGGGCAAATGAATGGAATTCATCTTAGCAATGAGGACAAATGTCTTTGGGTAATCAACACCACAAAATTGTGAGAAATCTTTGGCCACAAGCCATGCTTTAAAATTATATATCATTCCATTGTTGTATATTTGGTTCAATAGAGCGACCTACATCAAACCATTTTCCATTTTAAGCCATATTTTATCCTTTTCATATGCCATCATAGCCTTATCATATTTCATACTGTATCCTACCATTTTTTCAACTTTATGCTACATAATTATTATTATTCAATATGTAAGTGATACTTAATATATTTTTGGGATGAAATATGAACTGAGTTGTCTTTACTAGAAAGCTCTTTTTATTTTAGCCTCAATGCACATCTTCTTATCACCACCTATGTAGGAACCTTGTTGTTTCTCTCTACAGGAATTTCTTGTGTCATGCCCATGAAGTTTTCACTCTCTTTGCTAACCAGTTCATGCCTTATTCTAATAGCCACCATAACATTATCTGTCATGTGGATTATAATAACATATGTGCTTATTATTTTAGAGACAACAAAAAATCAGTATGTTTCCTATTTTTAGTTGCTGCTATATCAATACAATTTTTCATTTGTTGCCAGTGGCCAAGGTTTTTCATGAGCCATTAGTCTATTGGTCATATGCCTAGAAACAAATTTCACTCTAAATTAATGCAAGTTAATTCTACTTTTCCATTAAACTTTACATTGTGCAGTTCTAGACTCAATCCTATAGCACCCACCTTTAATTATTTTTGTTTTTATATATAGATTTAGAATTGTCTTCAAATTATATTTATCATGCAGTTAGTGTAGACTTAAATACATTGTATGCCAAAAAGCTCTAATTTAGAGCCAATCAAGTGACACAAAGTTTATAGTATAGGAGTTGTTAAAAGGTATGACAACATTATATTTTGGTGACATAGACCTTTTTAAAGATCATGTATTATAAATCAAAGAAAATAGCGAGTCAATAGGGTTTTCTACAATCTCAACATGAAATATGTTTTGTTTTACAACATGGCTGGTTAATATAAAGAAGACTATAGTCTATAAGATATCTAGAATGTGTTTTAAGTAATACCAAAAAAAAATCATTTTTACTTACTTATGATTCTATGGATTTAAATATGAAGAAATTGTATAAGCTTGAGCTCCTTGACAAGTTGGAAGGAATTGTTTTGGTTGTTGTTAACAAGTATTCCTAATACATTGGTCATCAATTGTTATTTGTAAAGCCCAGATCCATGGTTACCGTGTGCTACCAAAAAGACCAATTATATCTGAGTAGTCCTAGGAAAAACATCTACTTTTGAGTCATGGGTGTACAATTTGATACCTAATTTTCCACCAACTATTTTTTGTAAAAGTCTATATGGGTGTTCTTTTGAATAGAGAAACAAATATTTTTGTATCTATACTCAAGTGTGCTCAGATGAAATGTCAATGAGAATCATATTTCATTACATTAAGCTCTTGTGGAGGGAATAGTTAAATCTATTAGGCTACCTCCCTTATTTCACAAGAATATAATTCTCCATTTCATGATCAAAATTTGGTTTATTATTACTTGTAGTAGTACTATCATTTTTTTAATATCAATGTATCTCAAATATTGTGGGAATCAGGTTGTAGTATTAACAAGGGTCCTTAGTTTTTAGGCCAGTAGCATTTTTTTCTTATAGAAAAAGAGAGATTCTATTTGTTGGGGCCTTTACCTACAAAAATAGTATCCCTCTTCAATAAAATACGATAGTCCATTTATGATTAGATTTCAATGTCTTATACTATTTGTAGCTATCATTTTGTAATTTCAATGTAGGCCACACATGATGAAAATCATGTTGTTATTTAACAAATAGATTTTTTATCAGTGGCTTGTTTTAGAAATCTAGGTCTGGTAGATTCTAGTTAGTGTTTGGATATTGCATTATCAAATTTTCTAGTTTCTAAAGAGGAGGGAGTGAATCTAGATGCAAAAGATAATGGCAGGTCTTCTAAAGACTCGGGTTGAAATCCTATAAGTAATATCTTTGTAATTCATTATACCAAACTAAAGGAAGTTGAACAAAAAAGAAAAAATCTTCCAATCATTATAATGACTGTGCATGAAATAATGGAAGTCATCAATCAACTTCCTATTATGAATATATGTGGGGAGGATGGATGCAGTAAAACTACTCAAGTTCTATAGGTGCAATCCCTTATTATTTCCTAGTTTCTCATTTTTTAAGAGGTATTAGAATTCCTTAATTATGTTTCCCAATCTCAATTGCAATTTGCATAATTCCTTACAATTGAACAGAGAATTTTCTATTGAAGATCTTGTTTGAAGCTAGATTGGGTTCAAGCAAGTATAAAGCAAGGACAAGAATTATAAGTGTTATTTAGCCCCAACATATAGCAGTTCTTTCTACTTCCAAGGGAGTTTCTTATGAATTTTCCTTTCACCTTTGAAAGGAAGTTGGATTTCAAGTGTGGTGTGATTAATGAAGAGGAAGGGATAGTTCCATCAAGATTATGACTGATGGAATTCTACTTCATAAAGTGCAGGTAGAGAGTTTATACTTATCATATTTACCTAAGATGATTGGAGAGACTTGTAGCTTCTGTTCTATAGAATCTTTAATAAAGACAAAATTACAACACTTTATGACATTTTTTGTTGTATGAACTTAGTTGATTTGTCATCACAAAATCCTTTTATTTATAATGTGTGTAACAATGAAGCCTAATGCTTTGTCATGCTAATCATTGACTTTTATATTTTTTCTATTCTGTGCATATTATAGGATATTGATGCTTCACTCCATAGTATGATTTTCTATTGAGGATTTACTCAATGTTTGTGTTTGATTAGGAACTAGAGAGTAGTTTGAATAAAGACATCCTTATTAGAATGCTTCATGAATTATAACTCTTTGGTAGGTTTTATGGTTTTATATTTTTCATTTACAATTATATATGGATTATTACCTAAATAGCCAAAAGAGGAAATAAATATAAAGGAAAACTCTTATTTATTCTATATTTAGGGCAAAATCTATATGAGGGGTAATACAAAAAAAAAAAAAAAAAAAAAATTGGACAACCCATTGAAACATGTTTAATGAGTTTAATGTTGGATTTGATAATTTTGTTCAAATAACAAAAATATCCTATAATACAACCAATTATAGAATATCCTACAGGAAAGGTTCTTGTGATAGTTCAGTTCTCTGCCAGGATAGAACTGGTAAATAATTTTGGAAAGGCTTATAAAAATGTTTTAGCTATTCACAATAAGTTACCACCAAATGGTACACTTTTATTTGTGATAGGGAAATAGAATGTAGAATTATTATGTAAGAAGTTGGAAAAATCATTTGGAAAAATAATCAAAACCAATGCCAAACTAGTGGGCATTCTTCATGTGACAAGCTCATTTTTAGCTGTAGATAAGCTTGCAAATCAATCTAACATGGAGGAGATGGTTGAAGTTGTGGATGTTGTTGATGAAAATGAAATGTCCAACAAAGGATTTAATGGATTTAATACATATGATGATGATGAATTTGATCATAAGTTAAGGGAAAATTTATAATCTTCTGATATTGAACTTAATTCAAATTTAGATTAAGGAAGAGAGAAGGGCAGATCAAACTACAGGGTTTCTCTATATTTTGCTCTTTGTAGTCCCATTTTCAAATACCCTCTTAAATCTCATTGGAAAAATCAAAACGAGAAAGAAAAGTCAATCTAGTTTTTGAATTTCCCTACTCATTACAATATCTTTTGCCAGGCAGGAAGTGTGAGGGTGTGTTGAGAATAGGATTGATGTCGTCAAGGCCACCTATAACAAAGGCCTTAAAATGGAGGGTAAAGGGAGAATGACCCTTTCTAATATTGGCAATGTTGATGGAAGAAATCCTCAAGAAATTGGTGCCAAGAATCTTTTCCCAATTGATCGCCATGTGACCAAGAATTGCATTGCTACATTGGCAAACAATCAACATTTGGTACAGGATACTCATTATTATAAAATTATACATGAATTTGAAGAGTTTGAGGTTGATATGGAGGACCTGGATGGATCTTCTTCATTTCAACCTGAGGAATGTCATGAAGTGGAAATGGAAGATCCACTTGATCCAACGGTGATCTCAAATATTGATGAGGAAGATATGAAAACCAATTGGTCATTTTAGATTATGTACAAGACATTTACACTATGTATAGAGAAAGGGAGAACCTTAGTTGTGTTCCCTAAGATTATATGTGGGAGAAAATAGATATAAATAAGAGAATGAGGGGTATTTTGATTGATTGGCTCACTGAGATATATTTGAAGTTTGAGCTGTTGGAGGAAACATTATTCTTGATTGTCAACATTATAGATAGATACCTCTCAAACGAAAAGGTAATGAGAAAGAATTTATAGCTAGTAGGGTTACTACTATGCTCTTGACCTACAAGTACAAGGTCTCTATTCTTGTAGTTGATGATTTCATCCAAATTTCAAACAAAGCCTACACTAAAGAAGAAGTTTTACAAATGGAAAAATCAATGCTCAGTGTATTGGGATTCAATATGAATGTACCAACCCCATATGTTTTCACTAAGAATGTTTTCATCAAGAGATTTGTCAATGCAAATTAATTTGATAAAGAGTTGGAGACATTGTCCTTCTTCTTCATGGAGAGTTGTCTGGTGGAGTATGAAATGTTGAGGTACCCACCATCAATGGTAGCAACTGCAGTTGTGTACAAAGCACAATGTACACTAAACAGAGTTCCTTATTGGAACAAGACCATGGAACATCATGCTGGCTACTCAAAAGGCCAACTTTGGGAATGTGCCAAGATGATTGTGGAGTACCATCACAAAGCATAGCAGGGTAAGCTGACATGTGTCCACAGAAAATACTCATCTTCCAAATATGACTATGCAACAAGGATAGAACCAATTCTCATGATTGCAGAAGAGATTCTATTCTAGACTGGACAAGTAAAGAGACTATATTATTGTATATATAAAATGAATTTCAGAGGGTCAAGGGGGTAGGATTATCTTATCTCTTCATTAACATGAAGAGAATGTGGATAACAATAATATAGCAAAGAGACTGCACAATATTGTCTAGTCTAACAATATTATTGTTGCAGTTGTAATTTGGCTAACAATAATTTGGCTACTTTAGGGTGATTGGTGATCAATTGTGATAGTTTGAATTTTGCTACTTTAGGGTGATTAGTGATCAATTGTGATAGTTTGAATTTTTAGTTTTCCTGGAAATGATAAAGTATACAAATTTGAACACCAATCTGGTGCAACATTGTTGTTTTTTCTTAATTAGAAAAGAAATTATTTCCCTTTCATTTTGTCAAAAACTAAATAAAGATACAAAGAAGAGTTTCATAATAATGAAAATAACCCCCTTAATGAAACTTTGTAGAATGTCAACTCCTTACATAACTAGGGTGCATCAAATAAAACTCTAAGATATACATTAAAAATCAAAAAGATTAATTTTGTTTCTGAAACCCTAACATATACATCAAGAAAAATATCTAAACACCCTCACAATGAGAAACAAAAAGTTATGTGTACCAACATAAGATAAAAGAACACAGTTTGATCCACCTTCATGAATTCTCAGTACACACAAATAAGACTGTATTTTATATGTTTGAAAATGGATTTCTTGCTGGAAGCAAAATTGACATAATGTGAGTATTACATGGTGTAGAGGATAATAATGATGTCTTGAAAGCAATTCAAATTGACTGAAAATATTATGGGAGAATAAGAATAAAACTTGTTTGTGTGCCACAAATTACATTGAATTGAATAGATCTACTCATGCATGGTCTTGTGCTAAATAACTAAAGAAGCAATGAAGGGAATTGAACTGAAAAACTCTTAAGAAACATACCGCGAGTTTCTTCAACCCTCAATTTTCAAAATGAAGATGAATTGTTTTGTCTCCAATCCCCTATCTTTGGCTTAATCAAAGATTTAAATTGAGTTTATTTTGCAATTATATATATGGTACCCAAATATCTTGTACCATTACTGTATTTTGATCATTAATATTAATGAATTCAAAATTATATAATTATTCTATTTTTTATTTTAAATTAATTATTAAACACCAATTGACAGAATATTTTAGGTGATGTTAAATTCATCTTTTATTTTTAAGTTTAAGAAAAAATAAAATAGATTTAGTTTAAGATTTAAGATAATTAATATTAATAACTTATGTTTTTAAAACATGTTAATTATATCGTAAATATCTTAAAATTTTGAAACATTTTTTTTGAATTGGAGTAGTTTTGGGATGGTTTACCTCCTAAAAAGAATTCGTTCTTCACCAAAAACTTTGTGAGCATCACCTAGATGTAACAAGTGCTATTTGATGTTTCATTCATTCTCATGAGAGATGGGTTAGGGTGAAACCAAGCATTTAATGACTTGTCAAAGATTGAATGTCTCTTTTGATAAGAATGAGGAACCTATCATATATTATTGATTCAATGGTTTCATGTTTCAGGGGTGCTGTTATGTGGAAATGCCTTTAATATGTTAAGGTCAACATCAAAAATTAGAATTTGACATATGTATAGATTAAAGCATTTAATGTTTTCATCCTTTACATTCTTATTTGACATTTTTCATACCATGTCAAGGTCAACATAAAATCTTTTCATTTTTTAATAATGAAATGTACTAAAAAAAATCAAACTAATTAAAACCTTTGCCTAATCACCAACGTAGTTAGAAGGAGAAAAAAAATCTCAATTCTCTATGAAATCCTAAATGGATTTGATTCTTTCTACTATAGATAGATTTGGGATATTAGGGGAAATTAATAAGCATGCAAACATTTTTCAAGTGAAAGAAATATAATGTTTATATTAAGCACAATATTAATATATGACCACACTTTAAAAAAACTACAACATCTAATTAAAGAAATAAGATAAATTTAACCTGATCTATTGATATTAAATGGTAGAGAAAGTGCAAAAAGAAAGTAAAAATGACAAATTATTAGTCACTAATTATCCAATCACTTATTTAGTCACTTATTTGGTAGTTTGTGACTAATTATTGAGTCACTTATTTAGTCATTTCTATTTAGCTGATCTTGTGATTTTACGTAGTGACTAAATTAGTCACTTATTTAGTAACCCATACCTATAAATTACAAAGAAATGGTGGAATTTGATCAATTTTTTGTCACGTGACTATTTTTTTTTGTGGCATGACTAAAACATTTAGTCACATAGTCACATATTTGCCAAAATGTACTAGTGAATGCCAGAGCTAAAAATTATGTATAATAGAGAACATCTTATCTAGTGTACTAGAAGATTGAGTAATTCTACCTATAAAATTATATCTTCTATATGGTACAACATTGATCAATTATGCATATAAATAAATATATGCATTGGAATACATGTGAGTGCCCAATACAATTGGTATTCTACGATGGCAGATCTAACATATGGAATTAATGAAACCTTGAGAATCCTATTAGGCTCTACATCATAACTAAACCTTGAGAATCCTATTCTGGCTCTACATCATAACTAGACCTTGGAATTGATGTAATGTATTGTTTTTAGTTTTCAA
The DNA here is from genome assembly GCA_028749045.1 of Cupressus sempervirens. Lineage (NCBI taxonomy): Eukaryota > Viridiplantae > Streptophyta > Pinopsida > Cupressales > Cupressaceae > Cupressus > Cupressus sempervirens. The sequence continues at coordinate 351,420,218 of CM053792.1, read as the reverse complement.
TTTGTTATACGTTTGTAGTAATAATTTATGATAAATGTTTAGATGCATAACATAGAAGGCAGGCTTTAAACATGAACAAGAAGATCATAAATCAATATGACAATGACATAAATTGCAAATGATAAATTTTTGGCTATATGTAATAATTTATGTTTTGAATTGAAATTTTGTTTTGACTCTTGAAGTATGATTATTTCTTATATATATATATATATATATATATATATATATATATATATATATATATATATATATATATTGATGCAAAGTGGCACAGTGGAAGGATACAATTCCTTTACCCTTTAGGGAACTAGTTTAAATCACCAACAATCTCCTTACAGACTCACCAAGAGTTCTAAAACTTAGAGGTGTTTGATACAGCTTCTCCCAACCTCTAGGACCTTGAACCAATCCCTTCAACAAAACCCACAGTTTAGAATGGTGACCAAACAACAACTTTGCAAAAACAAGGCTACTAGGCAAAACATGAAATGTTAAGGTTTTCACTTGAATAGTCTATGCAATAACAGAAGGTATAGTGGATTTTGGTGAGGTTTAATACCACTAACAACATATCCCAAGACCAAAACTTGATCCACTCCAGCACTCCAAGGATCCACCAAAGTACACAGACCTAATAGGGCCCTAAAAGGCTTGGTTTTCAAAGGTGGACCAAAAGAATGGGTTCATGAATCAGGTGTAGGGCTTAGGATATCTATTAAGGACTATTTAAACATCAAATCCACCTTTATTTAGTTTATTTCCTTCATGTACAACTCTAATAACTCAAATTCCTACAATTTAGGACCTAATACATGCAAATATTTGACCTAGGGCTTGCAAGTAAAATTACCTTCCCTTGGTTTTTCAACTCCAACTTTTTGAGTCTATAAGAACACTCCCAAGGCTTTCATTTCTATTGGGTTTTGTTCCATTTGAACTATACATTTTAAAGCTATAGGTCCATTTGCACAAAACCCTCCTGAACCTAGGGTTTCTGGACTGATTTTAGAAAAAATGCTCTAACTTTGCTTAAAAATCACCAATAAACCTTAAATCAAGTGCATAGGATAGAGGACTCAATAAATTTTCTCCTTTGACATTCAACCTTCTATCCCAATCCATACAGCACGTGTGGAAGCAAGAATGCAACAATTCTAAGCCAAAAAACTAGTAAATTTTATTAAAATTTGCAAAAATTTGTACATCAGACCAACCTATTCTTTTGGGAAGGTTGGGTGTTATATTTATATTCTTTATTGATTGATTAACTACCATAGAAATAGTTGGAATTGGTTCAAACTTCTTCCTCCCTAATTAACAACTTTTGTTGCATTTTTGCAATTTTCAAACCAAGAAGTCCTAAGACTTTCAAACCTACCTAAGACTTACCTAAACCTATTCTAAGGTCTTTTCAACCTTCTTGGAGTATATTCCTTAAACCTTTTTTTTCCCTTATAGGTCTCTAAGGATTCATGTTTTATATGAACACCAAATGAACCTTGAGCCTTTACAAATGGGATTGTTATGACATGATCTTATTCCTAATACCTAAAAACCTTATCAACATCTTGAAGAGACACCTATATATATATATATATATATATATATATATATATATATATATATATATATATATATATATATATATAAGTTATTTAAAAAGTAAAATAGACTGGTAGCAAATTTAACTTGCTTGTAAGTTTTGTGGCCTATCTACACCTAAAGAATCAAAGGCATCACAAGTCTCAATTTCAATAACCACAATATTACAAGAAATCCATCTAGCAATCTAAGAAATCTAGAGAGTAATTCTTCCTTGTATCCCCCTGGTAGGGAACCTACGAGATCACATAGCTAATAAGGGTAAAAGTGGAATAAATTTTATTCAATTTTTAACACAAAATTGAAGCACATACATTTCATTTTCAATTCTTCTAACATTAAATATTTTGATATATCTCATTGATTAAATATATAAATATTCTATATTAACTCAACAACCAAGTTCTTATAGGTTCCCAAACATCACTACTATAAATGCATACATAAGTTCCCATAAGTAAAAACCATCATAGATATATGAACAAGATTTCATTATAAATAATTTAATCCATTATTACAATTAGATAGTGTAAAAATCACAGAAGCGTACCAAGGACAATCATCTTGATATACCCATTCTTCTTTATTGCAACTAAGCATGTGTACATGTACATATTACAAGGAGCAAGTAATCATTATATATCATGTTTTCATATACTTCTAACATTTTTCTCCTCCAACATGATCTCTATACAAAATGGATACATAAGTATTATATCATAGTCATGATACAAAAATATGATGTTACAACATCTAGTCACACACAAAAAAAGATTGAAAATTGGAATTTGTGAAGAAAGATCATCCAAGGCTCTTGAAAAAATCTGGAAAAATACTCAATGGATAAAAGACTTTCCACCCAACCATGGAACCTTACTGCCCTACTTCCCTAAGCTAGGAGATAACACAAGGCCCCAAACCAAGTTCAAACATAAGCAAGGGGATAAAATAGCTATTTTAACACTGATAAAGTCTATTGCTGATCAATATTGTATCAAAAATTTAAACTGATTAGGTATTGAATTAAACTTGATAAACAAATGGTAGAGAAGGAAAACTTTAAACATGAACAAGATCATAAATCATATGACGATGAAATATTGGAAATGATAAACTTATGCTTAAACAGTGATCAAGTTTATTGTTAATCAATATTCTATCAAAGTTTCGAACTGATTAGGTATTGAATTTAATTTCAGACATGAACATATTTAATTTAATGTCATACATGAACATATCTAATTTAATGTCATACACGAACATATCTAATTTAATGTCATACATGAACAAACATATCATTTATTAACCAATAATGTCATAAGTCTAATAATGTCATGCATCAAATAAATGTCATACATCAAATATAAAATGTCATATATACATCAAATGTATATCGAATATGTCCACTGATATAAAATTCAATATATATGTTCATTGATGCCTATACATATACATGTCTATCAACTATATCTTCTCCTTCCCATGAGGGGAAGGAAACAAATCTCTCGAGGTCTTCTATCGTCGTGTGGAGGGAAATGGTGATGATGATGGGGTCTTCCTCACATGCTCACTCATCCTCTTGTTGAGGTTCTTCTCTAACTCGAGCTGATACACACAAAGTAGATATGAATCAATAATTATTATACATTGAAATCAAATATATGTACACACAATATTAATTATTTTCTTACCGTCATCAAATAGTCACTTTGCAAGTCCACCTCAAAGGCTCATGGACAATCAGGTGTAACAAGACCCTACAACAATTCAATCAATATAATCACTTATAAATAACATTAGAAATTTCGATACTAACTATTATAAACAACAACTAAAACCAAGAAAATTCTTTCATACCTCAGTCAATGGTTGTGAAATAGCCATAGCTACAACCCCTCCACGATCAATAGACTATCAAAGATGAGAAGTGTTCGATGTCATGAGCTGCATGTCATAAAATACATGTTACATGAAACAAATATAATCAAATGAATTAAATTAACATGAAACAAATGTACCTCTACAAAGCTCGTATGATGTCTATGCTCTGAGTCCATAATAAATGTCGACGGTCCTATAGAGAACTGATGCACATGCATAATTTTTTTTGTCAATCCTTAATATGATTACTTAATAAATATATGTATTAATTTAAATGATTAAATTGATACATACCTTTGGACTCATGGATGGGGCAAAAAATGGGGTCGAGGGATCACTACTAGGCCTGCCAACACTCTAACCCTAAATTTTGAATAATATCAATAGATGTTAATTAATTAATCATTCACTATACTTATGAAATGTAATCAAATTAGTAAATTATAATTGTAATTTACATGTGTGTCAATACCAAATGTGTCATTCAGGAACTGATTAGTGATGAGCCCATCATCTGCACCATCTCCAGCATGAGTGCCAAATGTGCATAAGGATCTGAATGATGTGCACATGTGACCATGATGCATAAAAGGCTCCCCCTCAACTAATGGACTCCTGCAATGGATGAGGGTTTACATCAAAGCATTAATGGTCCCTAGAGCACTGGCCTCTACATGTTCCTTCACAACTGAAGGAATAGTCACATGCTCACCCTGTGGCTTGACCATAGGTGCCCTAACTACATTAGGGTCACAACATGCCCCTGGCCTCTCAAAAGATGACCCCCCACCTCTATCCTAGGAGTCTAATATATCAAAATAATTGGGGATCTCCCCAAGGACAAACTCACAATACAATTTCTTTAAAAAATACATGGGGACCTCATGATTGTTGCAAGGAGGGGTATCAAAAACCATCCACCATCTATCCCAAAAATTATTTATAATAGGATCATGTATACACCAATGGATGGGGAACCATTTAGTACCTTCTCTAACAATATTTTTTTCACCGGGTTTTCTAAATAATGCACATATTGTACCTTTTGGTATTTCTTTGTTTTTAACATCTTGATATGACAATTTATTTGCATAAAATCTTTTTTGTTCATCCCTCTTAACCCACCAAACATCTAACTAACCACTAATAGAAGTTATTTGGGTCTTAATGGATTCAAGGGAAGATGCCAATTGAGCTCTCATTGGATTGGTTTGTCCACATTCTTTCAACTGACCAATGAGACCTTCTAATTTAGTTTTGCCTCTTTCTATTTCATTTATTATATTTTCTTGTGTGCCAGGTGGAGGTCTCACAATTTGTTCAGGCTACGAAATTTGTTGTTCTTCTTGTGGAGGGTTTAGGTTTTGATTTTCTTGAGGGTTTTGAGCTTCTTGGGGATTTTTCGGTTCATTATTGATATTTCCTGATATGAAATCAATTGAAATCTAAATAAATAAACAAATCTAAAGAAAAATTGTAAAAACCCTACAAAACAATATAAAAAACTATCAAACAATGCAAAAATAAATTTAGATAACATACGGCATGCTCGTGATCTTGAATTTTGTCGACGAGGAGGCATATTGGCAAGGTGGGTGGTGAAAAGTTTGATTTCTTGCAATTTGTGTACACACTGCTACAAGGAGAGGTAAGAAAAAGAAGTGAAAATGAATGGGCTATGGGTATGCAGCCCATTTATAATATTTTTCTTTTTTAAAAGTGCGTATGCACTATACGCACTATTGAAAATTGGAAAAAAAAAAAAAGCTGTCACCTTTTTGGCACCACAACCTTGTGCACATACCCTTATTCTAGGATTGTAGGAGGGATTGAAAAGAGTTTGGAAAAGCCCATCTATAGTTCATTTTATTGCAGAACTAGTTCCATATGGTGATGGCATATGATAAATTTAAAAGAATATGGTCAACATCCTCCCCAACCATTTCACATAAAGGACATCTAGATGTTCCTTCACAACCAATTCTTCTAATTTTGTATGTTCTGAAAATTCTTTTCTGAATAGCTAACCAAGAGAAAGCTTCAATTTTAGGCAAGCATAAGGGGGACCAAAAAAGAGATTGGGGGTAATGCCACCTTAGGGTAATGTCTGAGATTATAAATGTGCTCATAGCCATCTTTAGATTTATATTCACCATTATTTGACCCATCCCAAATTAACATATCTTAATGACCAATAAAAGTGATATATCTATGCATAAGAATTCTTTGTAGGCTTTCATCTTCCTTATGTGAAATATTGTATGATGAGAATGACTTCCACTTCCATCCTTCTGATAAGTTATCATCTTTTTCCACATATTTTATTAAGTATGAGCCCAAACTATTTTCTAGAATCTTTCTCGAAGTCTATAGATTTTTCATATTAATAATTATCCGATACCCTTCTCCAATCTCTAAAGTCATTCCAAAACCAAACTTTCTCTCCTTTACCAATTTTCCAAGTTACTTTATTAAGAATGATAAATTTCTAGCTAAGCATAAAGTTCTACAAATTTGACCCACTTGAAGGATTTTCAGTTCTAAGAATGCTAAGTGGATCATTTGGATTGAGATATTTATTATAGAGGACTCTAGCCCACTTAACATTAGGGAAATGAATAATCCTTTGGATGAGTTTGGCCCCCAACGCCATGGCTTGATCCTTCAAATTTTTTATTTCAAAGTTTCCTTCAATTCTAGTTCTATGGACCTTATCCAAGGCCAATGGGGATTTTTTTTCTTTCTCTTTGAACCTTGGTAGAGGAAACCTCTTAGTATTTTATTGATATTATCCCTTTTTTGGGTTGAAAGACTTAGAACTGATAATTGAAAGATCAATATACTAGATAGAACAGATTTGAGCATGGTGATTCTTCTTGCCAAAGAGAGCCATTTTCCTTTCCAGGCTTGGATCTTAGCTTTGATTTTTCTAATAAGATTATCTTAGCTAGAGGATTTCCTTTCCCCTATTCTAACTAGATGTCCAAAAATATACAAGGGGGAGATCCCTTTTTTATGTTAAGAATTTTACTAATTTTAGTTTCCAAGGCTTCTTGGTGTCGAAGAGGAAAATTTCATACTTGAATAGATTTATTTCCTAGCCAGATGCTAGCATATAAGTCTAAAGTACTTCTTTGAATGCTTTGGATTCCTTAATGCTAGCTTCCCTATACAACATTGTGTCATCAAAAAACTATTGGTGAGTTGTTGTCTCTTCATCATGTGATAATGGTATACCCTTAATGGAGTGATTGGATTTGAAACTACCAAAATCTCTCCCTAGGGCTTCTGATGTAAGATTGAAAAGAAAGGGGGAAATTGGGTTCCCCTATCTTATTCTCCTATAAGGAGAGAAAAATACCTTAGGGGTTCCATTAACCAGAACAAAAAACTTAGGAGTAGAAATAAATTCAAAGATCATATTGATCCATTACTTGGAGAAACCAAAGGCTTCCACACATTTGCATAGGAATTTCTAGTCCACCCTATCATAAGCTTTGCTTCTATCTAATTTGATGAGCATAATTGGGAACCAGTATACTGAAGAGAGTGTATGGATTCTTGAGTTGTGACTATCCTATCATAAATAGATCTTCTCAAGAAAAAGCTAGTTTGTTCCTTGTTGATAAGGAGAGGAATAATTTTTATTATACGGTTAGCCAATGTTTTGGATTGTAATTTGTATAATGTATTACATAATGCAATTGGTCTAAATCCTTAAAATTTTCCATAGAGTCTTGCTTGGGGATGAGAGCTAGAAAGGTATGGTTAAATCCTTTGAGTATTCCTCCTAAGTTTCTGAATCCTTCTGGGGCCTCAATGACTTAATTCCCCATAAAGTGCCAGCACTTTTGAAAGAAGCATGTCAGGAAAACATCTGGCCTAGGGATTTGTCACAGTCCATTTGAAAGAGGTTCATTGTGACATCTTCTTTGGATATTTTGTTAAATAAAATTTTATTCTGATCATTCATAATTAATTTAAGAATATTAAGAAGAAAAGAATTTTGAAATGCTAAAGATGATCCTTCAAGATTGAACAACATTCTTTCATAAAAGGATGCTGCCTCCAACGCAATATCATTAGGATTATCTTGCATAATGTTTTCCTTATCTTTTATCTTTGAGATTTTATTACTTGATCTTTTCAATTTAGTGCTATTATGGAAAATTTTAGTGTTTCTATCACCCTCTTTTAGCCAAGTCTCACAAGCTTTTTTTTTCCAGAATATCTCTTCTTTAGCTAAAATGTCTTCCAATCTTAATCTTAGGTCTTTTTCTTTGAGATATAGACCTTCATCCATCCCTCATTGCATGACTTCTAAATTAACCTTGGCTAAATCTAATTCAATCTCAGCCTTGGTAGAGAAGATATTGTAAATTTTAGTTTTATTCCATTCAATATTTTGCTTAATAATTTTAAGCTTCTAGACAACCTTGTACATTTTTTATCCAAATTCCTCCAAGCTAACCCACCACTCTTCAAGTAATTTAAGTAGGGATTCATCCTTAAACCACATTGATTCAAATTTAAATGGTTTCTTGACTGGAGTGCAGCTTAGTTCCAAATTTAAGAGAGCTAGATAATGGTTTTCTCTAGAGAAAGGGAGAGTTTCAGAAGCCAAATGAGAGATATCATTAGGAATATTTCCCAATATGAAAAACCTATCTATTTTTTCCACTATTTTGTTGAAGCCATCCCTTCTATTGTTCCAACTAAAAGAATTATCCTTGGATTTTATCTCTAATAAGGAATTTTGGATTATCCAATTATCAAAATCCATTGATGCTTGTGATAGCTTTACTACACCACCTCTATTCTGAGAGGGCGAAGTTATTTCATTGAAGTCCCCTCCCAATATATAGAGGGTCTATGAGGATTTCATATAATAACTGATTTCAGACCATAGATTTATTTTATCCACTATGGGAATGGGCCCATAGATGTTAATTAAAGTATAGTGGAGATTGGAATTTAGTGACTTGAATTTAGAAGGTATCTAGATTCTCTCACATCTCAGGGGAGTGATGTTGACCATACGAGGGTTCCAGATTATTGCAAGACCTATAGAGGCCCTTGTAGTTGGGCCTTGAAAGATATTTTTGAAGCCTGGTCTTTTTTGAAAAGCCTTTGGGTCTTCCTGATTCATTTTAGTTTCTCAAATTATCATTATATCAGGTTTATACTATTTTCATGTGGAGCCTAATCAGACTTGGAGGTTTATTCAATGCAATTTCTCCCCCATATTATTTCTATGGGGGTTTGGGGGTAGCACCCCCAAAGCCAAAAATGACCTTATATTGTAAAAGGCATCAACTGCTTTTTTTTCTATTAGATGACTTATTCTAGCCCTAATTTTGTAAGTAGTAAAAACCTTGTATAAAAAGGCTTAAGGTTAGGAATTTCATAATTTTTGGTGATATTATATCTTCTTATAGCACTATTGAGTTGTAAGGTATTGTAGATTGTAATCACTAGATAGTAATAATATTGGACTTGTTATTGGTGGACATAGCCCAGGGATTGGGTGAACCACATTAAATCTTGGTGTCTTGTGTTCTCTTCTATGTGATCTATTATTTTTTGATATAACTATTATTTCTATCTGTGCTTAGTCATAATATATACTAACTTAGAAAGTACTTTAGCAAGTGTTGTTTGTTGGCAATGACAAGGCTCCTAACATTCCATATTGAGACCTTCATTTCTATTTGGGAAGGAACTTCCCCTTCCCCACATCAAATAGATTGGTTAATTTAGTTTGGCATTCAGCCTCTGCATCTTGAGTTCTTAATTCATTGAGGTATTTTCTACCCCTTTTTTGGATCCTCACTAAATTTCTAGAGAGGACAAAGGTTCCTAGGTTTGTTCTAGCCCTCTTAGATTATTTGATTCTTCCATTTTTATTAAACTATTTCTAAGATCTTCATGGAAATATCCTTCACCCCTAGCTTAAGGAGTTCCTAAATTAGTTTTTCTTTTTCAATAGTGAGACCATACTTAATAGATTCCATAGTAAATGTGTTGATAAGATCTTCCATGAGTTTCTCACAAAAAACCTCTTTTACTACCTCACTTATCCCATGGTTGGAGACTCTATTATTGTTTTAAGATAAAGAAGCCCTTACTCTAGAAGTTGAATGAATGGTTGTTGCAAAAAAAGTATTCTCAAAATTTTGAATCTAAGGAGGGGAAGGGATGACCAAAGGCTCTCTATTTGATCCTCCCTTATTCCCTTGAGTATGATCTAGGATGTGGGGTAAATTATTTACTATGAGAGATGTCCCTAGGTCACCATGAACCATGGAGGGAGGGGTTGAGGGAGCCACTTCCAAAAACCCCTGATCCTCAACAATTTTCCCTTCTTCTATAATGGGATCAAGAGGGAAGCCCTGAACACACTCTGCAAGAAGGGATATTTTATCATAAATAATAAATCCTACACCCAAGGGATTGAAGGAGATATTGAGGTCTTGCATGGCTATCAGAATCCCTAATGAGTCCAAAATCTTAAAATATTTAGACTTTATGTATTTCTTACATGAGGATGGTTTACACATGATAGTGTCTGATATTCTTCCTTTATAAATTTTAGGTTCCAAGTAGTAAAGAGAATTGTTTGTGATTAGCCTTGTTTGCTTAAACTTCATAGTTTAGAACTATGTTTTAACTAGAATTTTAACATTATTTGAGGAAACAAAATAATTGTCCAAGCCTCTTAAAGATCCCAGTAAATTTCCTATTCGACAAAGAATGTCACTATGTAATAATTCTACTTAGACATCTCTAAGAAGAATCCATTTTAGAACTTTAATATTGTTGAATGAGTATGGATTAAAATTTGGTTCCCGTCTTATAAATTTTAAATGGAAACCTTCCAAAAAAATTGAATCCTCATGCAATAATATCCTTCTTAAATCTATTGAAGAAGAATCTATAAAAACATCATTTTTAAGAGAATAAAATATTTAATGATTGTCGTAGGAGGTTTCAAGCCAATCCTAAACTAGAGTTCCAAATGGATCCTTGCCGCTCCATTTTACAAAAAGTTTATGTTAGCTATTTTTGCCTTCTTGCCAAAACTAAGGGATTTTAATTCAAACACAATTAAACGTTCAAATATTTGAATATTCCAATATTAGAACTCAAAAAATACCATTTTAAAGCCTAGGTTATATTTTATTTCCTAAGTTTTATGTGGTCACATGTTATTAATACCCTAGTGAGCCCACATCTTCTCCACCATCTGATCTTCCAAGCTTGATGAACATTGCTTTATCACCATTAGAAATTGTAGGACTTTTATCTCATGTGACAAAGTGAAAACATGCCACATAGCATCATGGGCCCCTTTCCCTTTTGATTCTATGCAATCATTAGCGAGGTTTTTCATCCATCATCTGATCTTCTAGGATCTACAGCCATCATTTTGTCACTTTGCGAAGATGCAAAAACTTTATTTCATGAGACAAAGTGACAGCATACCGTGTGTACATGGTGGGCCTTCCTTCTTTGTGGCTAGTGGAGTTGCCAGCCAAGGGTACAACTGGTAGTTTCTAATTCACTTTTTGTATTGTGGTCCAATTTATCAACATGATATTGACCTTCGTCAGATCAAAAACCATCGACAATCATCACTTTGTCACTATGTGAAGTTATGAGGTCATTATCCTTGGTGACAAAGTGAGAGGTTGACACATGGATGTGTGGATCATGTTTTCTTTATGGGCCTCAAATGAGGTAGAAAAGTTTTCAAGTTGAGCTAGCATACAGAGGCCATTTCATTGGCTGGGGTACTAACATGGTGAATAAAGTGGACCGTATATTTCCTAGGCCATCCAATGTAAGAGAATTCATGGTTGTTGCTTCATCATGATGGAAAATTACATGAGGTATACACAAAATGACAAGGTGATGTTTCAAGACATGTCCTAGTGGACCCAATTAGGAGGTAACGATAGTAGTTAAGTCACAGTTAAGTTTCTGGTTTGACTAGGTAGTTGACGATGGCAGTTAAGATCTATTCACCAAGTTGTGTACATTTCATGTTAAGATAAGATTCAAATCATGATGATGTGAATTGTATATTGATAGCTAGATCCTCATAGTTCACAAGGTCACTAACATTTTTTGTTAGCCAAGAAAACCATGGTGATGATGTAATGGCTTAGAATCCTGCAGTCGCTGGGTCACAGAGATGTTAGATATAGGCTACAAGGTACAAATAATAGTTAATTTGACTAAGTTTGTAGTTTTGTAGGGCAAACAGTTAATAGAAGCAGAAAGGTGGCAAAGTCATGACTAGGGTAGGGTTGTCAACTCATGAAGATTTTGCAGACTGGTGAAAGGAAATAATGTCATTGGTCCACGTGGCTCATCCTGGTTGCTTGACTCAATTGACTGTTGATTCATGATGATTTGTCAAGTCAATGATGGAAAAAATTGGTTTTCTCTATGTGATATGATCTCCGTGATCAATCCCAACCACTCTTGAATGAATGTCATGCTAGAAAGATGTAAAGGCATGTTGCTTGTCGACTAGTTGCCTATTTGAAGAGTTTTAGCATTAATAGTGTTGTTTATGTCAAGATGGGCATTTCTTCCAACCAGGGTTGTTCTTTTAGTGAATATTGGATTTCCATGCATCTATATGTGTACTAGCATTAGATTTTCATTAGATTTGCATGATTTTTCTCTATAGCATTGATGATAGAGGTTGTATCTAGCTTCTCCCTGAAGTTATATGAGTTATGCTTGAACTATAAAAGCAAGTTTTGTTGTTTTTCTAAGGGTTGATCCTTCTCTAATTCTCTAGTATTGTATTCTATACTTGCTACTATAATTTCCTATTCCTCTAAGCCATTGTAATTCTCCATTATATCTCTTTCAGCCATTAACACACCGTGCAAGATTTCTTTTCCTCTGGTTAATGTTTTGTCTACATTCTACAACTATATGATTGTGTATATTTTTGGCATTTGAATGCTATTGAGTGAAGTTTCTTCCTATATCATTCTTTTGTTATCTAATATACATGTGGTTGTTGGATTAAGTAAGGACTAAATCTGTATTCTTTGAGGTTATAATTGGTTAACTATGCATTTATGGGTAGAGATAAGATTAAAAACTCTATTTTGGTGCATTGCCTCCTTGTAATAGATTAGGTAGTTTGATTTTATGCATTCCTTGTCCCTTTTCCTCTCTAAGTGTAGTTGGGGTGCATCTAGATAGTAAAGCAATTCAGCCTTCTTCGAAGACTCAACCTCATTGTTTAAGTCCCACAACTTGGAGGTTGTTTCCATGTTTCATAAAGTTGTCTTCAGGTAAAAACTTCATGCAAGGGTGCAAACTTTTGTGACAATAGTTTTTGGCACACCTGGTGGGACATATTACAAATTCATTGGTGTTAAAGAAATATTTCATGTTCATGCTGAGGAGATAGTACTACCTTCAGCATTCAAGCCTTCAAGAGGCTCATTTCTTCAAGTACTTGGAAACTTCATCTCTACATCCTAGTTTCTAGACCAAGGTTGTTGTGATTCATGCCCAAATATCACACAAGGCCATCTTCTAGTGGTAATTTTCAATATTTTGAGCTTTCATTTTCAAATCCTATAAGAAAGAAGACTAGATTATCTCTATCACTAGTTACCAGAAAGAACCATCTCTACCCCTCCTACTGATAGATCTCAACCTAGAATACCATTTTTTCATATCAATGGGCCAATATTTCATATGGCCCAACCTAGAGCACATGCATTTTCCACCTTTAATAGTTGAAATCCTCTCCTATTAGCTCAAAGGCATGATAAACCAGTATTAGCCCTAAAGAGTATACCTAATTTTACTGATGAATCTTCAACTTCCCCTATTGAGCATATTCAAGAAATTTCAAATGTTTGCAGTATACATGGAATTACTGAAGATGGTGTTGTAGTTAGACTTCTAGCCTTATCCCTGGAAGGAAAAGTACTACAATGGTATCGAATTTTAGCTCATAACTCTATAATATATTGGGATGGGTTAGGAGTAGCCCTATGCAAACATTTTGAAGAAAAAAGTGACTATCTTTCACTCCTAGAGCAGTTGACTACTATAAAGAGGGCATCCCATGAATACATGACTGACTTTAACTATAGATTTTAGAAAACATGGGATATAATACCCACTTTAGTTAAGCCTACCCCTAGTAATGCCTTCTTGCATTATCTAAGAGCCTTAAACAGTGATATTGCCACTACAATCCAAACTATGGGAGGGGATACATTCCCTGATGCTTATGAGATAGCAATAAGGGTAGAAAACATTCTAATACAGGGAGGTAATCTAGCTCCAAGGCCTCCAATGCCTTTCTTTCCTGATATACCTAATCACCAACTAGTAGCCCCTTTTCCCACATCTCCTGCATCACTACCCATTTCTCTAGCCCCTCAAGCTTTTGCATCATCTAGTGAGCTAGGAGAGTTGAAGGCCCTAATGCAAGATATTGGGAAAAACTTGCAAATTCAAGATAAGAAGTTGGAGGATAGCTTCTCTATGATTTAGAAGGTGAGAAACAAGGTGATAACTTTGGAGAGGTAACAAACCCAAGGTAATAAGGCTCCCCAATTTCAATATCAAGATCCTTTGAATAGTAGGCCTCCAAACTAGAATCAAGGAAATACTTCCTTCAATAATAATAGATCTAGTGGTCATGCTTCTAGTTCAAATGCAAATTAATATAGGGCCTTAGTCCCTCAAAACAATATGGCTCAAGATCAAGATTTGTGTCCCTCCTGCAATTACTCTTATGCCTGTTGGATATGTCAAAAGGTTGAATCCTATTTAACCTTGACCACTCAAGAGCATGCAGTAGGGAAACCATATGATGTAAGCCAATCTAATGATGCCTCACATCCTAAACAACAAAGTGATTTCACTTCATGAATCACCAAGTGGAAGAACATTGTCATGTTAAGCAAGACCCCATTTCTCACAACACTAGGAGAAAGAGGAGAGCCATTGAAGATGCTTCCCCTCCTCCTCCTAATCAAGCCTTAGCATCAAATGCAATACCTTATGTAAAAGTAGTAAATGATCAATCAAATGTTCCTCAGCAACAAAGGAAAAATAATAGAAAAAGAGATGTGAATGATCCTCAAGTTGTTCTATCTCAACCTCCTATACATATATCTCCCAAGGCTTCTATCAAAGTACCTAACACACCATTCATTGTAGTAGATCAGATGAAGAAGAAAAATGTGAACATTTCCATGTGGGATATTGTTTCTACTATACCAATGTAAAAGAGGGTTGTTGTAGCAAGAATTGGAGAGCATTGAACCAAAGGATCAGCCATCTAGCATGGAGAGTGCTACAAGTCTTGTACATCAAAGGAAGGAGAAATAAGTAAAAAGGTTAGACCTCTTCCATTTTATATTTCTCTGATTATAGGACATAAGTTAGTCCACAATTTCATGATTGATTCAGAGGCTAGTAGTTTAGTGATGCCTAAAAGTGTTGTTGATGTCCTAGGAATGAAATATGAGCCCATTGTTAGGGATGTATTGATGTTGGATGGTAGTACTGTCAAGACTGTAGGGATCCTTAGGAATGTTGAAATGGCCCTACATGCATACCCTAGTTGTACCATGGTCCAATATATATCAGATGTTGAAATTAAGCCACACTTTTTCGTCTACCTCTCAAGAGATTTCACTGCCCAAATAGGTGGCTACATATCCTCTGATTGGTCATACATTTTTTTTAGAACAAGGTATGGAACTAAAGCTTCAATTAGAGTAGAGCCTCTAGTCCTCAATCATATTGATCCCTATACCCCCTAGTCCCATAAATCTAAATTGCACCATTTATGAGGAAGAGGATGGAAACATAGTAAATGAGCTTGCTACCTCCGTAGCAGAGATACCTAATTTTCTCTTAGATGAATGGCCTAAAACATACCAGTTTGATCCTATATTAGAAACCCTTGAGACAAGACTTGGTACTTATTGCATACTTGAAAAGAATGCTCTTATCTCTAACCTTATGAAGACCAAGGAGGATACTAGTGGGATATGGAGTATATACTTTGATGGATCAAGGAATAAGAATGGGTTAGGGGCTGGTGTGATGTTGGTTTCTCCTACACTAGAAAGGTACTACCTCTTATGTAGGCTTCAATTCAATTGTACTAATAACATAGTAGAGTATGAGGCATTGATTCAAGGTCTTCTACTTGCTCAAAAAGGAGGAATTCAAGCCTTAAGTGTATATGGAGATAGTGAGTTGATTGTCCATCAAGTAAGGAATTAAAATGTTACCAAGAACAGTTTGCTCAAGTCTTATAAACATAAAGCATGGGATTTCCTTGAAGGTTTCAATGCATTTAATATTCAAAGCATCCCTAGAAAAGAGAATAGACACACTGATAGACTTACAGTGGTGGGTGCATCTTATGATGTGCCAAAGAGCCTTGAAGATGAGAAGAAGTAGAAAATTAGATTTGTGGTTAGGATTGCTATCTTTGATAATAATGTCAATTGGAAAGTTTTTGAATCTAATGCACCAATTGTGAGTTTCTTATAGAATGAAGCAAATTTTTCAGATAGAAATCAATCTATATTACATGATTAGTATGGGAATTAAATCATTAATCTCAGTTCCAACAAGTTGCCTAAGGGTTTAATTACCTTAGAAAGCACCTCCACTCCTGACGTTCAAGAAAGAGATAGAGGCGTGAACCTTGCTACAAACAAGGATGATCATATACCAGTCATGGTTGCTAATGGAAAGTCCCTAAACATGGGAAAGGTATGTAGTAAAGTTGAGAAAGAAAATTTCATTCATCTATGTCAAGAATTTAGTGATGTGTTTGTATGGACTTATGATTATCTAAAGGGCTTTGTTCCAAGCCTATTTCAGCATACCATAGACTTAAAAGAAAATGTCAAACTAGTAAGACAAAAGAAAATGCCATTGAATCCTAAAATTGAACCCTTAATGAGGAAGGAGATATCCAAATTGATTGAGGCTAATATCATATTTTCTATCAAGCACTCCTCATGGGTAGCTAATCGTGTCCCTATTAGGAAGAAGAGTGAAGAAATCATATTCTATGTAGACTTTAGGGACCTTAACCAAGCCACCCTTAAAGATCATCAACCCCTTCCTTCCATGGAAAAAATCCTATCCAAGGTCAATGGTTCAGAGAGGTTTTTATTCCTAGATGGATTTTTAGGCTACAATCAAGTGTTGGTTAAAGAAGATAAGGCTACATTTACCATAAAGTAGGGCACCTATGCTTATAGTAAAATGCCATTTGGGCTAACAAATGTAGGTTCCACTTTCCAAAAGGCAGTGGATATGGCCTTTAAGAATATGATTAAAAAAATTGTATTGGTCTATCTTGATGATATTATAGCATATTCTAAGAGTGTGATAGATCACTTTAGCCATCTTAGAAAAGTCTTCCTATGATGTAGAGAGTTTGGTCTGTCCTTAAGTCCAAGTAAGTGTGTCTTTTCCACTAACCAAGGGAAGTTGTTAGGACACACTGTATCTAAGGATGGTCTAGCTATTGATCCTAAAAGAACTAAGGCCATTATTTCTCACTCCCTTCCTAGCCACAAGAAAGGGCTGCAAAGTTTTCTTGGTAGGATAAATTTTTTGAGGAGATTCATTCCTAATTTAGCTACCATGGTGAAACCTCTTATAGATATTCTTAGGAAGAACATGGTATTTACATGGACTAAGGAAGGGAGAGAAAGTTTTGAAGAGATTAAGGCAACCATAGTCTTAGCCCCTACTCTCATCAATCCAAATTTTGAGAGAGATTTCACTCTTCATACTTTAGGAGGTGAGTCAATTATTTCTACTATTTTAACTCAAATGAATGATAACAATGAAGAACAACCCATTGCCTTCTTTAGTCAAGGGCTTAAAGTATATGAGGATAACTATAGTTATGTGGAGAAATAAACCCTTGTAGTCATAAGATCTTCTGAAGAAATTCAAGCATCTTCTATCCCAAAATAAGATCCATTTTCTAGTACCCCATGCAAGTGTCAAGGATTTCCTTTTGAGCAAAGACATCAATGAGAAAAGAGCAGGTTGGATTGCTAGAGTGATGGAATATGATGTGGACATCCAAATCACTAAGTTGGTAAGAGAGAAAGGACTGTACAAGTAGATGGTCTCATCTAAAAAACTAGATGAAGAAGTTGCCTTAGTGTTGATATATTAGAAAGAAGTAAGAGATGAGAATCCAAGGAGTTGGACAGATGACATGATGACCTTCTTATTAGGAAATGGATATCCTCAAGGATTGGATAGGGCTAAAAGGAGATAGTGCAAGTTGTAGTCAATCCCTTATGTCATAGTTGATGGTATTATTTTTAGGAGAGACTTCAATGGAACATTGCTAAGATGTATTGATGCTAATCAAGCTAAAAGGATGATTAAAGAATTACATGATGGTCCTAATGGTGGCCATTTTTCAGCAAGAACCACTACCATGAAAATAATGAGAGCTGGTTACTACTGGCCATCTTTGTTCCATGACTTCCATAGGTATGTTAGGAAGTGTAAAAAATGTGCTTTCTTTTTAGGTAAGAAAAGATTAGCAGCTCTTCCCCTGCATCCTATTCAGGTTGATTAGCCATTTGCTCAATGGGGGCTATATTTTACTGGTCCCATTAATCCTCCTTCCAGCTCTAGCCATAAATGGATTCTAGTTGCTACAAATTATTTTACTAGATGGAAAAAGGTAGTTGCATTAAAGAATGCTATTGAGAATTCATTTGTTGATTTCTTAGGTGGAATCATCACAAGGTTTGGTGCTCCCTCAACCATTATTTTAGATAACACAAAATCATTTGTAGCAGCTCAGATATGTGCATGGGTAGTAACTCATGGCATTTATTTGAGTTCATCTCCCAATTACTATCTTTAAGGTAATGGATTATCTAAGTCCTCTAATAAGAATTTGATTAGAATAATGAAAAGAACTATAAAGGACAATCAGAGGAGTTGGCATCACAAGTTGAAAACAACTCTTTGGGTTGATAGAATAACACCTAAGAGAGCCATAAGAAATTCTCCACTCATGTTGGTATATGGAAGAGAAACTAGGCTTCCTATTTCATTGGAATTTCATGCTCTTGAATTGGCTCATCAACTTGAGTTAGCTGAAGATGGTGTTATGACAGTGAGGATAGTAGAGTTGATGGAGTTGGAGGAAAAGAGAAGCCAAGCTATGCAGACCTTGGAAACACATCAGCAGCAGATAAAAAAGTCCTTTGACGAGAAGGCTAAATTTAAAAATTCCAATGAGGGTGATCTTGTGCTAAAGTGGGATGCAGATAGAGAAAAACTAGGGAGATGTTCAAAATTTGATGCAATATGGAGTGGTCCCTATGTGACAGTCAATTGCAAGCAGTCAAATGCTTTCCAGTTAAGCAGCCCCAATGGTGAAATTCTACCTATTCTAGTCAATGTAATATATCTTAAACCTTGCTTCTGATGAGGATTAATGTTTCATGTATATAGTTAGAGTAGTTTCTTTCAGCTTTTCCTATTTTCCAAGAAGTGCAAGGTGCACATTGTGTTGTTCCTTTGGAATGACAATTTTGAAGAGGTTTTGCAAAGGACAGAGGTAGAGTTTCTTGAGTCTTGTAGTTGTAATTAGTCACAGTTCTTCAATGTTTCTAATTTTACAGAGTAGATATTCATGTTTTTCATGACTCCATAGGCCAATGGATGTTGAAGGTCACTAGTTGTATGCATAGCAAGCTTGCATCCCTCCTAAATTGACAGAATTATTAGCTATTTTTACCTTCCCACCAAAATTGAAGGATTTGAATTCAAACATAGTTAAATGTTCAATTATTTGAAGATTCCAATATTAGGACATTGTAAAAATACAATTTTAAAGCTTTGGTTATATTTTATTTCCTAATTTTTATGTGGTCGCATGTTATTAATATCTTAGCAAGCCCACATCTTGTCCACCATCCGATCTTCCAAGATCGAAAAACATCGCTTTGTTACCATCAGAACTTGCAGGATTTTTATCTCATGTGACAAAGCAACAACATGCCACATAGAATTATGGGCCCCTTTCCCTTTTGGTTCTACACAATCATCAACAAGGTTTTTTGTCCATTGTCTGATCATCTAGGATCTATGGCCATCGCTTTGTCACTTTGTGAAGATGCAAAATTTCATGTGACAAAGCAATAGTATGCCATGTGTATGTGGTGGGCCTTCCTTCTTTGTGACTAGTGGAGCTATCAAATAGGGGCACAGCTAGACGTTTCTAATCTAGTTTTGGTATTGTGGGCCAATTTCTCAGCATGATATTGATCGTCATCAAATCAAAAACTATTGATGATTGTCTCTTTGTCACTATGCAAAGTTATGAGATCATTATCCTTGGCAAAAAAGTGAGAGGTTGACATATGGATGTGTGGGTCCTATTTTCTTTATGGGCCACAAATAAGGTAGAAAAGTTGTCAAGTTGAGCTGACATATGAAGGGCATTTCATTGGTTGCGGTACTGACATGGTGAATAAAGTAGACTACATATATCTTGGGTCATCATATGTAAGAGAATCCATGGCTATCGCTTTGTCGTGATGGAAAGTTGCACAAAGTATACACAAAGACACAAAGCGTTGTTTCAACACATGTCCTAGTGGACCTAATTAGGAGGTAACAACAATAGTTAAGTCATGGTTAAGTTGCAGGTCTAGGTAGGCAGTTGGTGGTGGCAATTAAGATCTATTTGGTGCCAAGTCACGAGTATTCCATGTTAAGTTAAGATTTAGACCATGACGGCGTGAATTGTATGTTGTGGCTCACAAGGTCATTAACATTTGCTGTTAGCTAAGAAAATTGTGGTGACAATGTGAAAGCTTAGAATCCTACAGTCATCAGATTGTAGAGATGTTAGAGATAGGTTGTGAAGTAGCAATAATGATTAATTTGACTGAGTTTGCAATTTCACGGGGCAAACAATTAATAGAAGTAGAAAGGTGATGAAGCTATAACTAGGTTAGGGTGGTCAACTCATGAAAATGTTGTGGACTGGCAAAAGGAAATAATGTCATTGGTCCACATGGCTCATCCTGGTTGCTTGACCTAGTTAACTACTAATTCATGATGATTTGTTGAGCCAAGGATGGAAGAAAGTGGTTTTTTCTACACAATCTGATCTCCATGATCAATCTCAACCACTCTCAAATGAATGTAATGCTAGAAAGATGTGAAGACATGTTGCTTCTCAACTAGTTGTCTATTTGAAGAGTTTTAGCATTAATGGTGTCATTTATGTCAAGATCAAGGTTTCTTCCAGTCAGGGTTTTTTTTTTGGCAAATATGGGGTTTCCATGC
This sequence comes from Cupressus sempervirens, assembly GCA_028749045.1. Taxonomy (NCBI): domain Eukaryota; kingdom Viridiplantae; phylum Streptophyta; class Pinopsida; order Cupressales; family Cupressaceae; genus Cupressus; species Cupressus sempervirens. The sequence goes on along the minus strand of CM053792.1, from coordinate 351,399,359 downwards.
ATCTGAATGTGTACTAGCATCATATTTTCTTTAGATTTGCATGATTTTTCTCTGCAGCTTTTATGATAGTGGTTGTACCTGGCTTCTCCTTAAAGTTATATGAGTTATGATTG